>CM035440.1:145865224-146207724 GCA_020310875.1 Ceratopteris richardii | reverse complement strand
GTGAAAACTGAAAATTCACTTTACAGAAAGCTTCACGTTTCCTTCAAGCTTCAATTCTGAACTAATTTACTTCAGACTTTACACTACTGTATTTGCTTACAGTTAAATAATCTTTCCGCTACTTAACTGTGCCAAAACTGTGTTTTTAATTCACCAAAATTTCATCGGAACTTCACCGGACTGTTACCGGAATCTCACCGTAATTGTACTGGAATGCTACCGGAATCAACTGCAATTTTGTTTGTAGTTACTTCAAATGTGTATACATGAAGTAAGGAAGTGATACGTGAACTTCCTTTACTTAATGAACTCTATCTGAAGTTTAAGAAAAAACTTCACCACTTTTGGATGTCTTTTCGGTCAAACACTATACTGTGTATATGTGTTCCGTTTCCGTGGACTATCTTCATGGGAATAGTCAGAACTATGAGCAAGAGAGTCATTTTCTTAGACCAACGGGGTTATTGGCACCAATGCTTTATTAGGGTTCTCTTCTGCCACTACATACTTAACTGGAATCACTTTGGCAAGAGCTGGTGGTTGGATTCCTAGGACTGGTTGTGGCCTATATGGTGCCTGATATTGTTGTTGTGGCCTATAATATGGTTATTGGTATTGATTCTGATACCTACTCTACTGGTAAGGTTGCTGATAATTTTGTCTAACAGCCTGCCTATTGTATGGACAATCTTGAGCCATATGGTTTGTGTATTTTCTCTCAATGGTGCAATATGGAGCATTAGGGTTTCCTTGGGATGAGCCATCATCTGGTAAACATTAGCCATGTGGTCTCCTCCACAATTGTAACATCGCTTAGATGAGGTGACCCTTGGTGTTTGTCTATTTTGAACTCCTAGCTTCTTGGAAACTTGCTTTACTATCTCATCTATCTCAATGGAGGTTCTGGAGGTATGGCTAGTAGAACTATCGGAGTCCTTATAAAGTTTGGACAATTCTAACTCCTCACCCAAGTTGTCTTCTATGTCAATACACATTCTCAAGCATTGATCTAATGTGATTGGCTCCTTGAGATACACATACGATCTAAGTTTCCCACTTAGAAGTCCATCTAAAAACAAGGAAACTTGTTTTTCTTGTGTAGGTAATTCAGGTGTGGAGCATCTTTCCACGTATTGTTTAAATCTCCTTCCAGCTAGCCAAACTATTTCTTGGGGTGTCTGCCTAAAGCTATGGATCAAGGATGATGTGTTATGTCTGATGCCACTCTTAGAAAATTCTACAATGAATGCTTCTAGCAGTTGACCTATATCTCGATAGTTGCAACCATTTAGGGTTTGAAACGAAGCTAAGGTAGTACCATTGAGAGTCAAACCAAATGGCTCGAATTGTGTGAACAAGTCATCAACTTGTTGAGCTCTTAGCACTTGTTTGAACTCGGTCACATGATCATAAGGATCTCCTAACCCATCAAAATAGTTCTTCATTGCCTTAAAAAGTTGAGAGGGTCTGAGGGTTCTTGGATGCTCTTGGGGTCTAGGCAATAGAAAATCATGTTCATCTCTTTGATGCCTATGTGCTCAATGTCTCTCCGTTTTAGGTCTTTCACCTTCAAGTCTTAATTTGTCTCTACCCACAGTGTGTGCAAAGCTTACCTCCGGTCTCTCTCTAGCTCTTTCCCTCTTGGTTTCATGAGCTTGGGATGATCCTGCTCCTTGGAGGCCATGGGAAATATTAGACCTTGCTGGAGGGAAAATCAATTCACTCTTCCAAGTGTATGCATGCATGTCATGCTCTATCACCAAGAACATTCTCTCCGATGTGTTATCTAGATAGACAACTTTGCGTGGTGTCTCAAGGTCTTTGAATTCGTAGATGGTGATTATTGGGTTAGGTTGATCTAGCTTGAATCTCCAAAAGGCTTCCTCCGTTTCTCTATTCAAGAATAGTTCTATGCTTTTGTTGTCTTGGGGAATCCATTCTGGATTGATCACTTTGGTCAAGTCTGACTTACCTCTAGGAGTCTTGGGTTCTCGTCCTAGGCCTCCTTGCTCTAGGTCTCCTATCTGATTCTCAGGAATGATGTTTCCAAACTCATCAGTCCTGTCTGGTAAGCTACTAACCACATACATGGTTCCTTGCTTATCAATATACGACCCCTCTTCGAACTTAACCACTTGGTGTTCAAGTCCAAAGGGTTGATCTATATTTTTGAGTTGGACCACTGATCAACTTAGACCATCCTCATAGATGCGAGAACCTAATTGGTTGTCCTAATATATTCCAATTATGCCTTATAGGGACCTTCTGGTGTCTGAAAATAGATAGTGCCTAAGCTACGTGTAGGTCTTGCCATGTTGAAGGACATTTCTGAATTACTTGTTTCAGAACTTAGTGTGTAGGGATAACCACTAAGTTGTTTAGCCCAAGACCTAGCCGTATGGTTGACACTAGCCTCAGATGATCTAAGGCTTTTTCTATCCTTGCCTAAGTGTCTACCAGATCTTAGGTTCATATGCTTTATCTTCAAGTGTTGCTCAAAATCCTTTGGAGTCCCCTTGGTTTCCTAGTCCAACAAACCCAAAATCACAACAAACGGATTTCGTATGAGAAAGTTATGTTGGTTCAGGGTTCTAGGGGTTAAACCAAGGAAATAGGATCTCTCAAGGAGTATTTCAAAACAGATGATACATGATAATTAAGAGGTATTGGTGATACTTGAGAGCAAACAATACACGATACATGATACCTATTGATCCACGATACGATACTTATCTTTGGATGATACATGATACTTGATGAGTATCGAGGTGATACACGATACTAGGGGTAGATGATACATGATACTCGCAGCTTCACGATACGATGCCAACCTTTGCCGATACACGATACTTGGGAAGTATCGTGATACACGCTTAGGTGATACACGATATGTGATGCTCAACCCGATGATACACGATACTTATGCGGTATCATGATATACAGGGAGACAATACACGATACTCGATAAGTATCATGATACTCGACAAGTATCACGATACATGGGAGTTCTAGTATCGTGATACTTGAACTCAACCACACACGATACTTGGAGTTTTTGAAGTCCAAATTCAAAATTTTTTGCAAATATGTGTACTTTATGTCCTCCTTGTCACTCCTATGTGCCTATAGATGCAAAGTCACTCTCCAAACCCGTGATACTCCACTCGTGATACTTGACACAGTAGTCTCAGCTTGCACGATACTTCACTTAGTTTTCTGATGTTTTGAGAGCATTTCAAGAGTATTTCTTCAACGTTTCAGCTCTGAACTCCCTCTATGCTTCTTGCTCGTAGCCACAAGTGAAAACCGAGGTGAATGTATAGTCAAAAATGAAGAAATCTAAGAAGATGAAGATGGGAGGAAATGGTGGTGATGGTGAAGATGAAGATGGAGAAAAAATCAGAAATTGAACAAAAAATGATGATTTTTTTTACCTTCCAATGTCGTTATTCTACGTCTTACCATCACAATGCTCATCCTCAAAGCTCTCTCTCCGACAACGGCACCAAATTTTATGTCACTATAGCACAATGGCAAGTACCAATGTGAGGAGATCCACCTCATAAATGTCAATCCACGGAGGCGTGAGGACTGGTATGAAGACCGTGAGCAAGTGATGGCACAAGTGCATGAGTGAGAAGCACACAAGTATGCACACACATACATACACATGCACACAAGGTAAAAGCGAAGAGAGCAACAATGGAAAGCTTCTATTACAAAAGAAATCTCTTACAAAAGTTGAAATCTCTAACAAGCCAACCTCACAACTAGCTCTTTTTATAGTTTTTTTAGTAGTTTTGGGCCTGTACAGACCTACTGTCCAGCCTACTTAAAAATTAGGTTCAAGGGCTTATTTGGGGGCTCAAACGGAGTCTAAAAATTATGAAAATTGGTAGGATAATACTTCTAACACTCCTCAAGCTCAAGGACTCCTCAACTTGAAGAAAATGGAGCTACAAAATGTGAAATGGTATTTACAATGGTTTTTAGTGCTGAAAATCACTATTTTTATAGGGATTTCTTCTAAAAATTTGACATATGCTTCTTGGAGATCCCTACATGCTCCATCCTCTTGTGTGTCCACCCCTTTGATGTGCTCCTGTGCTTTTTCCTTGACCATCAGCTTCAACACATGCTCACAAATCCAGGTGTCACTCATTCTCGTAGTTCTTGTAAGACTAATCTTCAAGAAGAAGATGTTGTGTGTGTCAACATCTCTATGATGCAAAAGGATTCAATCATGCAAGAACAAGCTCAAAGGTGAGTGGACCTTTTTTCTTTTTCAAAGATTAATGCAATCACAAAAATTCAACCAAAGAGGCAAGCAAAGTAGTACAAGACAACCGCGATATCAAATAGACAAAGAGAATTCAAGAAGAAAGGAGTTCCGAGCATGAAAGGGATCTGGGTACGAGAGGGAGAGCAACCACCAACCTTGCAACAACAATTCTCATCCAAGCAGGCCAATCATGCCAAAAGAAGACCTAAGCAACAAGGAAAAGCTCCACTATAAGGAATCCAAAAAATTTGGGTGCCTAAGAAACTAGCTACAACTCAACAAGGACAATTGCAAATGTGGGTACCCAAGAATCTCTTGCATACACAATAGCCTATGCTCTCCCACATGAGAAAACTCTCATCAAAGAAGCCAAGGCTAGGCAAGGGTCAGAACCAAGCACAGAGATCAAAAGAAGATCACCTCACCTCTTCGGCAATAGTAAGCAAACAAGCATCAAGGGTATGGGTTTGGAAGTCAAAAGCACCAGTTGTCCCCATAGAACCAAAGAGAAAACCATGAGGGATGCAAAATATCACAAACCATCCAAAGATGAAGAGGCCAAAAGTGACCTATTTGCGGTCAAACTTTGCTCTCAAATGGATCCCCATAAGAAGGAATGATCAGTTATCATTCAACCATGGATGAATTGTATCATTTTGAGATCCATTGGATGACTCCAAACAAAGATTGAATCAACTTCTACAAGTAAAATCGGAAGCTTGGACGTGCAAAAGCCATGTGCTCCTTGCACAACCCCATCTTTTGCACCATTTAGGTCATGCATTTCCAGAGTATGCATTAATATAGGGCTACCTTACACGGCCGTGCATAGACATAGTTGAGAATCCCAAGCACATGAGACACATTTGACCATATGTAAATTTTTTTATTGATACTAACATCTTTCTTCTTGTTTTGTGACATTAAAAAAAGAAGAAGAAGAAGAAGAAGAAAGAAAAAAAAAAAGAGAGAAGAAGGACTAGGACTGTGCGCTCGACGAAATTCATTAGTGAATCATCAACAAGTCAACAATGGAAGAGATGCCCATGGTCAATCACCATGATGGGAGTACAACATGAAGAGATGAATATCGACTCACCTTTCATGGTAAGCATCCCCTGCTTTGGAAACTCTATAACAATGATAGATTAGGGAAACTCTTCGTTAGAATGCCCTTAAGCACTTCGTTCAAGACCCAAAAATTTTTGCATGCGTAGGGCCACATTACAAGGCTGTGCACAAGGCACATATTTTCTTCAACCCATGCACAAACACACTTACCCATCATTCATTATGGGTTACGAGTACTTCGCATGACTACTATGAACATCATCTTTGAAAGATCTAGGGGACATCAATGGGACAACATCAATGCCTAGGAAGCAATTCGACACTAGTAGCTCCTCACAATCAACATGGACAACCTCTTTTGAGAAGTTAGCAATTTCTGAAATCTCATAGATACATCATCATGTTGGAATCCAAGAAAGCAGTATATACAAAGGGATAAAAAACTATCGAGGCTCGGTGTGACAACATGAAGAGAAGGGCAACCAACTCAGCTAAATCTGGAAGACACACAACTCTTGTCGATACATGGTGGACACTACCTCTCAAAGTACCACATGGAACACCCACTACAACAAGGGTCTATCAGGGATAATAGACTCGAGAAGGCACAAGAATGCATCAAAGAAGTGGACGCACAAGAAGAGGAAGCAGATAGGGAGCTCCAAGAAGCACATGTCAAATTTTTAGAAGAAATCCCTATGAAAATAGTGATTTTTATCATTAAAAACCATTGTAAATATCATTTCATATTTTTTCAACTCCATTTTGTTCAAGCCAAGGAGTCCTTGAGCTTGAGGAGTATGACAAGCATCTATCTACCAATTTTGATAATTTTTAGACTCTGTTTGAGCCCCCAAATAAGCCATGGAACCTAATTTTTAACTAGGCCAGAGGCTAGGTCTGGACAAGGCCAAAACTAGTCAAAAAACTATGAAAAGGGCTAGAGAGCTCAATTTTGGAGTTAGCAAGTTAGAGAAAGAGCGTTTTGAAGAGTGTAATAGGGTTATTGAGAATCAAAGCTTCCATTGTTCCTATCTTTGTTATCATGCCTTGTGTGCGTGTGTGTGCATGCATGTATGTGCTTGTCACTCACATTTGCTCACCACAATTGCTCACGATCTTCATATCCTCCTCATGTCTCTGCAGATTGACAAGTAAAGGAGGTGGTACTCACGCTTGAGCTACACAGGTGTCTATTAATACACGTTGAAAAATCCTTACACATCCTATTGTCGTCAGCCTCCATCATTCGCCAATATATGCCTAATCTCTACAATCTGTAGGATTCACTATTTCGAATGGTGTTGCTCCAATGCACCTACATGTGCTAATTGCAACCATTTACCATACTCCCCTCTACCACAAAACATTCAAAGATTCCTTGATCCGTGTGCTTTTATATTATTCTTGCCAATGTCTGATACTTTTGAGATCTCACCACTTCTTTACCTTTTGCTCTCATCATGGGGTGCTTAGGTCCAAAAGTAAGAATAGGTGCTATAAATTTAGCCCAATAGGTGCTATAAATTTTCCTCTCATCATGGGGTGCTTAGGTCCAAAAGTAAGAATAGGTGCTATAAATTTAGGCCCAAAAGTAAGAATAGGTGCTGTAAATGGTAAAAGTTCCATGAAAAAAACTTTTAAAAAAATGCAATAAGTGAGCATAAAAAAAACTCTCCAACTGATATTCTTTCAATGCGATAGCCTTTGATGTAGATCAAATCCACCTCAAGCATAGTGTAAGCTTAATGTTCCAACAGCTCCCCCTCAAGCTAAAGTATGCTTGAGTCTTCATTCTCTGATAGATTGAATACCTGCCATAGCTTTGAATCTACAAAGCTTTATTCCATCAAGTGCCTTCGTCATCATATCTGCTACTTGCTTTTTAGTTGGAACAAAAGAAATGTCAATCTCCTTTGCCATGAGCTTCTCCCTGATGAAGTGGTAATGAACCTCTATGTGTTTGGTTCTTGCATGGAAAATAGGGTTTGCCGCTAGATGCATGGAACTTACATTATCTCCAAATATGTGAGGTTTGGAACTCACAAGTCCCAAATCTGTATACAATGCCTTTAACCATATTGTCTCTTGAGTTGCTATGGTCAAACCTCTGTACTCTGCTTCAGTCGAGGATAAAGCAGCTATTGGTTTCTTCTTGGAACTCCATGAGACTAGCTTCAAACTCGCAAATGCTAAGTAACCAGAAGTACTTTTTCTATCATCCTTGGCTTCTGCCCAATCTGCATCTGAATAGATTTTGATATCCAAATCTGAAGAGTAAAGATAGAATATACCTTCATTGATTGTACCTTTGAGATAAATAATCTATTAGCCACATCCATGTGTGGTCTTCTTGGCGAGTGCATGAATGACTTAGCACTCCGACACTATATGAGATGTCTGCCCTTGTATGAGTAGCACATATCAAGCTACCTATCAAGCTTTGATACTCTTTAATTTCTTCAAATTTTTCACCTTCATAAACACTAAGTTTATGACTCATCTCCAAAGGTGTACCTGCACGTCTAATGTTCTCCATTTTGAACCTGAGAAGCAGATCCTGAATGTATCTTCTCTGAGTCAAATACATTCCTTCATCTGTGTATATCACCTGCATACCTAGGAAATATGTGAGCTCACCTAGATCACTGATTTTGAACTCCTCTTGTATGTGTCTCTTGATCCTTTGAATGCCATTTAGATCATCACCTATCACAATAATATCATCTATATATACACATAGATAGATAACCTCATCGTGATCCCTTTTGATGAATAGAGAAGGATCTGAGTTGGTTGGTCTGAACCCTTGATCTTGAAGGTATGTAACCAACCTGTAATTCCAAGCTCTAGGAGCTTTTTTCAATCCATACAATGCTTTCTTAAGTCTGCAAACATAAGATGGATGATTAGGGTTTTCAAAACCTGGTGGTTGTGACATGTATACCTCTTCACTTATCCAACCATTTAAGAATGCATCTTTTACATCAAGTTGGACAAGTCTCCAATACCTTGCAGCAGCTACACTTATGAATGTCCTGATTGTAGTCATCTTCGTAACTTGTGTTCACTTCACAGACACTTAGATTATTTCAACATAATCTAAATTTTGTATCATCATCTTCTTGGATATTCTTCCATTAGTGAGTGCACCACTTTATATGGTTGAGTAGTACTCCCATGTTGTAATTTGGACATCTATTTTTTAGTGAGTAAGCATCCAACTTATGTTCCCTATCCTTGTCTCAAGATCTCTTTCTTTCTATCTCTCACTTATCATCTTAATTAATTAAGTTGTGTATGCTCAAAAGGTTTTAGTATTGGAATGATCCTGGGGCCCCAAATTCCAACAAGGAGGTGGTCGCAATTACAACACCTTCACTTGAATCTATGATTGCTTTGTTTGTGTAACCTTCGTAGGTGATTGGAAGATAAGTATTACCTTCTTCACCTTCACTCATGTCTCCTATCTTGTCTAGAGGTATCTCTGGGACTTTCTACTTAGAGCCTTCTTTTGATAAATTGGAATCAAGTTCATGAACTTGATTCACCACATGTTTCCATAGGTATGGTTTTACTTTGAGCAGCTCTTCTACGGTGAGATGACACTAAACCTTAGTGTTCTTCACGACATGAGTGTACCTTGGAACCACTCAGTCTTCATGACTTACCGATAATGTGGGAGCTATGATATGAAGAGATTCATATTCCTATGGGCCTTCCAATTGTGGGAACTCTTGTAAAGTATTAGATTCAGAATCTAATCTTTCGTCTTCTTATTGCTCTGCTTGATCTCCATAAATAGATGGAATATCTTGGGGAAATTGATCATGAAGGTCAGCAATTTCAGGAATAGGAGGGGGATTACCCTTCTCCTTAGCCCATTTCTCTTCTTGTATTTCCCGCGAGAATTCTTGAGAGTACTGTTGAATTGAAAGAGGTGCTCCATCATCTATGGAATCGAGAACATAAACTTTCGTAGGTGGTGAGCTTCCTCTTTCAACAATTGGTTGAGCCTGAGGAGGTAAAGAAACTTGCGGTTTGTTTACCAATTGCTCTAATATTTCTAGTATGCCCTCGAAATGCAAATCCGGTTTGATAGAGTTTGTCTGATTGAAAAATTGATTAGTCTTGAGCATAGTTTGAACTAGCTCTACCATTTTCATGCACATTTTTGTCCGTTTAATCTCTAATTCTGCTTCAGGGTAGCTCTTATCTAGGTTTGCAACTGTTGGCGCTTCTTGAAGTTGAGCCTGGTAGGCCTTGAACATCCTGTTCAATCCTTTTGGGGTTGGATATGCAAGAGTAGACCCTGGTTGTGGTCTATTTACAATGGGTGGTGGGGTGGGATGAACTGGAGTGGATGGAGTTTCGACATGCGAGGGATTTTGAGATGCCATGTCTTCTATTTTTGTTTTCACTTTTTTTAGGCTTTCTTCTAGTTTTGATAACTTTCTATTCCACTTGCGATTGGCTTTCTCTCTAGCATCCTTCCACATTCTTGTTTTCATTTTACTAGGCTCTCTAGATTCACTTGACTCTAATTGCTCAGTTGGTTTTGCTTGTTGTAAGGTTTGTGCCCTAGTAACTGCCTCTATAGCAGCCATGTTAACACTACTTAAACTTGAATCCACCACTAAGCCTACCACATTAATGGGTGTAACCTTGGTTGCACTAGAGGGGTTCCTGGGACAATCTCTCGGAAGATGCTCTTTGCCGCAGTCAGGACAAAAGCCTTATATTGTGATGTTTTGTCCTTGTCCCGGAGCCGGTGGGTGGGGACATTCACAAATGAAATGGTCACCCTGACATCTAAAACATGGTCCTCTAGGGTCTTGTGGTCTTACTTGTCTCGCTTGGGGCCTCATGTTAGGATTCGTGTACATGACATTAGAGTATTCTGGCTCCCAATTTTGTTCCATAGGTGGTGCCTTGTATTGATATGGATAAGTCTCACTATGCTTAGGTGACACTGTGTAATAAGCTTGTGGACAATCTTCATAGCAGTAGTCAAAACTCTGAGCAAGAGGGTCATTTTCTGAAACCAAACAAGTCATTGGCACCGATGCTCTAATAGGGTTCTCCTTACTAGTGCATACTTAATTGGAATCACATTGGTAGGAGCTAGTGGTTGGTTTCCTAGAACTGGTTGTGGCCTATATGGTGCCTGATATTGTTGTTGTGGTCTATAATATGGTTGTTGGTATTGGTTATGATGCCTACCTTGTTGATAAGGCTGCTGATAATATTTTCTAATAGCTTGCCTATTGTAAGGACAATTTTGAGCCGTATGGTTCGTGTATTTTCTCTCAATAAAGCAATATGGAGAATTCCTTTCTCTTACGTTTGCGTTTTGCATTGGGCATACGTTAGCCATGTGGTCCCCCCGCAAGTATAACACTGGTTCAATGAGGTGACCCTTGGTGTTTGTCTATTTAGAGCTCCTAACTTCTTGGCAACTTGTTCAGCTATCTCATCTATCTCATTGGAGGTTCAAGAGGTATGACTAGTAGAATTGTCAGAGTCCTTATAGAGTTTGGATAGTCCTAACTCCTCACCCAAGTTGTCTTCTATGTCAATGCACATGCGCACACACTCTTCTATGGATCTAGGCTCTTTCAAGTACACATATGATCTTAACTTGGCGCTCAATAAGCCATCTAAGAATAATGCCACTTGTTTGGCCGGTCTGGGTAATTCTGGCACATGGCATCTTTCTATGTACTGTCTGAACCTTCTTCCTTCTAGTTGTATTGTTTCTTGGGGTGTCTGATTGAAGTTGTGGATCAAGGATGATGTATTATGCTTGATACCACTCTTGGAAAACTCTACAATGAATTCCTCTAGCAGCTGACCTGTATCTTGATAGTTATGACTACTCAAGGGTTGAAACCAAGCTAAAGTGGTACCCTTAAGAGTCAAACCAAATGCCTCAAACTGGGTGAACAAGTCCTCAACTTGTTCAGCTCTTAGCACTTGTTTAAACTCGGCCAGATGATCATAAGGATCTCTTGACCCATCAAAGTAGTTCTTCATTGCCTTGACCACTTGAGAGGGTCTAAGGGTTCTTAGGTACTCGTGGGGTCGAGGCAATGAAAATCATGTTCATCTCTTTGATGTCTATGTGCTCTATGTCTCTCTCTTTCAGGTCTTTCACCCTCATGTCCTGATCTGTCTCTGCCCACCGTGTGTGCAAAATTTACCTCGGGCCTCTCTCTGGTTCTTTCTCGTTGGGCTTCATGAGCTTGGATGATACTGCTCCTTGGAGACCATGGGAAACACTAGATCTTGGTGGAGGAAAGATCAATTGGCCTTGCCAAGTGTAGGCATGCCTATCATGATCTGTTACCAAGAACATTTTCTCTGATGTGTTATCGAGGTAGACAACTTTGTCTGCTGTCTCCGAATCCTTGAACTTGTAAATGGTGACTATTGGGCTAGGTTGATCTGGCTTGAATCTCCAAAAGGCTTCCTCTGTTTCTCTATTCAAGAATAGTTCTATGCTTTTGTTGTCTTGAGGGATCCAATCTGGAGTGGTCACTCTGGTCAAAATTGACTTACCTCTAGGAGTCTTGGGTTCTCGTCCTACATCTCCTTGCTTTAGGTCTCTTACCTCATTCTCAGGAATGATATTTCCAAACTCATTTGTCTTGTCTGGTAAGTTAGTAACCACATACATAGTTCCTTCCTTATCAATGTATGAACCCTCTTCGAACTTGACTACTAGGTATTGAAGTCCAAAAGGTTGATCTGGATTTTTGAGTTGGACCTCTGATCGCCTCAGGCCATCCTCATAGATGCAAGCACCTAATCGATTGGTCCGAATATATTCTAATTGTGTCTTATATGGACCTTCTGGTGTTTGTAGATAGCCAGTGCCTGAGCCATCTGCACGTTTCCCCATGCTAAAAGCTTTGAGCCAACTAAAAATCATTTTTTTTTCTAAAACTCAAGTTTCCATGAAATTTAGAGAATCATGTTTTTGTGTGACTTATGTGGGAACTGAAAATCACATTTTTTTGAAAAATTTTGAATTTTATGAAAATTGCAATTTTCAGTCAGAATCGTGTTTTTTGGCAGGAAATTCAAATTTATGAGTGTCGAGCAATGGCGAGCTCCGTATGTGCAAAAACTCGTGAAAAAAACACAGGTGCTTGCCCTCCCTTGCACTTCCTAACTGTTTCTTGCACAATAATGCATGAAACTGGTATGAAAATGGTGAAAATGCACTAAAAACAAGAAATTTCTATGAAGATGAAGATGGATGAAGATGGTGATGATGATGATGATGAAAATCAGAAAATGAACAGAATTGACAGTTTTTTTACCTTCCAACATTGCAAATCTACGATCTTACCATCGCAATGCTCGTCCTCGAAGCTTTTTCCCTAGCAACGATGCTAAAATCTGGTGTAGCTCAAGCGTAAGCACCACCTCCTTTACTTGTCAATCCATGGAGACGTGAGGACTGGTATGAAGACCATGAGTGAGTGAAGGCACAAGTGTGTGAGTGAAAGCACACAAAAATGCACACACATACACACACGCCTGCACAAGGCAAGATCAAAGAGAGGAACAATGGAAGGACTTCGATTACAAAAGAGTTCTTTTAAAAAAGCTCAAATCTACAACAAGCTAACCCCAAAAATGAGCTCTCTAGCTCCTTTTTATAGTTTTTGGACTAGTTTTGGCCCTGTCTAGATCTAATGTCTGTCCTAGTTAAAAGTTAGGTTCCAAGGCTTATTTGAGGGCTCAAATGGGGTCTAAAAATTGTGAAAATTGGTAGGATGATACTTCTAATACTCCTCAAGCTTGAGAACTCCTCGGCTTGAACAAAATGGAGTTATAAAAATATAAAAAGGTATTTTCAATGGCTTTTAGTGATGAAAATCACTATTTTTATAGGGATTTCTTCTGAATATTTGACATGTGCTTCTTGCAGCTCCCTATATGCTCCTCCTTCTTGTATGTCCACTTCTTTGATGTGTTCCTGTACCTCATCCTTGACCTTGAGTGTCAACAATGGTGGTGGTATGGAGAGATGGTTTGGGTGTGATGAGGACAATGGGGCTTGAGAGTGTGTGTGTGAGATGCGATCCCTATCAATTTTGCTTTTGTTTCTTTTAAGCTCTCTTCTAACTCACTCATCTTTTTTGTCCATTGTCTTTTCATCCTTTCATGACTATCCTTCCAAGCTCTCGTTCTCTTCTTAGCTATGTTATCAATCTCAGTGGTCTCTGAATTCTTCTCTTGTCCAACACATTGCGTTTGTTGTAGCAATTGAGTTCTAGTCACTACTTGCATGGGGGTTGTAGTTGTTATGCTTCCACTAGAGTCCACTACCAATCCAATAACATTGATTGGTGTAACCTTTTGAGTATTTCCAGATTCTTTGTGCAATCTCTTAAGAGGTGCTCTCTTCCATAATCTCGACAAAAGCCTTGAATAGCCACTAACTGGGATATTCTAGGGGGAGGAAGTGGACATTCATGAATGAAGTGATCACCCTGACATCTATAGAATGGCCCTCTAGGTGCTTGGGATATCATCTACCTTGGTTGGGGTCTAAGGTTAGGATTGGTGTCCATCATGTTTGAGTATTTAAGTTCCCAACTAGGTTCACTTTGGTTTTTGTAAGGATAGATATCATTATGCTCAGATGAATCCATGTAGTAAGCTCGTGGGCTATCTACATGTGTTGAGTCAAATCTTTGAGCATTAGGAACATTTTCCAAAATCAACAGGGGTGCAGGCACTAGTGCTCTGTTCAAGTTATCCTCTATTGATGCATAATTGACTGGGATAACATTGGCAAGGGGTGGCAATTGTTGACATAGCACAGGTTGACGTCTTTACAGAGCTTGGTATGCAAGTTGATAAGGTTGTTGGGGCCTAAAGTATGGTGGTTGTTGATATGTATTTTGGTATCATCCTTGCTGTTGATATGGATGTTGGTAATTCTATCTAACCACTTCTTTGTCATGTGGGAAATCGTGCATTGTATAGTTGGTATATCTTCTCTCTATTGTGTAGTATTGGTTATTAGGGTTCCCTTGGGGTTGAGTCATGATTGGGCGCACATTGGCCATGTGGTCTCCTCCACAATTATAAAATCATTTCGTGGAGACCATTCTAAGGGTGTATTTTCTTGAGACTCCTAACTCATGAGCTAGTTTTCTAGCCAATTCATTGATTGAAGTCGATGCTTTGGATGTGAAACTCCTAGATCTATCTGAATCTTATAAATCTTTGAAATTTCTAACTCGTCCCCCAAGCTATCCTCAATTTCTATGCACATTTGCACACATTGCTCTATGTTCATAAGCTTCTTTAAGTAGACATATTCCACTTGAAAAGCCATCTAAAAATAATTGCACTTGTTTAGCTAGTGTGGGTAGCTCTGGGATGGTATATCTCACAAGATATTGTATGAATCTATGTCCCGTTAACCTAATTTTCTTTTAGCTATTTGCTTAAAACTATGAATTAGGGATGAGGTATTGTGCCTTATTTCCACTTTTTAGAAAACTCAGTGATGAATGCTTCTAGTAACTGGTCAATGTAGCATTCTAGTAACTGGTCAATGTTCTCAATTGAGCTTGATACAGTGGTTGAAACAGTGTCAAGGCAGTATTCTTAAGATTTAGACCAAAAGCATTATATTGAGTGAACAATTCATCAAACATTTTAGCTCTCAACACTTGTCTAAACTCAACTACATGATCATATGGATCTCCATTGCCATCAAAATAATTCTTTATGGACTTTACCAATTGAGTGGTCTCAATATCCTAGGGTGTTCTCTAGGTCTTGGTTGCAGAAACTCATCCATGCCTCTTTGATGTCTTGGACCTCTCTGTCTCTCTTGATCTGCTCTATCTGTCTCTAACCTTGATCTTTCTCTTCCTAAGAGGTTTGCAAAATGTACCTCGGGTATTTCTTTGGTTCTTTCCTTATGGCTATCGTGAATCTGAGATGACCTTGCTCTGTGTTGACCATGAGAAATGTTAGATCTTGTTGGGGGAAAAAATAACTCACCCTTCCAAGTGTATGCATGCCTACCTTGCTCCATTATTAAGAACATTCTTTTCAAAGTGTTGTCTGAGCAGAAAACCTTCCTTGGAGCCTCAGGGTCTTTGAACTCATCTATGGTGACTCCACCTGCCTCATTAGGTTTGTCTACTTTAAATCTCCAAAAGGCTTCAACCGTGTCTCTATTCAAGAAGAGATCGACGATTTTGTTATCTTGGGGGATCCATTCTTGTATAACTACCCTAGATAGGATGGACTTGACATAAGGTGTTCTAGGTTCTTTTTGGATGTACTCCTAGTCTAGGTCTACTATCTTAGAATCAGAGACAATGATTTTGAACTAATTTGTCCTATTTGGTGAGCTAGTAACCACATACATGGTTCCTTGCTTATCGATATATGAGCCCTCCTCGAATTTGACCATGGGTTGTTCAAGTCCAAAGTTTTGATCAAAGTTCTTGAGTTGGACCACTCATCTTCTAAAATTGTCCTCATAGATGCAAGCACCTAATCGGTTGGTTTGAATGTATACCAATTGAGTCTTATACGGACCTTCAAGTGTTTGCAAGTTGGCTAATCTTGAACAACCTATAGGTCTTTCCATACTAAACGACATTTTTGAGTCACTGGTCTTTGAGCTCAACACATACGGGTAATCACTTAGCTATTGAGCCCATGACCTAGCAGTGTGATTGACACTACCTTTAGATGACCTGATGCTTTGCCTATCTCATTCTACATGTCTACTTGACCTAGAGTTCATATGCTTTGTTGATTAGCCCAATTTTCTTGAATATAGCTACGTTGCAGATTCTTTTGCCCAAGCACTTCTTGTTTTTAGGTTTTTATGAATGTATTTTTCTTATGTTGGTTTAATGTCATTAGGATCACTTAAGTTTACCATATTTGTGAATGTTTTTTATTATTTTATGTGCTTTACCTCTTAGGTTATCCATGATTATCTTAGATTATCCTTTGACTTGAGAAAATACAAGATCTTGAATTCTTTTGTTCCTATCGTAACCTTATCTTAATCCAATTGTATATTTGCTCTTAGCCTAGTCTAGATATTGACTGAGAGGGATTAGTGGTATTCCAACCTTTAGTGGGAATCTCTTATTAGTGCCCCAATGCCCAACAAGACTCCTTCGAAGCGTGCCCCATATGTTCACTCACTATAGCCTTGCCAAGAAGCTCTAGTTGCATGCAAAAATTCCAAATTTTAGGTCAAAATAAGGTTAATTCAAAAAACCCAAAAAATGGTTGAAATTCATTGTCTATCCTGATTGATAGAGGTTGTTTGTCGCAATGCACAAAGTTTCTCTTGTGATTGATCGTCTTGATGGACAATAGCCTGTCCCGCGATGGGCTGAGTCTATCGCGATGGATTAGCTGTCTGTCGTGATGGATAGATGTTATTGCAAGTTCTATCTATCCTGAGTTTGTATCAGCCACGGTGGACTAATTTCTTCGTGAAACTCTATGAGTCATGGGGATCTCTGTCATGATGGAGAAGGTGTTTGTCATGATGGGGACTTTTATCTGTCAAGGTCTATCAATCGTCCATTGGCAACAGACACGTGTGCAAGGTAAAGGTTTACAAAAGGTAAAATCCTTTAATGTTACACTCACCGGAAGTAACAGAAACAAGAAGATCATGGCAGATCATATCTCAATTGATAAATTGGACAGAGATAACTATCACGCATGGGTAATGCGAATGGAAGCTTTACTTATGAGTAAATACTTAATGAAATATGTGACAGGAGAAGAGAAGAAGTTGACTTTTGAAGATGATAGTCAACCTAAGAAAGAAGAACTAGAAGCCTTGAAGCTGTGGCAAAAGAAAGATGCAACAACAAGAGCGTATATCTACAATACCATCACATATCATTTGTTACCACACATTAGAGGTCTAGAAAAAGCAGAAGATATATGAAGAGCATTGGAAGATCACTTCCAAAATACTACTAAAGCTAGAAAGGCTAGCTTATGGTCAGAATTTACAACGTTCAAGAAAAAGCAAAGTCAAAGCATTAGTGATTATGTCACTAAGATGAAGGACTTGGCAGATAGTCTTGGATCGATTAATGAAGATATCGAAGTTCACAGGTTGATAGCGCAATTGCTTGCTGGATTGAGAGGAGATGAAAGGTGGAAACCTTTCGTACTCTCAACTGAACTTTCTTTAAATCATTTTGTACCAGATTTAAATCAGTTGCTTGGATTAATGTTAACATTTGAGCAAGATTTGAAGACAGATGGAGATAAAGGACATAGTTCTGCTATGTACGCAAAGAACAAGAAGAAATAATAAAGGTAAAGAAAAAGATGAAGAAGAGATGACTACTCAAGCAAATTATGCAAGAGGAAGAGGAAATGTTAGAAAAAGAGGTAATACAAAAGGAAGAGGTAATCAGAAGAAGGCTTGCTGGATCTGTGGATTAAGCAATCAGTTGGCTCATGATTGCTGGCATAATTCCCAAGGATCAAGTCAGAATCACAATAATAGCAGAGGCAGAAGATATCAAAGAGGTAGACAAAGCCAAAGAGGTGGATATGGTAGAGGTGGAGCAAGAAGTTGGGGACAGAATCAGTCTCACAACACTACCTACTACAACTATGCAAATGATACGCAGAACGACGATCATAGTAACAACATTGATGATGAACTCGATAAGTACGTCAGAGAATGAAGACCTCAAGGTATTCTATATATTGATTCTGGTTGTTCAAATCATTTGTCAGGAAATATAGAATTGTTATCAGAACTAGAAGGAGGTATGTCAAATCATACAGTACAGACAAGTGATAATACAAAACATAATGTAAGGTCAATTGGAAAAGTAAAGTGCAAGAATGGAGCTGACCTACTAACAAATGTTTTGTATGTTCCAACAATCCCAAAGAATCTAATCAGTGTGGGACGGATAGTAGAAAAAGGTTTTCAAGTCAGGTTTACAAATGAAGGAGTATTTGTTGAGGATCCACAGAAAGGATACAAACAAATTTTCCATGGTAAAAAGGAAGGTAGACTTTTTACTCTTAAAGTACAAGGGAATGTTGGTCAAGCTTTAATCACACATGGTGATAAAGCATTTACAGAGTTAGACCTCTGGCATAAGAGGTTAGGACACTTTAATGAAAAGGGAATCAAAGCTATGGTGGAGAAACAATCCGTGAGAGGATTACTAAGCATGAAGAACCAACATATGATTCACAAATGTGAAGCCTGTCAGATGGGAAAAGACCACAGGTTACCATTTCAGAAAAATGGTTACAAACACGATGATTTGCTAGAGCTTATACATACAGATGTATGGGGACCGACAAAAGAAGGATCTATCAGTGGCTCAAGGTATTATGTTCTTTTTATTGATGATGCAACAAGATGGATAACTCTTTATGTTTTGAAAGAGAAGTCAGAAGTATTTGAAGCTTTCAAGCATTTTCATGCATATGCTGAAAGACTTACAGGACAGAGACTCAAAAGACTAAGGTATGATGGAGGAGGAGAATATTTTTCTCAAGAGTTCAATGATTATCTGTGGAATGCAGGTATCAAAAGAGAAATAACTTGCAGGTATACACCGCAACAAAATGGAGTAGCAGAAAAGAGAAATCGAACTCTAGTTGAGTTTGCAAGATCAATGCTAAAGGAGAAGAATTGTCCAAATTATCTTTGGGCTGAGGCTGTAAATACAGCAACATATTTGGTAAACAGATTACCATGTACAACTTTAAATGGGATGACCCCTTATGAAGCTTGGTGGGGTAAGAAACCAACACTTTATCATTGTAAAGTGTTTGGATCAATAGCTTATGCTTATGTACCATCACAGTTGAGACATAAGCTTGAACCAAAAGCTGAAAAATATGTGTTCATTGGATATGATGAAAAGCAGATGGGTTACAGGTTATGGAGTCCTCTAACCAAACAGTTTACTGTTTCCAGAGATGTGAGATTTGATGAAGGAAAGAGCTGGTATACGGATAAAGAGCATAGTGTTGAAACACTTGAAGAAGAGATAAGAAGAAATGAAAAAGGTAAATCACATATGCAGGTAAATGGAGATGAAGATCATATGCAAGCAAGTACATCTAGGATCGGATCAGGTATGAGAAACAAAGATGGATCAAGATTTGATGAAGATGTGTATTCAGATACACATGAAGAGTTTGAACCAAGAAGGTCAAACAGAGTAAGGAAACAACCAACAAGGTATTCCTATGATACTTCTTATTTGACTCAGAAAAACTATGCTTACCTAATAAAGGAAGATGAAGAACCTCAGAACTACAATGAAGAAAAAGGTAAAGAACAATGGGAAGAAGCAATGAAGGAGGAATATAAAGCACTTGAGGAGAACAAGACTTGGGAACTTGTTCCAAAACCAAATGGTAAGAAAGTGATTGGAAATAAATGGGTTTACAAAGTTAAGAAACTTGCAGATGGAAGGATAGCCAGATACAAAGCTAGACTGGTGGTCAAAGGCTATGCTCAGACACATGGCATAGATTATGATGAGACGTTTAGTCTAGTGGCAAAGATGTCAACCATAAGGACATTGATTGCTATAGCAGCATTAAAAGGATCGAAGCTAAGTCAACTTGATATAAAGAATGCATTTCTGAATGGATATATATCAGATGAAGTCTACATGGAACAATCTGAAGGGTTTGTAAGTTCCAGATACCCAAATCATGTTTGCAGACTAAGAAGAGCACTCTATGGATTGAAGCAAGCTCCAAGAGCTTGGAATTACAGACTTGTGAAGTATCTCAATGACCTTGGATACCAAAGCTCAAAGGCTGATGCAAGTCTACTCGTTAAGAGAACAGATTAAGGTATGATCTACATTTGTATTTATGTAGATGACATTATAATCATAGGTACCTCAGATGAAGGAATCAAGGAGGTAAAGAGATTGCTTGAAAAAGAGTTCAAGATCAGTGATCTAGGAAAGTTATCATACTTTCTTGGAATGGAAGTTACATATACAGATCATGGTGTATATGTTTCTCAAGAAAGGTATCTCCTAAACTTACTGAAGAAGTTTAACATGGAGAATTGTAGAGAAGCTTCAACACCGCTTGAAGTCAATCATAAACTCAGCAAGTATGATGGTGTAGAGTTTAAAGATATGAGAAGGTATCAATCTTTAGTAGGAAGTTTGATTTATGCTACGCTAACAAGACCAGATCTTAGTTATGCAGTAGGAGTTCTCTCACAGTTCATGCATTGTCCGAAGGATCAACATTGGGTTGCAGGACAAAGAGTTCTTAGATATATCAAAAGAACTATAAAGGAAGGATTATATTATCCTTTTACATCAGATATAAAGTTGAGAGCATATAGTGACTCAGACTGGGCAGGAAGTCAAGATGACCGAAGGTCAACACATGGGTATATGATATACCTAGGAGATAAGCTTGTCAGCTGGTGTTCAAAGAAGGAGCATACAGTGGCTTTATCGTCAACTGAAGCTGAATATAAAGGACTTGTGGAAGCTACTAAAGAAGTGATATGGATGCAGACCTTGTTCAAAAGCATGGGGATTGATCAAGGTATACCTATCATACATGGAGATAATATGAGCTCGTTGTATCTTGCAGCAAATCCAGTATTTCATGCGGGTTGAGATTGCGACCACCTCCTTATGGAAGCAATGGAGCAAACCCGCATTAAGACCAACTAGAATGAAGCTTCAAATGGCTAAAGGCCATGTTGAAATGTTGGGGATGTAAGGGTCATGTTACCTTACCCCCATATTCATACATATACATCATATATAGAGCATTGCCTCAAGAGAGATCATCATGTGGGTTTCTAGGCTCCCATGCATATGTGCGCGTCTCTTCTCTTCTCTCTCTCTCTCTCTCTCTCCCTCCATCTCCTCCTTGCTCCTCTTGTTCTCCACACCAAAGCCCTTTGTTGGTATCAGAGCTTGTTGAAGGTTTGTGTGCAAGAAACTTCAATGGAAGCTTAGGTCACAAGAGGTGAAAGTGCAGGTCGACACCTTTTAGCAGATGTTTAGTATTTCAACCATAGCTCAAGCTAAAAATCTTGGATTGATGTGTTTTTAAGTTTTTTTTTGTAGCTAAGACAAAGGGCTACAAATTTCCAAAAGGGTGGAAAACTTGATTCGGAGTTCTAAACTACCAAAAATTCAAAAAATACAGACTGATGTAGAAAATGAATCTATAATCACTGGACAGTAGGTTACTGTTTGGACCATAACTTAAGTTTTACAAGTCGGATTCAAGCAATTCAACTTGCTATACGTAGCTTGGAGAAGAAAGGATAATTTTTTGGAAGATCAAATTCCAAATTCTGAGAGTTAGGTCTCCGAAAATGCAAAATATAGAGTAGTATTGTTGTAGGTGAAGGTGAAATTGATAGATGTGCTTGTTTTGTGCATATCTTGAGCTACACACCTCCGATTGAGGCGTTCTTTGTATTGCTACATAGCTAAGAAAGAAGAGAAAAAAATTAAAATTCAGAGGTTATCACCTCTGAAACAACAAAACACAGCACAACATATTTTCAACACAAGAACCCTAGTTGCTTTTGGAGGTTCATTTTGTTGTGAAACTTCTTTGAGAGAGATTTTTTATGTGCGAGCTCTTATTTTTAGAGCTTGAAGGCATTGTCCATGTATGATCACTATGGTAGCTCCTCCATATGAGAGTAGATTATGATCTTTTCACATGTTTGGTATGTGACATGACATTGTGGTATAGCCTTTTTGAGGTTTATGTCATCATGTGTTCGATCATGGATGTATAGTGGCATTGTGGTCTATGTCTTGCTTATGCCACTTGGTTATGGATTTACTTGCGAGTTGCACATAATTCTATGAGAGTTGATTTTGGATCTTGGTTGGTACTTGTATCCTTATTTCCTTTGTAGGTGCATGATCGAGATTGGAGCCTCAGTTACACATCTATTTGTCGCCTTGATTGGCTATTCTATTAGCATATGGTCATTGATTTGATATCTTATTTGCCAGTGTGATTCTTGGCATATGTGGATGGTGATTCCCACATGGTTATTTTGGTTCTAGATTCCATTTTACAGAGGAGGTGCTGCCAAACTTTTTTCAGCTTTTATACTAGAAGAGTACTCTAGTAGATCCTTTATCCTTGTGCGATAGCTTTGGATCATTGCTTATCTCCATTCACTTGGACTTGGTCATAGGTTATCTATGACAAGTTGGATCATCTTGTAGAATTCATTCTTGAGTAGAAGGTATACTCACCATTGTATTGGCATGTACTGCCATTTATTTTTGGCATGTGTGTTTGCCATTATCTTTGATTTGCCTTCATTCCCTACAAGCTTGATTTCAATTAGCGTGTTACAAGAGAGCAGATGTTATGAATTCCTTGGTGAGCATCATTTTTAGTTGCAATTGGGACAACTTATGCTTGTCAGAGGTGCTAGGATTGGGCACATGTATCCACTATAGGTACATGTGAGAGACAGTCTCGTCTTAGTGGGAGTTGAGCCTTATGTGTGGTGTGAGACTCGTCATGTCTCATTTTTGTATACCTATAGATAGGTCTATTGACATTCTTGATGCACATGTATGGCAAGATTCAGATGCTCAGTTGGATGCACATGTAAAGCATGTTTTGGATTCAAATTCTCAGATGGATTCAGATGTAGAGCATGTTTTGGATGCTCATGATGATTATATAGAGCATGATTCCATTGATCATATGGATGCTCATGTGGAGCATACTTTGGATGATCCTTTGGATACTTAAGAGCATGATGTGGATGCTCATGTAGAGCATTATGATGATACTCAGTTAGAGTTTGATCATCAGTTCGACCTTGGTGTTGATGTTGTGCAGTTAGCTCATGTGGAGCATGATGATACACTTGGTGTGCTAGAGCATCCTGTTTGATAACATGACTGATTTAGATGTTGATGAGTTAGCGATCATGCAATCATTCTTGGATTTGCTCATGCGAGATGTCATAGATATGTTAGGACATGTTGGTCTTGATGATGGTGCTTTGGATGCATTGGATATAGGCATGGTTGTCATGCTTAGGTTAGCCAAGATAGCACAGGTTTTGTCAGCATTCGGGAGTCTGATGTACGAGTTGTTATGCTCGAGACCAGATATTGCAATTGCTATTGGAGCATTTGCACTTGGAGTCGTCAATCATTTGATGATTGACACATGCGTAGAGCGAGTGGGAGCTTTTTAGGAACTTCATCAGTTCTTGCATCGGTCATATGTGAGCTCGACTCTTGTCGATATGAGTCTAGAGTAGTTTGAGGTGCATGGATACACCTTGTTTGAGGCAATTGGTGTAGGCTCATCAGTATGGGTTGAGATCCTAACTCTTCCTATACATTAGTATATATTCCTACATCATTCTTTGTATATTTTTCCACTTATGGTCACATTGACCCTCAAGTGGGAGATTGTTGGGGATGTAAGGGTCATGTGACCTTACCCCCATATTCATACATATACATCATATCTAGAGTGTTGCCTCAAGAGAGATCATCATGTGGGTTTGGAGGCTCCCATGCATATGCGCATGTCTCTTGTCTTCTCTTTCTCCCTCCATCTCCTCCTTGCTCCTCTTGTTCTGCACACCAAAGCCCTTCATGAAAGACCTTGTTGGAACTCAAGGTCAAGCACAAGCATGGAAGTGCATCAATGAAGTGGACACACAACAAGAAGGAGCATGTAGGGATCTCCAAGAAGCACATGTCAAATTTTCAAAAGAAATCCCTATAAAAATAGTGATTTTCATCACGAAAAACCATTGTAAATATCATTTTCTATTTTTGCGACTCCATTTGTTCAAGCTGAGGAGTCCTCGAGCTTGAAGAGTATTAGAAGTATCATCCTACCAATTTTCATAATTTGTAGACTCCATTTGAGCCCTCAAATAAGCCATGGAACACAGAGGAGTATCTGCTTTGCTCATGATGAATACTTGATCGTGAAGATAGGTAGTCAACCTATGATGATGGAGAGTGTCAATCTCCAAAAGAACAAGCTATTCTTGATGTTAGAACACCTCTATATCAAGAACAACTCAAAACCTTTATCAATTTGGAGGATAAATACTCAATTATCAAAATCTTG
The DNA here is from genome assembly GCA_020310875.1 of Ceratopteris richardii. Lineage (NCBI taxonomy): Eukaryota > Viridiplantae > Streptophyta > Polypodiopsida > Polypodiales > Pteridaceae > Ceratopteris > Ceratopteris richardii. Next base: position 146,183,216 of record CM035440.1, on the reverse strand, counting down.
AACTAACTGTGAAGAGAGTCACTTCTCAGAAAGTCTCCTGCACATAACTCACTCATCGACTAATCAAATGTGTAACGTTTTTGACAAAACTTTGCACAAGGTGTCAGCTATAATTTGCACACCTTTTCCAAGTTAAATCATCTTAAAAAGTTAAGTATATCTTGAGAAATGATCCTTACAATTCACCTATGTCTAAAAATGTACTTTTCTACAATCGACTTTGACACGTATAACTTCTAAAACATGGTCCTCTCAAATTACAAACCATTTATTCAAATTCTTTTAGCCATAGGTAGCTTACCTCTAAAGAATGAGTGCTTGCTTGCTCGAAACTTTACACTGTGGAAGGAGAACTGACCAAAACATTAGCATCAAATTTTGCACCTGTTGCAACTTCACTTTTTCACATTTACACATGTAAATGTTCCTACTGTCAATTTTCTTAGCTTGATCACAAATTAGAATCTAAAAACTTGTATAGAGATGAATCAACTATAGACTTAGACTTGTACAAAAGCATTTCACAAAAGATTAAACATAGAAGGAGCACTCAATAAAAAAATCGGGTGCAATATTTCTTCTTCTCTGAAAAATTTACATCTGGATGAGAGAGATATCTTCCTCACTTCTAAAGTATCTAATGACTTCTAATTCTTCTCACTCATGCTCTCTCATATAGGCCCCGACTTTTTACTTGTATATATAGGCATATATGTACAAGCTCATGAACATACAAAAGGTATAAGTGAGCTAACTATAAGTTTAATGTACATATGTATACAAGTCTTCATTTTCTGAATGTGCACTATCTTCAGGATTCATAAACTAATCTTTTCTTCAATCTTTGACTTCAATCCTTCATCCAAAACATCAATTGGTGGTTGATTTGCAGCACCAGCTCCCCCTCAATCATCAATTGAGGTTTTCTCCATCTTCTTTATACCTGCCATGTCTTTGAACCTTTGTAGCTTTGGTCCATCCAAGCTTTTGGTTAGCATATCTGCAATTTGATCTTTTGTTGAAGTATGTATGACTACAATCTCCTTATCAATCACCTTCTCTCTTAAGAAATGATACTGAATCTCAATGTGTTTAGTCCTGGCATGAAAAATAGGATTAGCAGCTAGATACAATGAGCTCATGTTATCTCCATGAATAGTGGGTACTCTACCTCTGTAGATGATAAAGCAACTGTGTGTTGCTTCTTAGAGCACCAAGAGATTAGCTTATCTCCCACATAACACAAATATCCATATGTTGATCTCCTATCATCAGGATTAACTGCCCAATCTATATCACTATATATGTTAATGTTTGTATCTGATGTAAAACCATAATACAAACCTTCCTTGAGTGTACCCTTAACGTACCTCAACACTCTTTGTCCTGCAACCCAATGTTCTTTCCTAGGACAATGCATGAATTGAGACAATACTCCAACTGCATATGACAAATCAGGCCTAGTTAGAGTTGCATAGATTAGACTACCAACCAGACTTTGATATAACTTCATATCCTTGTATTCTTCTCCTCCACATCTGCTCAATTTGTGATTTACTTCCATTGGAGTAGGTGCCACCCTAGAATCATTCATTTTAAGCTTGATCAATAAGTTCTTCAAATACCTTTCTTGAGTAATATACACTCCATGTTGAGTATACGAGATCTCCATGCCCAAGAAATATAACAAGTCTGCCAAGTCACTAATCTTGAACTCTTTTTCCAATTGCTTCTTTAGGCCTTGTATGCCCTTCTCATCTATACCTGTAAGAATTATGCCATCAACATATATGCAGATGTAAATGAACCCATCATCACTTGCTTTGACAAGCAAGCTACTATCTGCTTTAGATACTTGAAAACCAAGTTCCTTCAAGAACTTCACAAGTCTATGAAGTATTTCAATGGTGATGCACCACAGTGCGCTCTCCTTCTCGAGATCTCCACGATGATATGCTCGGAGTAGAAAACTGAGCTCCTAAGCTGCACACAGTACTCCGCACAGAGGCTGCAGAATACGCAGAAAACACAATACACACCGGAGCACGAAGACAGACTTCTTAGGTCTTCCAAATGCGGTCGAACTTAGGTCTTCCAAATGATAATGAATACCTGAGTGTAAGTATACAAGCTATACCTCCCACCTGATGGGCATGTTACACAGTATACAAGTGACTACGTAAGATCAAGAATCAAGTAACCCCCATCAAGTGACAACAGTGTCAAAAGCTATCCTGTGGTAGAGCTTTAGTCAAAGCATCTGCAGCATTATCTCGAGTGTGAACCTTCTCAAGAATAATGCTCTCAGTGGCTAAGCAATCTCTAATGAAGTGATACCTCACCTCAATGTGCTTGGTCTTTGCATGATAGATCGGATTCTTAGCCAAAGCAATGGCACTCTGACTATCACTGAGCAAGCGAGGTACATGCTGAGGTAAACCCATATCACAAGCAAGACGAGAAAGCCACAATGCTTCCTTACATGCCTCACTTGCTGCAACATACTCTGCTTTTGTAGTGGAAACAAGTGTACATTCCTGAAGACGAGATCTCCAAGAGATAGCACCTCCAACAAAATGAAAAATGTACCCTGATGTAGACTTATGATTGTCTACACAACCAGCATAGTCAGAATCTGTGTAACCAATAATGGATGCTTTCCCTCTACCTTAGCATAGACACTTGTCCTTAGTGCCACCCAGATATCTCAAAATCATCTTGACCGCTTCCCAATGTTTCTTGCCAGGATTAGACATATATCTGCTCATAACTCCCACTGCAAATGCAATGTCTGGTCTCGTAGCTACCATAGCATACGTGAGACTACCAATAGCAGACTGATGGGGAATTTTGGTCATGAATTCCTTTTCCTCATGCGATTTGGGGCAGTCATCCTTGCTCAATTTCACATATGTGCGTAAAGGTGTACTCAATGCCTTTCCACCCTGCATATTGAACCGGTGAAGTACTTTGGATATGTACTCAATCTGAGACAAGTATATGCATCTTTTACTCCTATCACAAGTAATGCACATGCCAAGAATATGTTTGGCATCCCCAAATCCTTCATATCAAATGTCTGACTCAAGTTCTTTTTGAGAATTGACAAATCATAAGAGGACTTCCCAGCAATCAACATATCATCGACGTAAAGTATCAAGCATATCAAGCTGCCATCAGAGCATCTCTTTGTGTAGAGACAATGATCCTCATTGCTCCGAGAATAGCCTTGGGACTTCATAAAAGCATCAAACTTTTGGTACCATTGTCTAGGAGACTGTTTAAGTCCATACAAGCTCTTCTTGAGCTTACAAACTAGACTTTCCTTGCCAAGAACTACATAACCCTTTGGTTGTTCCATATAGATCTCATTTGTAAGATCTCCATGCAAGAAAGCTGTTTTCACATCCATTTGGACTATCTCTAAGTCTTCCATTGCAATGAACCCAAGCAACATGCGCAAAGTAGTCATCTTGACCACTGAGAGAAGATTTCCTCAAAATCAACACCATGTTGTTGCTTAAAACCCTTTGCAACAAGTCATGCTTTATATTTTGGAGAAGCACTATCTGATGTGAATTTCAGCTTATATACCCATTTACCTGGTAAAGCTTTCCTGCCCTTTGGCAAAGGTACTAAGTCCCAAGTACCATTCTTGTGAATAGAATCCAACTCACTCTTCATTGGCACGCTCCCACTTGACATGATCCTCTGTCTGCATAGCCTCTTTGTAGCAAGAGGGCTCACCGGCATCTGTTAGCATAACAAAATCTAAACCTGGAACATATCTATCAGGTGGATGTGAGACACGTGCAGAACGTCTCAATGGTTGCTGAACAGGAACATGTGCAGACTGATCTGAATGGAAATTCTCTTGAACATCCCTATGTGCAGCATTGTTATGCATGCTAACCGGAGGACTAGTATCCTCAAACGCCACTCTTCTCACTTCAACCTCCTTAATGGGCTGTTTATGCATCTTAGACTCATTAAAAATGACATCACTACTTTTGATCACTGACCATGTTTCAGGATCCCATAAGCGATATCCAAATTGTCCTTCTCGACCATATCCAAGAAAAATGCATTTCTTTGACTTATGGTCCAACTTTTGTCTAAGATTCTTGGGTATATGAACATATGATTCACACCCAAAAACTCGAAGATGATCATAATATGGTGGTTTCCTTGTCCATAACTCTTGTGCCACTTTCAGACCTTTGGCAGTACTAGGTGAAAGGTTAATCACATGAACTGCAGTCAATACTACTTCTGCCCAAAAACCTTGTGAGAGGTTTGCATGATGCAACATAGAGACTACTCTATCTTGAATAGTTCTATTCATCCTCTCAGCTACACCATTCTGTACTGGGGTATAAGGAGCTATAAACTCTCTACGAATCCCTCTAGACTGACAGAAAAGGTTGAATTCATGTGAGGTATATTCACCCCCATTATCTGAACGTAAAGCCTTAAGCTTAGTTCCTTTTTCAGTCTCAGTTGAAGCAAGCCATTTTCTGAAAGTAGGGAATACATCATCCTTTGATTTGATAGGATATACCCAAACTTTTCTAGTAGCATCATCTATGAAAGTGACAAAGTAAAGAGAACCACCTAAGGACCTAGTGGGCATAGGACCATACACATCTGTATGAACGAGATCTAAAGGCTGAATTGAAGAGTCAATGTGCATTCTATGCACATTTCTGGTTTGCTTTCCATATTGACAATGCTCAAAAATGAAAAATCAGAGAAAGATAACACATGTAAGTAGCCAGAACGAGAAAGATTTTCCATTCCACTACGAGATATATGGCCCAAACAACCATGCCAAATACAAGCCATAGGCTGTTCAGTAACAACTAACAAGTGTTCTTTCTGTGATACAAAAATAGGATAAAGTGAGCCGACTTTGCTTCCTTTTGCAATAACCATATTGCCCTTTGATATACGAAAGGACTGAGCATAGAAGACCATCTTGTAACCAAGGTCATCAAGTTGAGCAACTGACATCAAATTGCACGATAACTGAGGTACATGACGTACATTATGCATAGTAAATTTTGAACCATCAATGAACTGCACAACCACATCTCCAATCCCCACAACATCACACTGGTAAGAGTCACCAAGTCTCACGGTACCAAGAGACTTTGCTGCATAATTAGAGAACCATTCTCTATGTGGCGTCACATGGAAAGAAGCACCAGAATCTAGTAGCCAGGTGTGGGAAAGAGAATAAGCCATAAGTGCCTCAGATGGCACAATACTATCAGTGTCAACACATCAGCATCATCAGAAATAGCATTAATTTCTTCAATCTTCGAAGTAGATGGTGCAAGTAACTGTTTAACATGCCCATCAACATTCTGTCCTTTACCTTTAGCATTCTTTAATGCATAACAATCTTTCTTCATGTGTCCTTTCTTATGACAACAATGGCATTCGATATCCCTCTTCCTTGATTTACTTCTATTCTTATTCCGTTGACCATTCTTTTCCTTGTTCTTGCTCCTGCCACGTTGCTGATTCTTTCCTTGGTAAGAATCACAAACATTATATGCATCTCCACTCTGAGTGCCAACCATAGATTTTCTACGAATCTCCTCACTCAAGAGTGCTCCACATATGTCATCATAGATGAGTTTACCACTAGGTGCACTGTTGCTAATAGCTGTGCAAAACGTATCCCATGATGATGGCAGGGTGCATAACAACAATACTGCTTTCATTTCATTATCCATATCCATTTTCTGAGCCTGTAACTGGGAGAATATAGCATCAAACTCATTTAGATGAGCAGCAACACTATCTGTGTCCTTGATACGAAGGTCACATAATTTTCTCATCAGATACACTTTATTTGATGCCGTCTCTTTTTCATATGTATTGCATAACTTCTTCCAAAGCTCCTCTACACTTTCATAGTCTAATATTGTAAAGTAAACATTATCTGCCAGGTGCAAGTGAATGGTAGACCTGGCCATTTCATCTAGCTCATCTCAATCATCTTCATCCATGTTAGCAAGCTTCTTTGAAATCCCATTTACTAGCTTCCATTGCCTCCTTTGAATGAACACATCTTTAATATGATTCTTCCATAGAGCAAAGCTTGTGCCATCAAATTTTCGGATCTCAAAATGGTCTTTTCCCTTCAAGTTATAGCTCCTCCTCGAAACACTAGCACTAGACCCTGATCCACCGGATGTGCCTGAGACCTTTGATGCCATGATGGTAGAGAACTGAACAGAATGATAATGGAGCTAGAAGAGTTCAAACACCAACAAATAAGTGTATCAAGGAGTAAATCGACCATTGTATAGTTAACTAAACCAGAAATCTGGAAAATTTTTGCCAGAGTATCCTCTGCAAAATTAGCATATGACCAGTGTCAAAGTATCATAAAACTGCAAGTACTGACATGTCTATCTGCATAGTGAATCACTGACTCCATTGCATATAACAGTTACCCAATAGAAGCCAACTAGGCTTATCGAGCACCTACGAACAACTATCATACATCTCCTATGGCGAGGTTGGGTAAGTCTTCCACCTGCATCACCGAAGAGATCCCAACATCTGGGTGTCTCCCAATTAAGAAAACCTCACCACGACCCTCTTTATCAAACGTAAAAGGCTTTATGCAAAGAACGTAACCGCTATATCAATGACCACATGGATGTACATAAGCGGTATCCACAGAAGCGTACATGGTGTGTATGTGCTCAATATATGAAGTAAAATGACACTAAAAGGCTGAATACATAGCCCAAAAACTAGCCAATAACACCAGCAATTGTCTGTCAACTCTGATGTTTTAGGCTTAAAAAACCTGCATAAATTTGTAGCAGTTGCCCCCACCAAAACTGAAAACAAGAAACTTGTAGTTTTATGAGTGTGGCTGAAAATACAGCCCCAAAGGTTGATATTTATTGTCTGAGAAGTACAAAGAACACTCTTCTTGATGTTCTTGGACTTGTGTGAAGAGAACTATGTGCGAAAATACTCCAAAATGGCTCCAAAAGACACCCCAAAAATGCTTCAGAAATAGGCTTTGAAAGCAAAGAATGAAGCTTTGAGGGACCAAAACTTGTTCAAGGTAATGTCAACCTTAGTCTTTCCCCTTCTTCAGACACCACAAGAGTGTAGCTTAGTGGCAAGAGATTGCCACGGTTAAGCGAGCTCTGGGGGGAACAGTACTGGGATGGGTGACCTCCCGGGAAGTACCGAGAACCTCTATATTCCTTGATCGTTGAGGTCCTCCTTCGCGCATAGCCAACAGTGCCAATGGTGACTTCGGTGACTCGGATGACAAGGTATGCCAAGGTCTATGCCTTGGTCACCGCCTTAGTCGTAAGCCTTGGAGGGGGGTCGCTTCGCTCGCACAAAAGAAACAAAGCTTTTGCCTCTAACTGCTCTGATACCAGTGAAGTATTTCGATGGCGATGCGCCACAGTGCACTCTCCTTCTCGAGAGCTCCACGATGATATGCTCGGAGTAGAAAACTGAGCTCCAAAGCCGCATGCAGTACTCTGCACAGAGGCTGTAGAATACGCAGAAAACACAATACACAGGGAGCACGAAGACAGACTTCTTAGGCCTTCCAAATGCGGTCGAACTTAGTCTGTGACTGACCAGGCCACTATATGTTTTATTAAAGAACATATGCAAAGAAGTGTCCGGTGGCCATTTGGCCTTTCACATGGACACTAACGGTAACAATCTATAATTCCATGCCGTTGGGGCCTGCTTCAAACCATACAAAGCTCTCTTGAGCTTGCATACAAATTTTGAATACCTTTCATCTCTAAAACCTTGTGGTTGCTCCATGAAAACATCATCTGAAATATAACCATTGAGAAAAGCATTCTTCATATATAGTTGACATAGTTTCCAACCTTTACATGCAGCAATGGCTATGAGTGTCCTAATGGTTGTCATCTTTGCCACAGGACTATAGGTCTCATCATAATCTATACCATATGTCTGAGCAAACCCTTTCACAACAAGTCTAGCTTTATACCTAGACACACTTCCATCTGCATACCTCTTTGTCTTGTAGACCCATTTGCATCCAATGATCTTCTAACTATTTGGTTTAGGAACCAAATCCCAAGTCTCATTTTCTATTAATGCATCATACTCTTCCTGGATAGCCTTCTCCCAATTTTCCTTACCTTTTGCCTCTTCATATGTAGAAGGGTCTTCATCTGCTTTCACCATGTAAGCATAGTCTTTAGTAGTCATAAAAGAAGTGTCATAGCTATACCTTGTAGGTTGCCATTTGTGTCTTGATGATCTTCTAAGTTCTCCACTTCTTGAGGTTTCTGGTTCATCACATTCTGGATCAAATCTTGGCACTTCTTCAACTTCAACCCGTACATTGTTCTCTTCTTCATCAAATATCTGAACCTTTGATTTACCTTTCTTCTGATTCAAAACTTCTTCATCACACGCATGATTATTGATTGTATCTGCATACCAAGTACCTTGCTCATCAAATGTAACATCCTTAGACACAAGGAATTTCTTTGTGGATGGACTCCATAACCTATATCCCATCTGATTATCATCATATCCAATGAACACATACTTTTCAGCTTTAGGTTCCAATTTGTGCCTCAACTGAGATGGCACATATGCATAAGCCAAACATCCAAATACTTTATAATGATCTAAGGTAGGTCTCTTACCCCACCAAGCTTCATATGGTGTCATACCCTGCAAAGCTTTACATGGTAACCTATTGACCAAATATGTAGCTGTATTTACAGCCTAAGGCCACAAATAATTTGGACAATTTTTCTCCTTCATCATTGATCTTGCAAACTCAACAAGAGTTCTATTTCTCCTTTTTGCTACACCATTTTGTTGAGGAGAGTACCTGCAAGTAACTTCCCTTTTTATACCTGCATTCCATATGTAATCACTGAACTCATTAGAGAAATACTCTCCCCCTCCATCTGACCTTAGTCTCTTCAACTTTTGACCCGTGATTCTTTCTGCATACACATGATAATGTTTGAATGTATTAAATACCTCTGATTTATCTTTGATCACATACATAATGATCCACCTGGGAGCATCATCAACATAAGTCACATAATATCTTGAACCATTTATACTAAAATCCTTTGATGGTCCCCACACATTTGTGTGTACCAATTCAAGCTTCTTTGAATACATGAAACCATGGTTAGAATATGATTGCTTATAAGTCTTACCTAATTGACATGCCTCACATCTGTATGTCATATGTTGACCTACAATGTTAGGCAATCCAAGCACTAAACCATTGTTAACCATATCCTTAATACCTCTTTCATTGAAATGTCGAAGCCTTTTGTGCCAAGGATCTAACTCAGAGATCTTATGTCCTCTATAAGTGAACAAGGCATGACCAACATTACCTTGAATCTTCAATGTGAAGAGTCTTCCTTCTTTCTTCCTTGAAACAATTTGTTTATACCCATTGCTACGATCTTCCACAAAAACTCCATCATTAGTGAACCTTACTTCATAACCTTTTTCACCATTTTGTCCTACACTTATCAGATTCTTTGGAATTGTAGGAACATACAAGACCTTACCCAAAAGATTACTTCCATCCTTGGCCTTCACTGATCCAATTGACTTCACATTGTGCTTTGTATTATCACCTGTCTGAACTACATGATTAGTTACCTTATTTTCCAAATCAATCATCAAGGCTATATTACACTCAGGTGATTGCTACACCCTGAGTCAATGTAGAAGACTCCTTGGTATTCACTTTGCCTTTCACAAGTTGCATTCATAATCAAGGTTGAATCCTCCTTCTGATCTGAAGCATAATTGTAGTAAGTATTGTTGTAGGATTGACTTTGGAAAACTCTACCTGGATTTCTTCCAAAGTAACCTCTACCTCTGAAATTACCTCTTTGGTTTTTGCCACCTCTTCCTCTTGAATTAAAATTCTGATTATATCCTCCATTATTCTGATTATTATGCCAACATATCATGAGCTAAATGATTTGTCTTACCACAAATCCAGCAAGCTTTGACTCCATCTTTATTGCCTCTGCCTCTTCCTCTACCTTTGCCACCTCCTCTTCCTCTTAGGAAGTTGGCTTGACTAGTTGTACCTTCATCTTCATTTGCTTGTTGCTTGCCTTTGCTATTCTTCTTCTTATCCTTTGAATACATTGCTTGACCTTCACTCTTATCACCATCACCTTTGACATCCTTCTCAAAAGTTAGCATGTGTCCTAGCAACTGATTTAAATCAGGAGTGAAATGATCTAGTGACAATTCAGTAGACAAAATGAATGGCTTCCATTTCTCATCTCCCCTCAAACCTGTGAGAATTTGCCTTACCAATTTATCCTCCTCTATATCTTCATCAAGTGATCCTAATGCATCTGCAATGTCCTTCATTCTTGTTACATAATTAGAAATGGATTGAGAGGCCTTCTTCTTGAATGTGGTAAACTCTGCCCACAAAGATGCCTTCCTTGACTTTGTAGTGTTTTGTAAATGCTCCTCCAAAGCATTCCATATATCACTTGCACTTTCAAGACCTCTAATATGAGGTAGCAAGTAGTCATTGACTCCCATGTAGATAATGCTCCTTGCTTGAGCTTCATCCAAGTCTTCAAATATGAAAGTTCATCCCTATTTGGAACACTAGGATCTCTGAATTGTGGTTTTCCTTCTTCACTTATGATGTAACCTATCAAATCTTTGCTCATGAGATGAGTTTCCATCCTCATTGACCATGCTGGATAGTTTTCTCTATCCAATTTCTCTATCTGAAGAGAATCTCCCGTCCTTTCTTCACCTGTGTATTAAATTCTTCAAACTTTATGAGGAATAAGTGTACATTTACTTCCTTTTGATCTTCTTGACAGCTTCAGACCTCCTTCTCAAGCTCTCACCTTTTGAACCCTCAAGTGTTAATTTCTGTATGATAGCAACAGTCGGGATCCTCCTTTCTTCAATTTTGATGATTCTTGCTCTGATACCATTGATGGAGAGTGTTAATGTCCAAAAGAACAAGCTATTCTTGATGTTAGAACACCTATATATCAAGAACAACTCAAAACCTTTACCAATTTGGAGGATCAATACTCAATTATCAAAATCTTGAACTAACTGTGAAGATAGTCACTTCTCAAAAAGTCTGCTGCACATAACTCACTCATTGACTGACCAAATGTGTAAAGTTTTTTATAAACTTTGCACAAGGTATAATTTGCACACCTTTTCCAAGTTAAATCATCTCAAAAGATTAAGTATATCTTGAGAAATGATCCTTACAATTCACCTATGTCTAAAACTATACTTTCCTATAGTCGACTTTGACACCTCTAACTTCTAAAGCATGGTTCTCTCAAACTACATTTATTCAAATGCTTTTAGCCATAGGTAGCTTACCTTCCCCTTAAAGAATGAGTGCTTGCTTGCTAAAAAATTTACACTGTGGAAGGAGAACTCAGCAAAACATTAGCATCGAATTTTGCACCTGTTGCAACTTCACTTCTTCACATTTACACATGTAAATGTTCCTACTCTCAATTCTCTCAGCCTGATCACAATAAGAATCTGAAAACTTGTACAGAGATCAATCAACTATAGACTTAGACTTGTACAAAAGCATTTCACAAAAGATTAAACATAGGAGGAGCACTCAACAAAAAATCGGGCACAATATTTCTTCTTCTCTGAAAAATTTACATCTGGATGAGAGAGATATCTTCCTCACTTCTAAATTATCTAATGACTTCTAATTCTTCTCATCTCATGCTCTCTCATACTTGCCCCGACTTTTTACTTGTATATATAGGCATATATGTACAAGCTCATGACCATACAAAAGGTATAAGTGAGCTAATTATAAGTTTAATGTACATATGTATACAAGTCTTCATTTTCTGAATGTGCACTATCTTCAGGCTTCATAAACTAATATTTTCTTCAATCTTTGACTTCAATCCTTCATTCAAAACATCAATTGGTGGTTGATTTGCACCAACATATGATTCCATGCCCTAGGTGCCTGGTTCAATCCATTAAGAGCTTTGTTTAGTTTACACACATAATTTACCTTGCTTGGGTCTTCATATCCAGGAGGTTGAGCCATGTAAACCTCCTCTGAAATCCAACCATTAAGGAAAGCATTTTTTACATCCAATTGGTACATATTCCAATTCCTTGATGCAGCCACACTTACCAATACTCTGATGGTTGATATTTTAGCCATAGGTGAGAATGTCTCTTCATAATCAACTCCTTGGGTTTGTGCAAAACCCTTAGCCACAAGTCTAGCTTTATACCTATTTATGGATCCATCTGAGTTTCTCTTGATTTTGTAAATCCATCTAGAACCAATTACCTTCATTGATTCCTTCTTTGGTACTAGCTCGCAAGTATCACTCTCCTTGAGTGCTTCTATTTCTTCATCCATAGCTTCCTTCCATTCTAACTTGGACTTTGCTTCTTCATATGAAGTAGGTTCTTCAAATGATAAATCTTTAGCAAGATAAATGGAATGCTTGGTAACTAAAGAAGTATCATACACATATATGATTGGTTTCTTGCTCTCCCTTTGTGATCTTCTAATTGCTTGGTTGGATGATTCAGGTATGTCTTCCAACCTCTTCATCTTGACCTTTCCCTTTGATTTCCATGCTTTGAACTCCTCCAAATTGATGGTTTCTTCCTCATCTAAATTGATGTCTTCAATCTAGCTTGGCTCCTCCTTGGTGAGGCTTGGAAACTCCTCTTCCAAGTCATATGGCGACTTAACTTTCTTGCATTCACTTTCAAACCAAAAATCATTCTCATCAAACACATCTCTACTGACCATAAATCCTTTGTTGGATGGCTTATAAAACCTGTATCCTTTCTGATTTAAATCATACCCTATGAAGATGCACTTCTTTGACTTAGGGTCTAGCTTACCTCTGATTTGAGATGGGATATGCACATAAACAACACATCCAAAGATCTTGCAATGATCAAGTGATTGCCTCCTACCATGCCATGCTTCATATGGGGTCATCCCATCAAGTGATTTGGATGGAAACCTGTTAATAAGATAAGGGGCAGTAGATACACTCTCTACCCACAAATAATTAGGTAACCTTTTCTCATTTAGCATTGACCTAGCTATGTCAACAATCAACCGATTTCTCCTCTTTGCCACCCCATTTTGCTCAGGGGTATACCTTGTTATAATTTCCCTTTTGATACCTCTGTCCTGCAAGAATGCATCAAATTCATTTGAGTACTCACCTCCTCCATCTGACCTTAATCTCTTTAGGCTTTTTCCTATTTGTTTTTCCACAAGTGCAAGATACTTCTTGAAGCAACTGAATACTTCATCTTTATGCTTCATAAAGTACAAGATAGTCCACCTACTGAAATCATCAATGAAAGACACATAGTACCTTGAGCGAGAAATTGAAGGGTCCTTGCTTGGTCCCCACACATCTATATGGACAAGTTCCTAGTAATCCTCATGCATGTAAACTTTCCTTGAGAAGGGTAACCTGTGTGATTTACCAAACTGCCATGCACCACATTTATAGATCATGTGTTGCTTGGATACATTAGGTATCCCAAGCACACATTGATCTCTACATATTTTCTTCAAGGTTCTCTCACCAATATGCCCTAATCTTTTATGTCAAATCTCAACCTGAGTCAATATAGAAGAGGTGTTCATCATTCATACCTTGCATTGAAGTCATGTTCATAATCAAAAGGGAATCCTCTTGATCCTCTGTGTAATTGTTGTAGTCTTTTCTTGATTTTTATCCTCCTTGGTAGTTGTTATTGTAGTTTTTGTTGTAGCCTTTAGTTTGAACCTTCCTCTTGATTGTGTGTAGCCACCTCTTCGATATCCTCTTCCTCTCTGATTCTTGAAGTTCCTATAGCACTCATCTGTAGTGTGATTAAACAATCCACATATGTTGCATGGGGAAGAGTTGAAAGGTCTCCCCCTACCTTGCTTACCTCCTCTGCCCCTACCTCTTGAGTTCCTACCTCTCCGTGCATAGTTAGCTTGAGAAGTAGTACCTGCGTCTTCAATCTTTTTGCTTTTCCCTTTCTCTTTAGACTTGCCTTTATCTGTGTATAGGGTAGAAGAGTTATTACCTCTTGATGGTTCTCCATTTTTGTTGAGCTTGGCTTCATGGGTAAAGAGTTTCCCTATGAGTGTGGTAAGATCTGGAATCTTCATGTCCATGTATAAGTCCATGGCAGTTGTGAAGGCTTCCCATTTGTCATTTGCCTTGATGCCATTGATTACTTGCCTCACTATTTGCTCCTCTTCAATCTCCTCCCCTATGCTTGCCAATTGGTCAGCCACATCTTTGACTTTGATCACATAATCTGAAACACTTTTCTTGGGTTGCTTCCTTTGAGTGGTAAACTCAATCCACAATTGATTCTTTCTTGCTCTTGTATTAGAAGAGAAGTATGAAGACAATGTATCCCAAGTCCCTTGGGATGTTTTACAATTCCTAATGTGTGGAAGAAGGAAGTCAGAGATAGAGTTAAGTAGATATGACCTTGCTAATGCATCTTTGGCACACCATGAGTTGAGTCTTTCAAGCTCCTCTCTTGTAGGTTGTCCTTTGCTTATGAAAATGGGCATCTCCTCATCTCTTGATATGTATCCATAGAGACTCCTTCCTTGTAAGTATGTCTTCATCCTCAAGGACCATGATTGGTAATTGTTGCTGTCCAATTTATCAATAAAAGAAGGGAAACCATCTCCCATTTTACCTCAATTTGCTCTGATACCACTGTTGGGAAAGATGGATGTACACCTCAAGAAATGATTTGGTACTACTAATCTCTGCTTTGTACCCGCCCTCTTTCACTCCACAGTTGTGTTGTAGGCCTATTTAGCTTCCCAATGACACTAAATAAGTGCCTATGTACTTTGGAGATGATGCTTCAAACAATTAGCTCAAAACAGATAACTTTGCAACTAGCTTGTGACAAAAAACTTGCTATTTTGGTCTTGATACCTGTTGGATGTTTTGCACAATACTCACAGTACAATAGCAATTAGAAAAATTCCTTCTAAGGGTATCTTATTACCTTAGCTAATGATTCACCAAGTGAAATCACTTAAAATGATTAACTATACACAGAGCAATCAATTTAACAACTGAAGCCTTACCCCTGACTTTTTAGGAGGTGTGCAGAGAATGACCAGTAACCACTTCGAGGAAATTTTCTCCCAAATTGCTGAATCAAATTGCTTCAAACATTGAAACGTTTAGTAGACTTGGAGCCGGTTCCAACAAGCTATAGACCATTGAAAATGATGGAGTAATGACTGAGATATGAGCATTTAAATTATACTATTCTGAGTAGACATGACAGAGAGATGAACATAAATGATCAATGATAAAATGTATTATATAACAATGTTGTACATGATCATTGGCATAGGAAATGATGCCCAATGATAGTGAGAAGTGTATGCTATAGTGTGAGCCACATAATCTCTACAATTGATCAACCATAGGCTCTAGAATGGAGGTACATTTGGCCGCGAGACTACAAGTCTCTTTTATAGTGTTCTTCTACAAATTTGAATTTGAAATTCAAATGATCTTCCACCTAAAAGTTCATCCTCTAAATGAGGAGATATTCTCTCATGGCAAACTCGTAGTTCCTTTATTCTCCTAACTCCACGAGTTTAGTGGCATTACAATATTCCTCCAAGTCAAATGACTTTTACAAAAGTTAATGGTAAAAAAATCATAAGCAATGATTCATGTGTTCCTTCCAATGTTTGCACATAGCTTCTACAATGCCTAGCCAAGTGTGAAGGCTTGGCATTTGTACTAATAGAGTGGACCCAAGAAATATATGTTGTGTCATCAACACTTATCTCTAGAGATAGTTGGAGAGTGAATGAAGGAGATTCTATGGATAGTTTTTTCACAAAGATCAAAGATTTCAAGAAGCAATTGATTTTTATTGATGAAATCTTGCGAGATACTCCACTTGTATAGACTATTATTAATGATCTTTTGGATTTTCTATCCGAGTTTCGATTCTACTCTTTGATTGATGATGAAAGGAAATCCATATGCCTTAACACTTGAGGAGTTAATCTCTATTTTTTTTTCCCAAAGATCAATCTAGGTAGAACAAGTCAATTATGTGCATTGCAAATTAAGCTTTTTTAGCTAGTTAGAAGGAAAAATGTGAATGGACCTCATCTACTAGTAAGAAAAAAATTGCTAATGTTGCACAATCAAAGAAGGAAGAAAAAGATGATGAGAGAACAGAAAAGCAACATCAATTTTGCAAGTACTGTAAGGAGAATGTTCATCCGATAAAGAGTTTTCCTAAAATCACTGCAAAGGAGGCAAAGAAGAAAGATGTTGGAATGATTGTTGCAAAAGCCTCTACACTTAAAAGAGTGTCTGCTTACCTTGTTCAAAATGAAAAATGGGAATTTACTATTTTTAAGTTATGGATCACCTTACATGAGTAGTGCATGTTTGTAGGAGACCTAGATGTTTGGTACTTTGATAGTTATCACCTTATCTTCACTTCATTTGAGCCTACCCCTACAAGGAATGTTATCACATGTGGTAAAAAATCCTCTTATCTTGTAATGGGAGTTGGAAAGATCATTCTAACTATTGTTGATGGTAGTTCTTTGACTTTGTTAGATGTCTTATGTGTGCTATGGATCAAGAAGAATCTGTTATGAGTTTCAATATTAGCTAAGATTGGCTTGGTTGTCAAATTTGTTGATGAGAAATGTACACTTCATGATCTCTCAAATGGTGATGTTATTATTACTTCTTGCACTTTATGTCATGGGCTGTAAAGAAATTTGTGAATGATTTAGCATGTGCATTTCAAGAGTCTCATGTTACCTCGAATGCAAAGCTTTGGCATGCATGCTTTAGACATATGAATTTTGCTAGTTTGCTTCTCTTGCAAAAATCCGGAATGTTATCCTCTCTACCCAAACTTGAGGCAATTTCTAAACAAGTCCATGAAGGTTATATTTTGGGCAAAATGCAACATTCCACCTTTTCAAAACATGGTTTAGTTAGAGTTGCTCATAAATATAAGCTTGTTCATAGTGATGTCTGTGGTCTTATGCAAACACATTCATTTGGGAATGCCCTATAATTCATGACTTTCATTGATTAATTTTACATCCATACATCGGTGTATCCATTGGAAGCAAATTTAGAAGTGTTTATGTGCTTCAAACAGTTCCTAGTTATGGTTGAAAAATATGTCAACATGTAAAATATGCAACCTCCATTGTGATCAAAGGGTGGGGGGGATACATGCATTCTAAGTATAATGCATTTTTAGCTTAGTGGGGGATAGAAAACCAATGTGCAATGTTGTATACACTTCAAAAAAATTGGAGTTGTTGAAAGAAAGAATAGGTCTCTCATGGAATGGTGAGGTGTATGGTCAAAAGGTAGGCTTTACTAGATAACTTCTAGATTGAGACTATTATGTGTGTATCATATGTACTTAACATGTGTCCCACCAAAGCCCTACAATCGTTCACTCATATGAGTTTGGACATGGTCACAAGCCATCTATTTCTCATGTGCATGTCTTTGGTTGTCTTGCATATGCATTAGTGCCTAAACAACAATAAAAAACTGCATGATAAAGTAGTCAAATGTATTTTTGTTGGATACAGCTCAATGGTTGTCTCTAGTCTTTGTGATGAGAATGAGCTTGTTTCTTTTGATGAAGCACAAAATTCAAAAAATTGGATGGCTACTATGCAATGAGAATATGATGCTATTATGAAGAATGGTTATTGTTCATTATGCGATTTGCCTCTATGTAAAAAGGTCACTCACACTAAATGGGTATACAAGTTGAAATGTAAGTCTACTTGAATAGTTGATAGGTATAAGGCTAGGGTTGTTGCCAGAGGTTATGCTCAAGAGAGAGGCATTGATTTTGATCAGAGCTTTGCTCCCACATGTCGAATGACCATCCTTCGTAGCATATGTGCACTTGCAACTCATCATGGTTGGAATGTACATCAGTTTTAAATTGTTTTACACTAAATTTTCATTCTTGAATAGTGACTTACATGAAGAAATGTATGTATTTCAACCCCATGATTTTATGTAGAAAGGGCATGAAAAAAAGTGTGTGCATTGAAAAAGACATTATATGGTTTGACGCAAGCACCACGTGCTTCGTATGAGAAGATACATGCCTACTTGCTAGCACATGGTTTTTAAGAACAATCCAATTGAGATCATCTAATATTAAGCACACAGATGATGTACTTCTAATCATTGTTGTATATGTTGATGATATTCTCCTCACTAGTCCTAATGAGAATCATATTGCTGAATTTAAGGTTGATTTGTATGCCTCTCTTGAAATGTAAAATTTGGGGCATTTGCATCATTATTTGGCCATTCAATTTATGCAAATTGATAGGGGGATAGCTTTCTATCAAACAAAATACATTAACACATAATTGCAGTATTTTGGACTTGAAGATTGCAAACTTATTTCCACTCCCATGGAAATAGGTATTCCATAATGTCTACATGATGCTAAAGATGTATTTGATATTGTTCTCTATTAGTAGGCTATTGGATGCTTGATTTACTTATGTATAACTCAATTTGATATTCAGCTTGTTGTCTCTCAAAGCAAGTTTATGGATTTCCCAAGTGTCAAGCATAGGTAAGTGGTTAAGCGCATCTTTCACTACTTGAGTGGTACCTAGCTACTTGGATTGTTTTATCCCAAGGGGGATCATTACTACCCAATTTATGTGGATTTTCTAACTCAGACTGGGTTGGTTGCTATGACATGCATGTGTCAACCAGTGGTTTTTGCTTCATGCTTGGTAGCTTATGCATATCTTGGTTGAGCAAGAAGCAGCCTACTTATAGTTACTTCTAGTTGTGAGGTTGACTATGGGGAAATTTTCCAAGAAACTATTGAGTGTGTGTGGCTCAAATGCCTTTTGGCTGATTTGGATGTTGGTCAGTCTTCTACCACCACCATCTTTATTGATAGTCATAGCACATTGACATTTGTAAGGAACCTTCCATGCTCGCACAAAGCACATTGAGGTGCACTATCATTATGTCAAGGGGAGATTCTCTATTGGAGATATGAGTTTGGTTTATGTGCCGACATAGGATAATGTTGTAGAACTTTTTACAAAGGTTTTCTCGGGAGAAGTTTGAAGCTTTCACAAAGCCTTAGGCTTTCTTCCTTTTGTGGGTTGATTTCTTTCCACATAGCTTTGCACTTTCGTATACATGAATTCTAGCTTGTTGTTCACCACATCACTCATAGGAGGATTTGTTGATATATTTTGGTAGTGATGTGTGACACACTTAGGAATGTCAGGACACTTTTTTCCCTCTTTAGGATGTTTTTACCCCCAGCTTGTTTATATGCCTATAACCCTAATGGATTACTTATCTTTGTACATTCACTTGGTAATACATTCGGTACTGTGTTGTGTTCCAAAATTTTTCTTTTTCCTTGTGTTGTTCATGTGCTTCCACATACTTAGAACTCCAACAATTACATGGCGATTCACAAGGCACATCTTTTCTATCAGCCTTGCACATGTACTACTCAACGACATCCAAGATGGATGATGTTGAAGACATTTTGAACCAAACAAAGAATAAAAACTAATATCTATTTTTTGGAAAATGCCACACGGTTCTAGATGCTTCAGACACCATTGATGATGACTAGCACATGAAGTAGTCCACTTGACAAGACCACCCATTGAGAATAAGCAATACTCTTGTTGAGGATGTCAAGGTATAAGAGGGGGAGTGTTACATGGCTATGGAAAGGCCCAAAAATTCTTCAAATTTCTTCATTTTTACTATTGAGTTAACCCATTTTTAGATAGATAATCCTTGTATTTTTATCTACAATTGTTAAAATCCCTTTAAATTTTATAGCAAGAAGAGTTGTATATATTCATGGATTTGTTAATATTTCTTTGTAATTACAGAGAAGCATTTTCCCTCAAAAATCCCATAAGAAAGAAAACTTTTATAGTTTTTGCTTTTATTTTTTAACACCTTTTTCAAACAAAAAAGGGAAGGGTCTTGGGAGAAGCCTATATAAAGACCAAGAGTTCACTTGAAAAAAGCCTTTTTGGTGGAATGAATTTATGAAATATCTTATTGCAAATTCGTATGTGTGCTTCTTTGTGCATTTTCAGTGAGCTTAGTGACTCATTATGGGTGCATAGCACTTGTCTATGAGTTATATAAGTATTATCTATCTTGTTTCGACCATTTTCAAGTGATCAAACTTGATTATATCTTGGTTTAGGTGATTAATGCTTGATGAGAAGGAATTATATAGTTTGTAAGCATAGCACAAGAAATGCAACCTCCTCCTTTTGTATTTTCACCTCTTCTACTTTATATTTCTTGTTGATTGCTTTGAAATTAGTTGATTCATGCATCAAACAGACAAATATTAAGAGAGTTACAAGCATTTTGGTTGTTCATCCTTGTTTGAAGCATCAAAAAATAGTGCATATATGGAAACATTGGATACCATACATCCTTAAATGAATCAGATAGCAAGGACTTCGAAGAATCAAATAGCCCCCACCCAAATCCATCAAGCATCTACAACCTTGAGCTTGGAGAAGGACATGCTTGTGTACCTTTTAAGAGGCTAGCGAGGGGAGATACTTCCATCACTTTACTTGATACTTGTTCATCACAATAGCTTATACCATTGACTACAATTAGGTTTAAGGTATAATCTTCATAGATTGATAAATTATAAGTGTGTGATCATGCCCTATGTTATGACTCGATAGAGTACCTTGGAGTGAAGAGTTCATGTTTAAAATTGAGAGTGAGTATTATACTGTTTTAGGGTTTGTTTGCACCAACACTCATGGAGCCAAAATCTATTTAGATATATTAAACCTCAATGTTGTATGCTTGTGATCTTCTCAAGAGCTAATCCTTGGAAGATACCGGTAGTTAAGTTCATAGAAGGTTATTATTTAGACAAGCAAGCCATCATGTAACTAGTATGTGACAATCCCAATCATATCAATGATATGGGATAGTTAGAGACCGAGAATTGGGTCAATGTTGAGGAGATATTCACTAGTCTTCGTGGAAAATCCATCTTGAATAGGATACTCTATGCAGATAGAGTAGCGAATGAATCTACACTCAATGAATTCTACCTTGTAGTTGGAACATACCTAGCTTTATGGATTGTTCGATCTTCGAGTGAGGAAGGACCTAGTTCTATCATAGTGCAAGAGATGAAACATCTTGAAAACGAGTATGTGTTGATGTACCTAGATAAAAATAGAAAGTTCATTCGAAAGTATGGGAGGAGAATAAAATCAAAATCACATGTCTAGGACAACTTGTCTTCTTTCCCAATAAGGGTGGATGTAATAGTCAAGACAAGCTAGAAACTAGTGGAGACTCTCAAGATATAATAATTTGTCTAGGGAGTAATCCCACTTTCCTAGTAATGGGAGAGGAGCAAACTAGATATGGTTTAGGAGGAGGACACCCTAATTCACAAATTGGACATCAAAATTGGAAAAAGCCTCCTAATCCACAAGTAATGCATCAAAATGATTGTCCATTTCCACTTGTAAGATCACAAAATGATGGAAGAAGGCTTCATCCTTGTCGGGTTTCTAAGTGCATGAAAAATCATTATGATGGCACAACTAATCCTTATGATCATGTGGTAGAATTCAATCAAGTGCTCTAAATGGAGCAAGTAAATTATTTTTTCACTCAATATTAAGTGTTTGGGCTCAAATTTATTAGAACAACCTTGACTTGGTTCCAACCATTGGACATACAGACAATTAGGGAAATTGACTATCTTCTAGATGAGCTCATTGGTGAGTTCTCAAAGAAAGGAGTTAGATATGACACCTCTTCTTTGATCCATAGCTTCAAGCAACAAAGCCATGAGACTATGAGACTTTCTGCTCAAAGATTCAAGTAGTATGTGGATAGGTGTCCACTTCCAGAGCTTCCTTCCCAAGAGAAGTGGATTTTTGTGTTCTTGTATGGATTTCTTTGTAGCGAGTTACATGCATTTTTCTATGTAAAGTGCTAGAAATTACTTGATGCATGCTTCAAAGAGTGTATGGACTTGGAAGTCAATCTCAAAAAAGACTTAAATCTTCCACATGTACACATCACATCCAATTCTTCTACTAGCAATGGTTCACATCTACCCTCTTTTGATGAAATTAGCGATATGGTAGCTAGGAAAGTAGGAACTCAATAACCTCAATGCAATCCAACATACCAAAATATATCTCAACATATGTGTTGGCCAGGAATCATGAATCAGTAGAAAAGAGAGCCTCAAAAGAGAAGAAAAAAATGAAGAGTAGCAAGGATTAAGGAAATAGAGAAGTCAAAGATAATCTGGCGATAAGGTTCAACCAATTTTTCAGACATACTTTACATCAAACAATGATTGTTATCACTATGCTCACAATGTAAATGCCATTTTTGGTAGATTGGAATCCATTTTGTTCAAGCCAAGGAGTCCCTAAGCTTGAGGTATTAGAAGTGTCTATGTACCAATTTTCATAATTTTTAGACTCCGTTTGAGCCCTCAAATGAGCCCTAGAACCTAATTTTTAACTAGGATGATAAAAAGAGCTAGAGAGATCATTTTTGAGGTTGGCTGAGTAGAGATTGAAGCTTTTGTAATATATTTCTTTTGTAATTGAAATCATTCTATTGTTCCTCTTTTTGTTGTTGCCTTGTGTGTGTGTGTGTATGTGTGTGCATGTTTGTGTGCTTCTCACTCACTCACTTGTGTAGTCCACTTGCTCATGGTCATCATACGACCCTCAAATCTCTGTGGATTGACAATTATGAGGGGGATCTCCTCACATTGGTGCTTGCCATTGTGCTAGAGTAGAACCGAATTGGCAACATTCCCAAGGAGAGAGATTCAAGGACAAGTGTGTGATGGTAAGACATAGAGTTGTGACATTGGAGTCATAGGTAATTTCTTTACTTTTCATTTCTTCTTACTTCCTTCATCACCACCATCATCATCATCCTCACCATTTCCCACCTGCATCTCCTTCTTCGTTGAATTTTTGGCTTTTTTGTCATATTCCCTTCCCTACCTCATTCCATTTGTGAGAGAGAGATTTTGTGCATTTAGTTTTCTTGTTGTTTGTGAGTATTTGCTGCACGTTTAAGTTGTACCATCATCTACAACAACTTTAGCAGGTACGATGGACCTCTGCATGGTTTTCAAGATGATGGCTTGTATCTATCGCAACAAACAAAGAAAGTTGGTATTTCATGTTTTCATGCATAGCATGATAAAACACACCACTAGATCATCCCAAATCACTAAAAACATCTTGAAAATTTGTGTTTTTTGGTCTATCGCAACAGAACAATAGACGATAGACAATAGATGATGGACACACATCTATTGTGATAGACACTTGTCTATTGCGACAGAACAAAATCCATAATAGACCAATTCCATGATAGACGATCAATAATAGATGATAGATGACAAACACCTATCTATCATGATAGACAATTGTCTATCGTGACAAATCAAAATCCGTGAAAATAGAATTTGCGATAGACACCCATCTATCACGATAAACACCATCTATCATGACAGACACATCTATCTTGATAGAGGCCATCTATCACGATGGACAACCCAATGCGATAGAGACCATCTAATGTGATATACACCGTCTATTGTGACAGATCAAAATTTGTGACACATGATAGACAAAGGACACTGTCTATTATGATAGA
The DNA here is from genome assembly GCA_020310875.1 of Ceratopteris richardii. Taxonomy (NCBI): domain Eukaryota; kingdom Viridiplantae; phylum Streptophyta; class Polypodiopsida; order Polypodiales; family Pteridaceae; genus Ceratopteris; species Ceratopteris richardii. The sequence goes on along the minus strand of CM035440.1, from coordinate 146,159,388 downwards.
CACCCATCTATCATGATAGACATGACCCATGATAGACCCTATCTACGTGATAGACCACGACAGACAACAAATAGCATCTATCGTGATAGACACCCATCTATCATGACAGACACTCATCTATTGTGAAAAATAGCCACCCATGATAGAGATTGTCTATCATGACAAACACCCATCTATCGTGACACGCATGTCTATCACGATAGATACCATCTATCACAATAGACAAACAACTTTGGTTGAAGAATTAGGGCTGTTAGTTTTTGAAAATTGGGACTAAATTTTGGTACTTTTTGAAGCTCTTTTACCTACACAATTGCAGGTGATTTAAACAAGTACATAAATATCTTGAGAGGTTCTAATTGTCTGTTTGACCCCTAGGAGACTGAATTGACATAAGTTTCTCATCCAAAGTCCCTTTTTTTAGCTCTAGAGTTTGTCAAAAAGATAGGGTAATTTGAAGTTGATCTTCAAGTGGAATTAGGAAGTCAACAGAGCTCTAGAGGATTTTTTTCAACAATATAATGGGTCTTTAAAAATGGCTGAATCAAAATTTTCTGTCAAATAAATTAAAGTTAAAGCTAGATCTTAACTTGGGACTTTCATGGTCTATAGCAAGGTACCAATGTGTTTCAAGCTTGGGAATGTGTGTCCTGGGCATTCAAGTGCGGTCAAGGGAGAAGTTACTTGAGGTTAGAAGCATTCTTAACCCCCTTAGTTAGTTCTTAGCATAGGTTAAGCATGACTAGTGCTATTAACTAATTAGGGTGATGATTGTTGAAGAATCACTCACTAATTAGACATAAAAGACATGAAGACATATGAAGGATGAAGGAAGATGAAGAGAAGCAGAAACAAAGCATTCAGAAAATCAAAGCCTTAGTGAAGGGACACAATTCACAACTGTAATATAGTTCATAGAAACTTCCAGAATTACGAGTTTTGAGTCTCGAAACTAATATGTATATAAGCGAGTTTTTTGAATAAAAAAAAATATATGAGATGCACAGGAGAGTTGAGATACAGAAGTATGTATGTAGAGATGAATAAGTAGAACCTGAACTGTCGGGTATTCATCTGTAAGAGAGATGGTAAGGAAGAACTACTCAGCATAGGAGAGTTTTCCATGGCTATGAGCGAAGTGAGGCCAAGCCATTTTGTACACATCTTCTCTAATAGAAAACACATGTTTGTTTGGAAGAATTTGAGCACATTCTTCATGTGTGAAGAAATCTAAGTGATTTCATGTTACTTTGAAAGTTAGTTAACAGTTACAGTTTTCTCAGTATACATTTTACGGTACTTCTACGAGTTAGATCTCCCAATATAGTGTAAAGTTTTTCACGACTGATAGCTTATTTTGAAGCTAGAGTCTCAACTACAAACTGATCAAAAGAGTTTTGTGAAACGGGACATGTACGCACAGTACTGTGTCTGACAGTAAAGACATTCAGAACTGATGAAGTTTTCTCTCAAACTTCAGATAGAGTTCATTCACTGAAGGAAGCTCAGGTATTACTTCCTTACTTCATTTATAGATATTTGAAGTAACTACAAATAGAATCACAGTTGATTCCGGTACAATTATGGTGAGATTACTGTGACAATCCAGTAGCAGTCCGGTGACGTTCCGATGATATTCCGGTGTGTTCAGAACACAGTTTTGACACATCTAAGTGACGAAAAGAACATCTAACAGTAAGCAAATGAAGAACTGTAAAGATTGAAGCAAATCAGATCAGAATTGAAGTCTGAAGAAAAGGAAAAGTTTTCTGTAAAGTGAATTTTCATATTTCACTAAATATAGTTATAAAGTTTTCAGTTTCAGAAAGGTTGCTAAGCTACTGATGATTATAGAGGTGTTCTAATATCACTCTAGCTTAGTTCTTGTGACATGGTGAATTCTGCAGCCTAGATTTCAAGCTTTCGTTGTGTCAACAAGTGGTATCAGAGCAGAAAGGTCCTCAAGAGTAAACAGAAGTAAAGATACAAGGAAAGATGAAGAAATCTTCATAAGAAAAGTGAAAGCTGAGGTGATCAACAACAAACAGCATCAGAGAAGCATTTCAAAGTCATTTTCAAGGTAAAGGTTTATGAAAGGTAAAATTTTTTAACATTATACTCACTGATAGCAACAGAAACAAGAAGACCATGGAAGATCACATTTCTATTGACAAATTGGACGGAGATAATTATCCCACATGGATAATGCGAATGGAAGCCTTACTTATGAGTAAGGACTTAATGATATATGTGACAGGAGAAGAAAAGAATCCTACTTTTGGAGACGACAATCAACCAAAGAAAGAAGAGTTAGAAGCTTTGAAGCTGTGGCAGAAGAAAGATGCAACGGCAAGAGCATATATCTACAATACCATAATAGATCATTTGTTACTACATATTAGAGGTCTGGAAAAAGCGGAAGATATATGGAGTGCATTGGAAGATCATTTCCAAAACACTACCAATGCTAGGAAGGCTAGCTTATGGTCAGAATTTACAACGTTCAAGAAAAAGAAAAGTCAAAGCATTAGTGATTATGTCACTAAGATGAAGGACTTGGCAGACAATCTTGGATCTATTGACGAGGATATTGAAGACCACAGGTTAATAGCACAAGTGCTTGCAGGATTGAGAGGAGATGAAAGGTGGAAAACTTTTGTACTCTCAACTGAACTATCATTAAATCATTTTGTACAAGATTTAAATTAGTTGCTTGGACTAATGCTAACATTGAGCAAGATTTGAAGACAGATGGAGATAAAGGACATAGTTCTGCTATGTACACAAAGAATAAGAAGAAAGGTGATAAAGGTAAAGAAAAGGATGAAGAAGAGATGACTACTCAAGCAAATTATGCAAGAGGAAGAGGTAATGTCAGAAGTAAAAGTAGAGGTAATACAAAAGGAAGAGGTAATGAGAATAACAACAAGAAGACTTGTTGGATCTGTGGATTAAGCAATCACTTGGCTCATGATTGCTAGCATAATTCTCGAGGATCAACTCAGAATCAGAATAACAATAACAGAGGTAGAAGTGCAAGATATCAAAGAGGTAGACAAAGCCAAAGAGGTGGATATGGTAGAGGTGGAGCAAGAAGTTGGGGACAGAATCAGTCTTACAACACTACCTACTACAACTATGCAAATGATACACAAAACGACAACCATACAACATTGATGATGAATTCGATAAGTGTGTCAGAGAATGAAGATCTCAAGGTATTCTATATTGACTCTGGTTGTTCAAATCATTTGTCAGGAAATATAGAATTGTTATCAGAATTGGAAGGAGGTATTTCAAATCATACAGTACAAACAGGTGATAACACAAAACATAATGTGCGTTCAATTGGAAAAGTAAAGTGTAAGAATGGAGCGGACCTGCTAACAAATGTTTCGTATGTTCCAACAATCCCAAAGAATCTGATTAGCATAGGACAGATAGTAGAAAAAGGTTTTCAAGTCAGGTTTACAAATGAAGGAGTATTTCTTGAAGATCCAGAGAATGGATATAATCAAATTGTCTATGGTAAAAAGGAAGGTAGACTTTTTACTCTTAAAGTGCAAGGGAATGTTGTTCAAGCCTTGATCACACATGGTGATGAAGTATTTACAGAATTAGACCTCTGGCATAAGAGGTTAGGACACTTTAATGAAAAAGGAATCAAAACTATGGTGGAAAAACAATCTGTAAGAGGATTACCAAATATGAAGAATCAACATATGATTCACAAATGTGAAGCCTGTCAAATTGGAAAAGCACACAGGTTACCATTTCAGAAGAAGGGTTACAAACACATTGGTTTGCTAGAACTCATACATACACATGTATGGGGGCCAACAAAAGAAGGATCTATCAGTGGCTCAAGGTATTACGTTCTTTTTATTGATGATGCGACAAGATGGATAACTCTTTATGTTTTGAAAGAGAAATCAGAAGTGTTTGGAGCTTTCAAGCATTTTCATGCATATGCTGAAAGACTTACAGGACAAAAACTCAAAAGGCTAAGGTCTGATGGAGGAGGAGAATATTTTTCTCAAGAATTCAATGATTATCTGTGGAATGCAGGTATCAAAAGAGAAATAACTTGCAGGTATACACCACAACAAAAATGGAGTAGCAGAAAGGAGAAACTGAACTCTAGTTGAGTTTGCCAGAGCAATGTTAAAGGAGAAGAATTGTCCAAATTATCTTTGGGCTGAGGCTGTAAATACAGCCACATATCTTGTAAACAAATTACCATGTGCAGCTTTAAATCATATTCAAAAAAGTTCTTTGTTTGAGAGAACTAAAGAACTATTTGGAGCTTTACATTATTCTTTCAAGCAAATGAAAGGCCCAAAGAGGAGGTAAAACGTAAGGGATGTAATAAACCCTAAATACCAGTTTCCAATGTCCTAGAAATAAAGGACTATTTAAATGGTAAGTAGTATTACCATCTACTTGAAATTAAAGATCTCATTGGTAAAGCAATTATTCTTCTTTCAGATAACTCATTATGTCAAAAAGATAATATCTACTTTAGATATAAACTAGTTCTATTATCAAATGAAATGAAAAAGATCTTCTAGAGTACATTTAAACAAAGGAATCATTGAAAGGCCAATCTTTGACATTAAATCTTGTCAAGTTGCTATAATAACAAAGACTTGGTAAGTCAAAAGTCCATTGTAACATAGGCACTACATATGCGCTGCAATGGAAATAACACTTACAAGTCTAAGACTTAATAGATCTTACTGGATTAGATTAAAAGAAGGTTTGATCCCAAAATTTGGTATGGGACATCAAATTTAGAGGTAATTCAAATTTGAACCTTGGAATATTTGTTCTGTAAGCTTGGAGAAGAGAAACCAAAAAGCTTTGAATAGTTGTTTTAAACAAGGGGAACAGTTAAAGATTGAATATAAACTCTTTCAAATTCTATAGAAAGAGCATAATTGTCAATATATCCTCATATAGTTTTCGATGGCAAAAACTCTTAAGGAGGGGAGAAAGCCCCCAAGAACTTGTATCTTATGCCTTAAAAAGAGAAAATAAGGTATTGCAAGTTAAAAGATATGCAAGAAGTAGATAAATTTGAAGTACTTCCTCGTAGTTTAGGGCTTCATACATCTTCCAACTAGATGAAGTTCTCAAGGATTGGGAGTTCTCAAAGAACCTTAATGCAAAAGAAAACTTTCATACACCATAAGGATCCTAAGTGGGTTAGGAAAAGAAGTTGGATGAGCTATAAAAAATAATCCCAAAGATATATTGATGCTTCATGGGGATAACATGACATACGTTATAGATTCCAACAGTTGAGACCTAACAAAAAAAGGTTTCTTCTGATGCCTCATGGGGATAACATGACATACATTATAGATTCCAACAGTTGAGACCTAACAAAAAAAGGTTTCTTCTATGAAGCATAATAGCTAGATCCCCATGTAAAACACATGGGTAAAGATTTTGAACATGAAGGGATCTATTTGAGAAAGACCTAGTCTTATCTCTTATTTTGGCCAAAGAAGACAACAAAAGCTAAAAGACCCAAGTAGGGCAAAGATCAAGTCAAATTTTAACTTTGATTAGTCACACCACATTAGATGGTTAACCAAAGATTTAAGTAAGATTACTAGTGGTATATCTAAGCACCTTAGTCCTTGCTCTCATAATTTGGTACCATAGATGGTAGAAAATGAAGGGCATTAAAAAGGATAGAGAATGTGAGAAGGTATAGAGACAAAATTATGTGGATTGGATGAAGAACCAACTGGTATGGGACAGTCGGTACTGATTCCCATTGAGTACTCTTTCATGATGGCAAGAAGAAAAAGGGACTCATGATCCAATGGAATATGTCAGGAAGATAATGTCTAGGAATATGCATCTTCTTCAATTATCCTCTCAAAGGGAAGAAGAGTTCTTCCAACAAGATACAAAAGGGTCTATCTCTCATAGAGAGTTAGAAATAAAGAGAGGATCAACTTCTTTGAGTTTGAAGGTAAACTCCAAAGGCTGACGCTCTAAAAGCTCCAACCCAAAGTATGAATTGAAATTCAAGGAACATAAAAATGATCTTAGACCAAGCTTAAAAGAAAGCTTAGAAAGATCATCTTTTGGATACTTGATAATTCAAGTCAACACAAAGAATTAGAAAGATCTAGTGTCAACATAGTACATCTTACAAGATCTAGAATATAAAGGAGAGAATTTTAGAAGGATCAAGAAGACCTTTAAGTTTTGAGATCTAACCAGAAGTCCATAAGGATTACATATTGAAGAAACGGTTGGAATAATCTATTCCTACTTGCGACCTTAAAGATAACACAATATTTTACACTATGAGTTCTCATCTAGGGATGTAGTTATAAAGATCTTAATTGTTTTTGAAGAACAAGTAAAATAGATTTCAACCAATAAGAGTCTTCAAGAATATGATTGATCCCTATGGGTTCTAGTCCCTTAAAGTGGAATCTCAAAACTCCGTAAAGTTTTTAAGGAATATTAAACCCTTTTTTTTTAGCTTATTCTCTCCAAAAGTGAAGAGGATGTTATATCTTCTTAGAACTAGATAGATAATCCACCTTTACCATTCTAAGGGTCGGGGAAAGGATTATAAAAAAAGATTCCCCTCTACTTTGGAGGAAAATTTTGAACATGAAAATTTGCCCATTTTAGTAAGCCTAAAGGTTCAACGTATGTGTACATAAAAGAGGAAGTTATTTTGCATCGATTATAAAGGATTCATCTTCCTTTAAAAACAAGATGGATTCTGATTTGATAGCTAAAACTGATAAGGAAAGTCTTAAGCAATATTCATCTATTTTGCTAGGTTCATGCACAAGTGGTGCATAGAAATGTACCAAGATAGCAATCTAGCTGAAGATAGTTTGGATCCACCTTATTCACATATTTGGGCTATGGAAGCTCGGATGACACATAGCTTAAACAAGGAAATAGGTAGGGATGTTCTGTTTCACCTTTTCATTCCTTCCATACTTTGAATTTTGAAATAGATCTTTTTTCATGTGCAAAACTACATGGAACTCTACACCACACAACTCCATAGACTATACCAAATTATGGAGAGTGCTCGATCCCAATGATTACTTTCTAAACAAAGCAAGAGAATACTCATGATCCAACTCTTGGAAGAGGTAGGTGTAGATTCTCAACTCACTAAATCTCTACAAATGCTTTTATAGACATGTGAAGCATATCACCCACATAGATTACATACCCGACAAAGGGCAAGGAAAAATATTCAAATTCCCATCACTACCATAGCAACGATGATGATGGCACCTGAAACAATTGACATGAATACCGCCACAATATCAACAACACAAGGAAAGACGACCTCTCAAGCAATTGACACAAATGGAAGTGGCCATAGTAGACTGCTTCTTGCTCAACCAAGATATGCATGAGCTACCAAGCATGAAGCAAAAACCACTGCTGGACACACGAGTGTCATAGCAACAAGCCCAGCCAAAGTTAGAAGAAGCATGTAAATTTAATGATAGTGATCCCTCCTAGGGATAAAACAATCCAAGTAGCCGTGTACCACTCAAGTAGCGAAAGATGCACTTAACTGTCTACCAATGCTTAAAACCAGGGCAATGCATAATCTTGCTCATCTATGAGATAGCAAATTGAATATCTGAACGAGTAATGCATAAGTAAATAAAGCATCCAAAAGCCTGCTGATAGAGAACAACATCAAATGCATCTCGAGCATCATGAAGACTCAATCATAGATCTGTCTCCATAGGAGTGGCAAGAGGTTTGCAGTCCTCAAGGCCAAAATGGTGCAATAATGTGTCAATATATTTTTTTTGACACAAAGCTATTCCACCATCAACTTGCATGATTTGAATGCCCAAATAATTATGCAAATGCCCCAAATCTGACATCTCAAATGACACATGCAAATCAGCCTTAAAATCAGCAATATATGATTCTCATAAGGACCAATGAGCAGCATGGACATACACAACAATGATCAGAAGCACATCATTAGCACGCTCAATATATAAGGTGCTCTCTCTTGGACTATTCTCAAAACCATGTTCAATCAAGTAGGCATGTGTCTTTTCATACCAAGCACGTGGTGCTTGCTTGAAACCATATAATGCCTTCTTCAACCTTCACACTTAGTTTTCATGCCCTTTCTACACAAAGCCACGGGCTAAAAACATATAATTCTTCATGCAAATCATCATTCAAAAATGTACTTTTAATATCCAATTGATGTACATTCCAACCATGATGAGGTGCAAGTGCACAAATGCTATGAACAGTAGTCATTTGGCATGTAGGAGCAAATGTCTCATCAAAATCAATGCCTCTTTCTTGAGCATACACCTTTGCAACAAGCCTAGCCTTATACTTATCAATTGTTCCATCAGGCTTACGCTTCAGCTTGTATACCCACTTAGTGTCAATGGCCTTCTTGCTAGGAGGCTCCCAAAATTAAATGGTCATCAACCAAAAGGAGCATAGGGGTGTGAGCATTATGGATATTGAAGGCATGGTTGACAAATTGGCAACAAAATGGATCATTAGGGCTTGGTACAACTGTGAGACCTCTTGGGCCAAGCTCATTTTCAAGAATAAGAACATGATTACGCTTGTGGGCCTCCCTGGTTGGATGGACTTGGGCCTCCTTACCCTTTTATTCTCCCCAATTCCGGTTTCCCTTAAAGGCTCAATTCTTGTGCACTGCTTGCTGAAGAGTTGGAACAAGTTCAAAAGAATTTTCAAAATCAGAGAAGATTGGAAATGGGTGGCCGGTATCAGACATAATGACTCAAACTGATTTTCAATCATGGGCATCAAGGGTGTGGCTTACTAGAAGCTCCAAAATGCTAAGATGCTCTGGAACAAGGTTTCAGATATTGGAAACACCTCTAGAAACAAGAAACTAGACAGTGGATCAGCTTTGAGGAGATAGACCCTAAATTAAGAGTGAACTACGAAGATTAGACTCTTCTTCAAAGCAGATGCTTTGCATGGGAATGATAAAAAACTCGACTCCTCATTGGGCAGGATCCGCCATGCCATGAGGGTCTTATATGGCACAACGACAATTGCTTATCCAAAATCCCTAGAATCAAAGTGAACACCGACTATCATATCACATTGAACAAGAAGTAGTGCGTGGCTTAGACAAGGCTGTGTTGGGATTTGAAGTTCATGTCTATTTGGCATCCCCTCATTGAGATCAAAAAGTCGGTTCTCATGTAGTAAATTCTCCACTGTGGTATCTGGATCAATCTAAAGGCTAGCAAAATTTGTGGGGCTCCATCATGTTCAAGCAATGCCACTATAGCATTGAGGATCTGAGTTACATCTTCTTCGCGTGCCCCAAGTCTCTCCTACTCTGGAGGACCCTTGGAAATATTTTGAGACTGCAGGAACAAATCACCTAGAAGCAAGCACTTCTAGGTGAAGCAATCGGCTTCTCAGAGGCATTGTGGAATGCTATAACAGGGGAAACCCTTTGGAAGATTTGGAGGGAGTAGTGTGCTCATAATTTTGGACACCCTCCTAAAGAATGGTCGATTGAGAAGTCTCTATTCCTCCTCAGAAAAAGAATATCCAAATACAAGAGGTCCCCACCCTTTAGGCATCATAAAGTGTTTCTCATTGAGAACAACAAGCTTAAACCCAAGTGGGCCCTGCATGAGGGGGACGAGAGGGTTATTAACCTCCTTTGTGACATTCTCTAGATCTGCAAGCTCTACCCCTGCTTTGTAGGATTTGGGGGGTCCCAAGGGCACTAGTCCCATTCACTTGTAACTTGTTCTTTCTTTTTTTAATTAAATTCTGGGAGAGTAGGCCATGGCCAAACTTCCTTTTTGAAAAAAAAAATTCTTAAGGCTTCCCAGATTTCAATAGATTTGTGGAGATGATTACAACTTATAAGAAAAACCAAGGGAAACAGAAGAGGCCATGTTCTCTAGTTCATAACTTTGAATCCATAGGAAAATATACCTAATCCGAGAATTGATAAGGGCTACATTGCTTATTACACCAAGTCACATAGAGATAAATGATGGGAATGCACCATCCACAAAAAAAGAACAAAACAAATTAATACATTCACATACCTAAACAATAAGGATTTGGGGTTTGGATTATGCTTATTTCATTATCATTTGTGTTTTCCAAGCTAGGGTAGATACACCGTTCCTCAAAAGATATTTTTGCATGGATTGATGCATGTGCTCATGTTTGGAACCACAATAGATATAACCAACTAGATATTAGAACACATCGAGGCACCGAATGCTAGATGACCAAAGAAGAAAATTATATTTGGAGCACATGCATTAACCAAGATTATTCATATAGCTCAATCCAAAGATTGCAATTTTACATTTGCCTTTGGCACACAAGAATACCAAATACGACGTTGACATCATGAAGTCACAACTCAATAATAGCCACCACTGAACATGAACAATGAAAAAAGATGAGAGCTAAAGTTGGAGTAAGGATTACACAAATATTCAGGTCAAGGAGTCAAATTAGAGAGTCTAAGACATCATGAGATGATGAAGAAGAGGGAGAGGAACAACAAGAGGAAGAAGAAGAATTGAGGCATAGAAGGGCCACATACAAAAACATCATAAGAAGCCTCCCTAGGTTCAGAACGACAACTTTCCCATATGAAAGGATTCCTATAAGTACACCAAGACACTATGTGGCTAAAGTAGGAGCACAAACTCAACCTTCCAAGTTAATTTGTTCCAATAGTTCAAGCCAGGTAATTTTTTATGTAGCAACCAATTTGGAAACCCTCTGCAAAGGCATGGAGAGGAAATTTCATAGGCATAAAGATAAATATTGGAGCTACAATGAGAATGAGCACAATTGTTTACTCAACTAATCATGCATCAAGAAAAATAAGCAGAAGCAACAAGAGGAACTCCATCTTTTCTTGGTAAACAACTTTTTGGCCCCAACACAAAAGATCAAGGCTTAAGTAGGCTCACCACTCAAGGTGTCTCACAAGGTCAACCAATGCATGAAGAAGAAAGGTATGAATCTATGTTATCTTCACTTACTACAGATAGCATTGGCACAACCGCCAATCACAATATGCATTGAGAGGGATACTCACACACAAGCGCTAGTCATTGAAGCACATTCTTAGGTATCCAACATTCTAAATCTAGACCACATGGACACATCACGACACCATCTCCTCAACCCATAGTCATGCAAACTTCCACCACAACAAAATGAGCACCCCTGTTACCATGGGCATATCCCCATCCACCACTATGACCACAATTGTCCATGTAACATCTTTCACACTCACATGACCCACATGGGTCATTACCACAATTCCCTTCCCCCTAATCAAAACAACACAATACAAAATATCTAGGGTAACAACAACACAAGAGAAATAATACACCCTATACCTATATCTAGCATTATTATGAGGTGTCCACCCATAAGTAAGGTTCATGGCCATCATATTTTCTCAAATAAATTTAAAATTGATGAAGCCCACCACAAACAATGAAGAAGACATGAAGAAAATACAGGATGTTCACCAAGAAGTGAAAAGTTTAAAGACAATACAATTTAGTGATGATTGACACAGAGAAATTATGCAAAACCAATGCAAAACAATTCAATGAAATTAGTCAAACTAGAGTAGAAGTGGAACAACTCAATATGAAACACGCAACAATATAATAACATAAAGATCAATTTTCCCTATCGATACAGAATCTAATGGAGGAAAATGACAAACTAAGGGAAGAAAATTATAAATTTCTTCGAACACTAACTTTAGACTCAACATTCCCACTAGATCTTTGACCAAAAGTGTCACAACTACAAGTGGCAAAAATACATAAGGATTATAACTTTGTAGGCACAAATACAAGAACTACAAAGGATAGTGACAACAAGTACAAGGCCTCAACCTAAAGGTACAATGAAAAGATGTCTTTGATACCGCACCTTACTCACCACTGCTAGATCCAAAACAAGAGACGGACCCATTGGAAAGAATTTTACCTACTGCTAGGACACTAGAAGGCCAACACTACATTGATGTGATAGAATTCAGAGACATGGGCTAAGAGATTAGATATCAATTAATACGAAATTTGTATGTGGAATTTGAGATATCAGTCATTGAATATCCTCTACTCAAGGACATCAAAGGGACTATACGCAATAAGATTTACTTGACATCTTTGCCACCATGGGCTGTCATCAGAGAAAGTACAATCAAGGAATATGATTCCTTAGCCATCAACAAGTGCACACTACAATTGGATGAAGAATATGTGAAATTTTTCGAGCCCTATCAAGAGCCCATGCATTCACAATGGAGCTAGTTCTTGCTTCAAAAACAACATCTCCATGAAGCCTCCAAAGCATTTACAATATAGCCCTATTTATGCTCTAAGGAGGAATGCACAATACCACTTCATGTGGACCAATCATAAGAACAGAGAAGAGTGGCTAAATTACCCATTCATATGAGGATGACCAAAAGGATCAACACCAAACAAGGAGTACATGTTATACACCTTTGAACACTAGATTGACAAAACGTGTAACATCCTAGATCCTACTTATGCATTGTTAAGAAAAATATTCATCACGATGTTGAATTGTTTTATAGCATTCATAGGGACACTGACACCCTTCTTAAATTGGAAAGATTTCAGACATTCTAGCAATCTTATGGTTTAAGATACAAGAGAGACACCTAACTTTGAAATCGTCATGGCATTTTATGAAAGCTTGAAGAGGTTATCAATCCATTTTGTGAAAACTTTGAGAAAGCCTTCCAAACAGGGTTCTTTGAGAGGCACTCAAAGATATTTTGCAAGATAAACTCTAGATTTTCTATGAGGTTGCTTGCCTCAGAAGTCATGCAAAAGAAGCTATCCAAATTACCTGATCTAAAAATTCCACCACAATTAAGGTGGAATCGAACAATCTCAATGCTTGCAACAAAGTTCCAACTATGAGAGCATGTGAAATATCTCAAAGTCATGGAGGACTATGACCTATGGAAGATTTAGGTATGATAATATCTAGGAAGGGGGCAGTGTTGCAGGTCAAGGATAAATTGAAGATTCACTAGTTGAGAACCGAGATAAAGAGTGCAAGATCAAGTAAAGCAGTGCAAGGACACATATCAACATTTTTTAGAATCCTCATACCTATTTTTAATCTTTCCACTTATCTTAGAATCCTCAATTCTTATGTATGTAATCATATTTTGTAATCCCAAGAGTGTGGGAAAGCATACTATTGTAAATATCTCATTGACCATAGGTTAGATAGCTCAATAAACTAGTTGGAATAGCTTTACAAGTAGTGTAGGTCTATTTTCAACTAGAGTGGACACTTATGGGTGTGGACAAGGCCATTATTTTTTGTATAAAGCTCAAGTAGAGATCCATTTTGTAGCATTTTGTCATTTAGTGAATAGAGAGCTCTTGAAAATATCATGCTCTCTCTTCTCATGCACTTTTCTCTCTTCTCCTTGTTCCATGGAGGTGGATATGGTGAAAAAGGAGTTTCCCAAGGTGTATGCAGGTCTTGAGAGACTTTTTCCATGCATTGGTGACTTTTTGCTAATGTGGTGAGCTCTGGCCTGAGGTTAGGTAGGTTCCACTCAAGTTTCAAAACATGTTTTCTCTTTGTATGTTGTCCGCTTTGTTGTTTGAGCGTACATGCATGTAAAATGTTCAATTCTGCACATTTTAATATGCAACAAGGGCATGTGTCTCTTACAAACAAGCAGATATCACTTCCAAAATTTATCTAGCACTTTCAACTCCAACATTTCTTATTTTCTCTCATTTCTCTCTCCTTCATAGCAATGCCAATGGTGCCAAAAAGGTGTTTCCATCATAAGTCAACGCAATCAAAACACCTTAAATTATCAATATGAATGCCTTACCCAATTGAGGACCATGGAAACCAAGATAGAAATCTATGGAGGATAGATAAATGAGAAAAAAGAAGAGAATTTGGAGTTGAAAGTGTTGCAAAACTTTTGGAAGCAATATCTCATTATGCATCAGATATAACCCCTTATCACTTATCAAAATGTGTGGAATGGAATGTTCTTCATGACTTAATACTCAAGCCTATGAAGCAGACATCATAGAGAGAGAGAGAGAGAGAATAGGCTTCCAATCTTTGATGGAACCTACCTTACCTCACAATGGAGTTCACCACACGTGCAAAGAGCCACTAATGCATCAAAAATATTTCAAGACCTACATAACCCTCTTGGGACATTCCTTTCTTACCATATCTACCTCCATGGAGAAAAGAGAAGAGAAAAAAGTGCATGAGAAGAGAGAGTTATGAAATTTCTTAGAGCTCTCTATTCAATACATGGAAAAAGTCTCAAAATTGAGTTTTAGTTGAGTTTGATACAAACATGAGTGGCTTTGTCCACCCCATAAAGTGGCCACTCTAGTCAAAAGTAGTCCTATGCTTCTTGTAGATCTATTCCAACCAGTTTGTTGAGCTATCTAACTTATGGAAAGTGATCTATTTACATTAGTGAGATTTTTAAGACTTTTAGAAATTACAAAATTTAACTATATCCATAAGAATTGAGGACTCTAAGCTGAATGGAAATATTAAAAATAGGTATGGGGATTCCAAAAAAATGATATGAGTTCTTGCACTACTTTACTTCATCTTGCACTCTTTATCTTAGTTATTAGCTACTGAATCTTTAATTTTTCCTTAACCTTCAACACCTTTCCTCACTTTTTCCTACTCTTTTGAAAATAAAAGGAAGAAAATAACAAGCTTTACCTCTCTCTTTGCAATGAGCGACCCCTCTACTAGTCAACATTTGACACCTTCCAAAGAGGTCCGAAAATGCAGATTTGAGTTGTATTCCTTGTCTTGTAATCTCCTACATCTAATGTACTAGAGTAGACTCAGCAAGCTAACCCTAACACATGAGACCTCTTTCACTTTTATAGATTTAAGAAGAGCTTTATCCACACTATACTATATGCCTAAGTTAAACATTAGTGTCTTGAGGTTATTTGGAGACCAAAATGACATTAAAAATTATAAAAATTGGTGTGGAGGTA
The DNA here is from genome assembly GCA_020310875.1 of Ceratopteris richardii. Lineage (NCBI taxonomy): Eukaryota > Viridiplantae > Streptophyta > Polypodiopsida > Polypodiales > Pteridaceae > Ceratopteris > Ceratopteris richardii. The sequence continues at coordinate 146,144,284 of CM035440.1, read as the reverse complement.
CTATGCATGACCATAAAACTTTATTACTAACTTAGATTTTATAATACATGCTTGATTTATGGGAAAATTAGGGTTTTGTGCCAAAAATTGGTATTTTTATAAGTAATTTCGATAAAAATGGGAAAAACCTATTTTGTGTGGGGATTGAGTTGGAAGAAATCACTAAACCCCTTCTTCCCTCACTTCCATGCTTTTACTCCCCTTTTACCATAGCTTTTGTCCTTTGACTATGCTTTGAATGCATTGAATTTGACTTTCTAACCAATTTTTGAGCTTCCTCCAACATGCACCTTCAACAAACAAGACTGTTAGGTCCACCACCTACTATAGAGGTGACTCTCCTCCAACATTGTACCTCTATATATAGCTACTCGAATCAACGAGGAACACAAATCTATATGGAGTCCACAAGTGCATGCACCATCTCTTCCACTCCTTTAGTACCTTGCACTAGAGTCCACTAGCGGTAGGTGTACTCGTCACTCAAGTTAGGTCTCTCTAGACTCAAGTTAACTCATATTAACTTGCATTAGAAGGATCTAGAGCTCTTTGGGAAAAACTCTCTTCCCATGCTCCCCATTGGAGTTGAAACCAACACCTCCTTCTTCCCAACCTTGAGACTTAAGCACTAGGCTAAGTGGATTATTTGTTTTAAAGAGCACATGAACTTGTGCTTAACTCTAACCTCGGGATCATAGCCTTTAGATTCGGGATAGATCAGTCCTCTCCCATGTGAGAGAGGTCTTTAGGTCGATCCCTCCCCTCTTTACCCATGAAAAAGATTTCCTATTTTGTTTCATGGAAGAGAGAATCTGGATAGCTCTTTGACATATAATACAAGACATTGAGGCTACACTCATGGATAGCTTGATATCTTGTTTTTCATGAGGTAGTGGTTCCAATCATGTTGTCTTCTATGTGTTGAAGATGAAAATTTCATTGTCTTTTGCTACCTAAAGCAACTCAGGATATATAGAGATAGCAATGAATGGATACGTGAAAAGAACATAATATCTTTTTCTTTGATACCAATTCAAAAAAATAGCATATTAGGACCACCACCTGCTAGAGAGATGACTCTCATCCCAACCTTATGCCTCTATACATAGCTACTTGAATCAAAGGGGACCACAAATCTATATGGGGTCCAAAAGTGCATGTGGGATCTCCTCCACTCCTTTAGTACCTTCCATTAGACTTCACTAGTGGTAGGTTTACCCACCACTTGATGTAAGTCTCTCTAGAATCAAGTTGACTCACATTAACTTGAGTTAGAAGGCTCTACAGCTCTTTGGGAAAAACTCTCTCCCCATGCTCACCATGAGGGTTGAACCCAAAACCTACTGCTTTCCAACCTTGAGACTAACCACTAGGATAAGTGGATTACTTGTTTTAGAGACCATTATGCTTAAATCTAATCTTGATATCTTTGGCCATACACATGAGCAATGAAAGAGTGTTGGATTTCAGATTTGACTAAACTAATCAAATGCTCATATCATAGACTTTATTTTTAACACACTTGCAAGACACACTCATTTTGAATACATCATTGTGGCTACCCCCTACTTGAACGAGTGGGTAGAGACTATGGCATCCATAAAAACTGATGCACAAATGATGGTATGGTTTGTATATACTTATTTGTTTGTACGATATGGATTGACAATTGAAATTGAGTGATCTAGCAACTCATTTCATATATGATATTATAGCCCATCTAATAAATGAGTTATTATTGATTCAATGATCAACTAACCCATAACACCTTCAAGAAAATGGGTTGGCAAAAAGCACCAACAAAGCTTGTGCACTATGCTGATAAAAATATTCAATAACAAGCAAACAAATTGGGATAAAATATGGAACATGCTTTGTGGGCATATTGAGTGACATATAAGAAAACTCTTGGAACCACTCTATTTAATTTTGTATGGCTAGAATGTTGTATATCCAATAGAATTTCTAATTTCAACTCAGAATGTAGCCCAAAATCTAGAATGGAAGGTTCATGAGCTATCAACATGATTAGATGACATAGGACATTTGGGGACATCTCACTTGGAAATTGTCATAATGTTGGAGTTCAAGGTGTGCGAAATCATGCGAACAACACAGGAAGAAGAAGAAGCTTGGAGCACAACACACAGTACAGAATGTATTACCACTAGAATGTACAAAGATAAGTAACATGTTAGGGAAATAGGCATATAAACAAGCCGGAGGAAAAGAAACTCCTAAAAAGGGGAAAAAATGCCTTGACAGTCCTAGAGTGTTCACACACATCACTACCTAAATATATCAACAAATCCCCCCTAGGAGTGATGTGGTGAACAAGGAGTTGGTACTCATGTGTAAGGAAGTGCCAAGCTATGTGGAATCAATCGACAAAAGGAAGTAAGCCCAAAGCTTTGCAGAAAGCTTCAAACTTCTCCCTAGGTAGAGCCTTCATGAAAAGGTCTGCAATGTTTTCCTGCATGGGCACATATGACAAGCTGATCTCTCCAACAGAGAACCTCTCCTTAACATAATGATAATGCACCTCAATGTGCTTAGTGCAAGCATGGAACACAGGGTTGCTTGCAACTGCCAATGTGCTTTGACTGTCAACGAAGATGGTGGTGACAGAAGACTGACCAACATCCAAATCAGCCATAAGGCATCTGAGCCACACACACTCAACAGTCACTATGAAAGCTGCCCTATACTCAGCTTCACAACTAGAAGTGGTCATAGTAGGCTGCTTCTTGCTCAACCAACAAATAGATGAGCTACCAAGCATGAAGCAAAAGCCACTAGCGAACACACAAGTGTCATAGCAACCAACCTAGTCATAGTCTGTTGAAGCTCAAAGTCAAGGACAAAGCATGGAAGCACATCAAAAGGTGGACACACAAGGAAAGGGAGCAAGTAGGGAGCTCCAAGAAGTGTATGTCAAATTTTTAGAAGAATCCCCTACAAAAATAGTGATTTTCATCACTAAAAACCATTGTAAATACCATTATCTATTTTTAGTAACTCCATTTTGTTCAAGCCGAGGAGTCATCGAGCTTGAGGAGTATTAAAAGTACCATCGTACCAATTTTCATAATTTTTAGACTTCGTTTGAGCCCTCAAATAAGCCCTGGAACCTAATTTTTAACTAGGCCGGACACTAGGTCTGGACAGAGCCAAAACTAGTCAAAAAACTATAAAAAGAGCTAGAGAGCTCTTTTTTGGGGTTAGCTTGTTAGAGAATAGAACTTTGGTAAGAGAACTCTTTTGCAATCTAAGCTTTCCATTGTTCCTCTCTTTGATCTTACTTTGTGCGCGTGTGTGTGTATGTGTGTGCATGTTTGTGTGCTTTCACTCATGCACTTGTGCCTTCACTTGCTCGTGGTCTTCATACCGGTCCTCACGTCTCCGCGGATTGACAAGTAAAGGAGGTGGTGCTTACACTTGAGCTACACCAAATTTTGGCGCCGTTGCCGGGGAGAGAGCTTCGAGGACAAGCGTTGTGATGGTAAGATCGTAGATTTGCGATGTTGGAAGGTAAAAAAACTGTCATTTCAGTTCATTTTCTGTTTTTTCCTCTTCATCTTCATCATCATCATCATCTCCACCTTCTTCCATCTTCTCCTTCGTAGAAAATTCTTGTTTTTTAGTGCATTTTCACCATCTTCATACCATTTTTCATGCATTATTGTGTGGGAAGGAGTTAGGAGAAGCAAGGGAGAGCAAGCGCTGTGTTTGTTTTCATGATTTTCTGCTCATACGGAGCTCGCCATAGCTGGCGCTCAGAAATTTGAATTTCCCGCCAAAAAACACGATTCTGTGAAAATTCAAAATTTTTTGAAAAATCACGATTTTCTGTTTTCCCGCCTAAAAGTTGGCTGAAAAAATCACGATTCTGTGGTCATTCTCAGAATCACGATTCTGTGATTGTGCTCAAAATCGCGATTCTCACAAATCACGATTTTCAGTTAAAAAAACACGATTTTGAGAAAACACGATTCCCTACTCAAAATCGCGATTCTCAAAAATCACGATTTTCAGTAAAAAACACGATTTCGTGAAAAAAAAAGCGATTCTGTGTAATCACGATTTTTTGCTCAAAATCACGATTTTCTAAAAATACGATTTTGTGCTCAAGATCGCGATTTTCATGCTAAAAACACGCGACTAGCAGGTAGAAGGTTCACACAGTACCTAGAAAGATGCCCTGCTCCCGAGTTACCCACACCAGCCAAACAAGTGGCTTTGTTCTTAGATGGCTTACTGAGCACAAAGTTAAGATCATATGTATATTTGAAAGAGCCTAGATCCATAGAAGAGTGCGTGCGGACATGCATTGACATAGAAGATAACTTGGGTGAGGAGTTAGGATTATCCAAACTCTATAAGGATTCAGATAGTTCTACTAGTCATACTTCAAAAATCTCCACGGAAATAGAGGAGATAGCTGAGCAAGTTGCCAAGAAGTTGGGAGTCCAAAATAAACAAACACAGAGAGTCACTCCAGTGAATCGGTGTTATACTTGTGGGGGCGACCACATGGCTAATGTATGCCCAATGCAAAACCAAAACATTAGAGAAAGGAATGCTCCATATTGCACTATTGAGAGAAAATACACAAACCACACGGCTCAAGATTGTCCCTACAATAGGCAGGCTGTTAGACAGAATTATCAGCAACCTTACCCACAAGGTAGGTATCAGAACCAATACCAACAGCCATATTATAGACCACAACAGCAATATCAGGTACCATATAGGCCACAACCTGTCTTGGGAAACCAACCACCAGCTCCAGCCAACGTGATTCCAGTCAAATATGCTGTGGGAGAGGAAAATCCCAATAGAGCATTGGTGCCCCTAACCCCATTGATACTAGATAATGATTCTCATGCTCATAGTTCAGACTACTCCCATGAAGGTAGTCCACATGCGTATTACACAGAGTCACCTGAACATAGTGAGATTTACTCGTATCAATATGAGGCACCACCTATGGAGCAAAATTGGGAGCCAGAATACTCCAATGTCATGTACACAAATCCTAACCCTAGGCCCCAATTGAGACAAATGAGACCACAAGCCCCTAGAGTATCTTGTTTTAGATGTCAAGGTGATCATTTCATTCGTGACTGTCCCCACCCATCATCTCCGAGTCAAGGACAGGCTATCACAATACAGGCTTTTTGCCCTGATTGTGGCAAAGACCATCTCCCTAGAGATTGTCCAAGAAACCCCTCCAGTGCACCCAAGATTACACCCATTAATGTGGTAGGCTTAGTGGCGGATTCAAGTTCAAGTAGCAGTAATGTGGCACCTATACAGGCAGTTACTAGGGCACAAGCATTAAAACAAGATAAACCTACAGAGCAATCGGAGTCGAGTGAATCAGGAGAGCCTAGTAAGAGGAAAACAAGAACATGGAAGGATACCAGAGAAAAGGCCAATCGTAAGTGGAATAAAAAGTTATCAGAACTAGAAGAAAGCTTGAAAGACGCAAAAACAAAAATAGAAGACATTGCATCTCAAAACCCCTCGCATGCCGAAACTCCATCCATTCCACCTCATCGCACCCCACCACCCATTGTAAATAGACCGCAACCAGGGTCTGTTCTTGCAGATCCCATCCCAGAAGGCTTGGACATGATGTTCAAGGCCTACCAGGCTCGACTTCAAGAAGGGCCTACAGCTGCAAACCTAGACAAGAGTTACCCTAGAGCGGACTTAGAGATTGAACGGATGAAAATGTGCATGAAAATGGTAGAACAAGCTCAACCTATACTTGAGACTAGTCAAAAGTTCAATCAGACAAACTCTGTCAAAGGGGATTTGCATTTCCAGGGCTTACTAGAACGATTAGAGCAGTTGGTAAACAAACCACAAGTTTCTTTACCTCCACAGGCTCAACCAGTTATTGAAAGAGGAAGCTCACCACCAATGGGAGCTTATGTTCCTAATTCCACGGATCCAGGAATACCTCCTTCAATTCAACAGTACTCTCAAGAATTCTTGCGGGAAATACAAGAAGAGAAATGGGCCAAGGAGAAGGGTAATTCCCATCCTATTCCTGAGATTGATGATCTTCATGATCAATTTCCCCAAGACATTCCATCTATTTACGGAGATGAAGCAGAACAACAAGAAGACGAAAGGTTAGATTTTGAATCTAATACCTTAGAAGAACTGCCTCAATTTCCAGGCCCATGGGAATCTGAATCTCTCCAGATTAGAGCTCCCACAATACTAGTAAGAAATGAAGACTCAGTGGTTCCAAGGAACACGGATGTCGTGAAGAACACTAAGGTTCAGTGTCATCTCACTGTAGAAGAGCTGCTCAAAGCAAAACCTGAGCTTTGGAATCATGTGAAGGATCAGGTTCCAGAACTTGATTCCAACATGCCAAAAGCAGGCTCCAAGCAAAGGGTACCAAAGATACCTCTAGACAAAATAGGGGACATGTGTGAGGGTAAGAAGGTAATACTTATCTTCCAATCACCTACCAAGGTTACACAACCAAAGCAATCATAGATTCAGGTGCTGGTGTTGCTATTGCGACCACCTCCTTGTGGAAGCAATGGGGCAAGCCCACATTAAGACCAACTAGAATGAAGCTTCAAATGGCTGATGGTCATTTTGAAAGACCTCTAGGATTGCTAGAAGGGATCACTCTAACCACTTGTGGTGTAGAGTTTGAGCACACATTTGCTATATGTGACTTTGAGAAAAATAATGTCTATGAGATGATCCTAGGAAGACCCTTCCTACGACAATTGCAAATAGTACAGGATTGGGGAACTAACTCCTTGTACTTACAACACTTAGGGGTCACCACCAAGGTCAATTTGAAGGATTACACCTTCAGAGATGTACCACCCCTACAGTGGAATTCTATCCACAAAGCGAAAGAAGATTCCATCTCTGTGCATTCTGAAAGTTCACCTGATCCATCATGGCTTCATGAAGATACTCATTTGTGGATGTGCAAGGTCGCAAAGGAAGAGGAAAAACGTTTAAAGGCAACAGAAGAAGGAACTTCGCTAGGAGATAGACCAGTTAGAGACCCAGCCTACACACCGATGATCTTTCCAGATGAGGAGTTTGAGCCTCATGGATGGCCAGAAATCTTAGCCACCATGGACATTGCTGTCAATGAGGAACAGTGGACACCTCATTGTGATGAGGAGGGTTATGATATCTCAGTGTTCATGTGTCAACCCTTGCTAGAAGAATGTGACCCTAGTGATGTCATAGAAGAAGAAGAGAATGACGATGATCTGGAGTCTATTGTGATGGATAGTTGCTTTAACTCAGAGCAGCACTATCTAGAAGATATAGGAGTGTTCACCCAGAAAGAAGAAGAACCTCTCACAAGTATTAAAACAGTAAACTCAAAGGATGGAAGTGAGAGTAGTCAAAAGAAAAAGAAAAGAAAAGTAGTGAAACAAGAAGAGGAGGAATCATTGTTTGAAGTACCAGAAAACTTCAAGAAATATGAAGTTGACGACCGCAAAATTTTGGTACGAATGCCTAAGAGAGAGGCCATCATAGGAGAATCATATGATAATAAAGAAAAGACCAAGAAGATTGTAGTGACCATTGAAGAGAACGAAGAGAGATGCACATATATAGGAGATGACCTAAGTGCAAGAGAAGAAATGGAGCTCATAGCTCTATTAAGGGAATATAGGGATGTGTTTGCATGGCACTATAGAGACTTGAAAGGGGTAGATCCAAGAATTTGCTCTCATACTATCCCCATGACTGCTGATGCTAAGCCCACCAAACAGAAGCCCTACACATATAATGATACCTATGCAGCCAAAATAAAAGAAGAAATTGATAGGTTGATTGAAGTTGGATTCATCTATGAGATTGAGCATACCGAATGGGTGTCCCCCATTGTTGTGGTACCCAAGAAGAACGGGAAGTTGCGAGTGTGTATTAACCTTAAAAAAGTTAATGCCGCTACGATTAGAGATAGTTATCCACTTCCAATCACAGAACACCTATTGGAGCGTGTTGCAGGCAAGGAAGTTTATAGCTTCCTTGATGGATTTTCAGGTTACAATCAAGTAGCCATTGCCCCAGAAGATCAACACAAAACAGCTTTTGCTACAGAGTGGGGAATCTTTGCATTTCGTGTGATGCCATTTGGGCTCACCAATGCACCTGCAACATTCCAAAGGCTCATGTGTCATGTCTTCAAAGAGTTCTTGCGAAAGAGCTTAGAAGTGTATGTGGATGATTTATGTGCTCATTCCCAAGAAAGAAGGTTTCACATCCCTGAGCTCAGACAAATCTTCAACAAGTGTAGAGAATATCGAGTGTGTCTGAACCCAGAAAAGTGTGTGTTTATGGTGCGTCAAGGTAAAATCTTAGGTCATATTGTTTCTAAGAATGGAATCTCAACAGATGAAGATAAGGTACGAGCCATAGCGGAGCTACCAAGGCCAAGGAATATTAAAGAGGTACAAGCCTTTATGGGCCATTGTGGATACTACCGTAGGTTTATCCACATGTACGCGATCATAGCTAGACCCCTTTATGCCTTGTTGTCTAATTTTGAGTGGAACGACGAATGCGAGAATTCTTTCAACGAACTGAAGAAACGTTTGTGCACGGCACCAATACTCACCACTCCTGATTGGAATAAACCATTCCATGTCCATGTGGATGCATCCAATCATGCCATAGGATGTGTGCTAGCACAACCCACAAGTGAAGGAAACTTAGATTTGCCCATAGCATATGCTAGTAGACAGCTCACTGCAGCTGAACGGAACTATACCACAACTGAGCGAGAGGGCTTAGGCATGGTATATGCTGTGAAGAAGTTTAGACACTATTTATTGGCCAACAAGTTCAAGTTTTTCACTGATCATCAAGCTTTGTTATATTTGGTCAATAAACCTTGCAATACTGGACGCTTAGTAAGATGGTTCCTCTTACTAATGGAATATGACTTTGAAGTTGTTGTCAGGAAAGGTAGAACCCACCTTCGGGCAGATCACCTTTCTCGCATCACTTCAGGAGAGTCACCGCAAGGAGTGTCTGACGAATTACCCGATGCTTATCTGTTCAATTTAGAAGTTGTTCCTAAATGGGCAAATAAGTTGGTACCAGTCCTAACCTTTGGCCCTGCAAATAAGAATGTGAAAACATCACAAGAAGAAATTGTAAAATCACTAAAATATCACATATTAGCAGGAAGCATGTACAAACAAGATACTGAGGGTGTATTAGCTTGTTGTGTGGAGGATGATGAACATAGTAGTTGGTTGCAACAAGCCCATGAAGGAATGCTAGGAAATCACTAATAAACAATGAACATTGCAGAATCTAAAGCGTTTAGGAGTGTATTGGCCTAGCATGGACAAAGAAATACATGAGTGGATTAAGAATTGTCCAAGGTGCAGAGAGAGACCCCCAGTGGAGCATGCGACCCTTTATCAAGTGTCATTAATTCCAGATTGGAGTGCTCCATTGGTAGAGTTTATGAGATCGGGAAGATTAACCAAAGAGGCTAGTCTAGCAAGAAGACGAAGCATGGAGCAAGAGGCTCAAGGCTATGCCTTAGTAGGGGACAACCTATACCGAAGAGGCAAAGATGGTTACTTAAGACTATGCGTTCATGAATCAGACTATTTAAAGGTCTTAGAGACTGCACACAGCGGTGTTGCAGGTGGACATTTTGGTCCTGACCGAGTGATCAAGACCATTCTATTCTCAGGACTTTGGTGGCCCACTCTTCATATGGACGCACATACCTATGTGAAGAAATGTGACACATGCCAACGTGCACAATATCCAGTGAGAAAAGACGAGATGCCCTTGAGGCCAATGATGGGAGGACGTGCATTTTCAAAGTGGGGCATAGACTTCATAGGTCCTATTAACCCCCCAGCTAGAAACTCCCATGCAGAGTACATCATTGTAGCCACATATTACCTTACAAAGTGGGTAGAAGTCAAAGCCACAACAAAGAATGATGCTCAGACTACGGCTAAGTTCTTATTCGAGAATGTGTTCACGAGATATGGACTACCAATAGAGTTGGTGAGCGATAGAGGCACACACTTCTTGAATGAAGTCATTGAAAATCTTCTCCAAGAATTCTTGGTGATACATAAGAAATCTGCCCCCTATCACCCACAAGCCAACGGACAAGCCGAGAGTACCAATAAGATCCTCTGTAACGTATTGACAAAACTGGTAAATAATAAACGCTCTGATTGGGACAAACAACTTCATCATGCTGTTTGGGCTTATCGAGTTGCCTACAAAACGGTACTCAACGCCACCCCATTTCAGATGGTCTTTGGACAGAACGCTGTGCTACCATTAGATTTCTTAATCCCTGCCTTAAAAGTAGCACAAGAGTATGAGTGGAATGGGCATGAATTGTCCTCTAGGATCTTTGATCTCGAACGCTTGGGTGAGACGAGGCTACGAGCGGCAGCAGGCATCTACGCTGCAAAGAAGAGGCAAAAGGCATACTTTGATGCACACATCAAGGATAAGGGATTGAAAGAGGGAGATCTAGTGTTGGTATACACACTAAAACAACATGCCCGTAAGTTGGAAAAAAGAGGATACGGACCCATGATCATTAATAGAATTTCCACTAGTGGTGCAGTTCAGTTGGCCACTCTAGAAGGAGATATCTTGCCAAATTATATTAGTGGCTGTAGAGTCAAGCTATATCAAGAACCTCTTACTGAGGATATGCTAATGAGACTCAACACTGCTAAGAAGCGAAAAGAAGAAGAGTTAAGAGTGAGAGAAGAAGCACAGGTAGAGGCCAGAGAGCATATTAGGCGAAATAAGTTAAGGCGATTAGGCCTAAATGTCAACTCAAAAGCCCCAAAATATCACATGGATATGTGTCAAAAGTCAGGCATAGCGACTTCTCAGGTCATTGACCGAAGACCCTTTGTGACCATAGAGATAGGACAAGGGAAGGGTGCAGGGACGGTGAAAGCATTGATTGACTCAGGTGCAGCAAGTAGTGCAGTTAGACTTTCCTACTGCCAAGACTTGCAGTTGAACATCAATCCCATAGAAGCTTATCTCATAGGTTTGGGAGGTGTGGAAACCCCTTGTTTGGGCGAGGTGGAACTTCCCATCTACCTTCAAGATGTTCCAATGAAAGTCAAAGCGCTAGTATGTCAAGATGAGAACCTTACAGAACCACTTGTCTTGGGTCAAGATTGGATCTATGACCATGCAGTTAACTTAAACCTAAGAAGTCAAATTCTTCAAGTTTGGGTACATGAACAATGCATTACATTAGAATTAGAGAACTGCATGCTCCTAAATCATGGCACCACACACTCTCTTAGTTCTTCCAAGACTAATCATATGAAAGAAGATGTTGTATGTGTCAAAAGCTCTATGATGCAGAAGGAGTCAATCGTGGAAGACCAGGTTCGAAGGTGGGTGGATCTTTCTTCTTCTCCAAAGAATCAAGTAGCCACAGTAGTGAGTCCACCACACAAGCAAACACAACCGTTCACGACAACTGCTACATCAAATAGAAAGACACCATTCGATAAAAAAGTAGTTCCAAGCATGAAGTAGATATGGGTACGCAAAGGAGAGCAACCACCAACCTTGCCCCCACAAATTCCATCCATGCAAACGAACCAGGCCAGAAGACGAAGGAAGCAGCTCAGACAAGCTCAATCACAAGGTATCCAACAAGTTTGGGTGCCTAAGAAGTTAGCTGCAGCTCAACAAGGGCAATTACAGATGTGGGTACCTAAGAAGCTCCTACATCCACAACAACCTTTGTTCTCCCACATGCAAAAGGTTTCAACAAAGAAGCCAAAAAGAGAAAAGGGTAAGAACCACGTACAGAGACCAAAGGAAGATCAAATCAGCTCTTCAACATTAGTAGGAAGACATGCAAAAAGGATATGGGTTTGGAAGCCAAAAGTACAAGTAGCCTCCACCGAACCAAAGCGTCAACCACACTGGATACCACAGTTCAGAAAGCATCCAAAGAGAAAGACGCCTGAAGTGACCTCTACAGTGCCAAATGATGTTCTAAAATGGACTCCAATAAGGAGGATTACATCAGTTCGAGACTCAATGAATACCTCCACCAAGGTCGACATCAACCTCCACAAATAACATCGAAAGCCTCGAACGAGCAACAACCATGTGCTCCTTGCACAACCCTGTCTTTTGCACCATTCAGGTCATGCATTTCCAAAGTATGCATTAATATAGGGCCACATTACACGGCCGTGCATAGACACACTTGAGAATCCCACGCACAAGAGCACAGTGACATATGTCAAATATTTCTATTGATACTAACTTTTGTGTTCTTGTTTTGTGATATCCTTTTCCTCAAAAAAAAAAAAAAAAGGGGGGGGAAGAAAGAAAAGCGGGAGAGAGCTTGTTCCCAGGTTTGGCTTATGAAACATGAATGAGTCATGCTTAGTTGAAGGTGGAACTGTTGATTACTAGGCATTTATCAATTTGGATAGAAGTGTGTCTCGGCCAGCAGTGAGATTATTGTTGCCTTATTTGGTCGATGACAAGCATTTGGCATGAACATGGCATCTACAACTATGATTTTCTCTTACCATGGTAGGAATGAAGAGCTTGAAGGTCCGCAACTTGAGTGATGCTTGACTACTTCATGTACCAGAGCATCCAAGGAGATATCTGCAAAGGGTAGTTCTAGAGGAGAAGACTCCTGCATATGGTGAGCTAAAGAGAATATGTGAAACTCAGCTTGGTGTAGTTACCCGATGTTGCTTGCCAAGGAATATAAAGAAATTCAATTCTCAGTATTTGACAAATGTTGCTTTGAAAAGAGGAGAGGAGATCCACCACTCAAAAGATCTCATCAGTGGACAATCAACATGGACATTCATCAACAATGTTCCATCCCAAAGGCCGAGTGTACAACACGAAGAGACAAACATCCATCAACCTTCTCCATGGTAAGTATCTTTACTCTGGAAACACCATAACCATGATAGTTTAGGAAACCTCTTCGTCAGCATACCCTTGAGCACTTAGCTCAAGACCCGCAATTTTTGCACCATGCTTCTTCCAATGCATTTTCCAAGTAAGCATGTGTAGGGCTACATTACAAGGCCGTGCACAAGGCACATACTTTTTTCAACCCAGGCACGAACACACTTACCCATCATTCATTATGGGTTATGAGTAGTTGGCATGACTGCTCTCAACATCATCTTTGGAAGAGCTAGCGGACGTTTTGGGAACAACATCCATATCTCGGAAGCAAATTGAAGCCAGTAGTTGCTCCAAATCACTCTTGACAACCTCTTTTGAGCAACTTGCAGTTTTGAAAGCTCACAACGACACATTCTTGCTGGAATCCAAGGAACCAGCTCATACAACGGATGGACACCACCTCTCAAAGCACTACATGGAACAGCCCTTCCAACAAGGGTCTGTCAGGGATGACAGACTCGAGAGGGGGGGGAGTGTTGAAGCTCAAAGTCAAGGACAAAGCATGGAAGCACATCAAAAGGTGGACACACAAGGAAAGGGAGCAAGTAGGGAGCTCCAAGAAGTGTATGTCAAATTTTCAGAAGAATCCCCTACAAAAATAGTGATTTTCATCACTAAAAACCATTGTAAATACCATTATCTATTTTTAGTAACTCCATTTTGTTCAAGCCGAGGAGTCCTCGAGCTTGAGGAGTATTAGAAGTACCATCGTACCAATTTTCATAATTTTTAGACTTCGTTTGAGCCCTCAAATAAGCCCTGGAACCTAATTTTTAACTAGGCCGGACACTAGGTCTGGACAGAGCCAAAACTAGTCAAAAAACTATAAAAAGAGCTAGAGAGCTCTTTTTTGGGGTTAGCTTGTTAGAGAATAGAACTTTGGTAAGAGAACTCTTTTGCAATCTAAGCTTTCCATTGTTCCTCTCTTTGATCTTACTTTGTGCGCGTGTGTGTGTATGTGTGTGCATGTTTGTGTGCTTTCACTCACGCACTTGTGCCTTCACTTGCTCGTGGTCTTCATACCGGTCCTCACGTCTCCGCGGATTGACAAGTAAAGGAGGTGGTGCTTACACTTGAGCTACATAGTCAAAAAAGCATGTAAATCTTGTGGTAGTGATCCCCCCTTGGGATAAAACAATCCAAGTAGCCGCGTACCACTCAAGTAGTGAAAGATGTGCTTAACCGTCTGCCAATGCTTGACACCTGGGCAATGCATAAGCTTTCTCATCTATGAGACAGAAAACTGAATATTTGGCCGAGTAATGCATAAGTAAATCAAGCATCCAATAGCTTGCTGATAGAGAACAACATCAAATGTATCTCTAGCATCATGAAGACTCAACCGTAAACATGTCTCCATAGGAGTGGCAATAGGTTTACAGCCTTCAAGGCCAAAATGCTATAATAATGTGTCAATATATTTTGTTTAACACAAAGCCATTCCACCATCAACTTGCATAAAGTGAATGCCCAAATAATGATGCAAATGCCCCAAATCAGACATCTCAAATGAGGCATGCAAATCAGCCTTAAAATCAGAAATATGCTTGTCATGAGGACCAATGAGTAGCATGTCATCAACATACACAACAATGATCAGAAGCACATCATTAGCACACTTAACATATAAGGTGCTTTCAAATGGACTATTCTCAAAACCATGTGCAATTAGATAGGCATGTACCTTTTCATATCAAGCATGTGGTGCTTTCTTTAAACCATATAATGCCTTCTTCAACTTGCACACTTGGTTTTTCTACCCTTTTTGCACAAAGCCATAGGGCTGGAAAACATATACTTCTTCATGCAAGTCACCATTCAAAAATGTAGTTTTAATGTCCAACTAATGTACATTCCAACCATGATGAGCGACAAGTGCATAGATGCTACAAACAGTAGTCATTTGGCATGTAGGAGCAAAGGTTTCATCAAAATCAATGCCTCTTTCCTATGCATAACCCTTTGCAACAAGCCTAGCCTTATACCTATCAATTGTTTCATCAGGCATACACTTCAGCTTCTATACCCACTTAGTGCTAATGGCCTTCTTTCCAGGAGGCAAGTCACATAAAAACCATGTACCATTTTTCATGATATCATCATATTCTGACTACATAGTAGCCATTCACTTTTCAAAATTTTGTGCTTGATCAAATGAAACAGGCTCATTCTCATCACAGAGACTAGAGGCAACCATAGCATAGCAATCTGATGCAAAAGAGGCACTATGAGAGCTTGAATGAGTACGATATGACAGAGGTGCATCTAATTTGCTATCATGCAAAGTTTGCACCAACCATTTTGGCATATTTTTTGCCTCTGCAATATTAGCTCTCTCATCAACAAGTGCATCATGTTAATGTGCATAAAAAACAGAATCATCTGTATCATCACATGAAACCTACAAAGGTTGAGAATTTTCCTCATTACTAGCACTAGATTATCCACCTATAAAAAGAGGAAACAAAGTATCATACATGTCCTTGGAGCTAACAGATGTCTCCTTAGTACATGAAAGTAAAGGCTGAATAGCATTCTCCACAAAAAGAACATCATGGATAACCAAAATGCATTTATTCTATGGATGATACAGATGATAGCCTTTGCTTTCAGAACTATACCCAACAAAAATACATTTTACTGCTTTATCATCCAATTTCCTTTGATGTTGTTCAAGCACTAATGCATATGTCAGACAATAAAAAACACATAGGTGAGCAATAGATGGCTTGCGACCATGCCAAGGCTCATATGGAGTGATAGAATACAATGCTTTAGTGGGACATATGTTAATAACATATGTTGCACACGTAACAGCCTCAAGCCAGAAATTATGTGGTAAGGCTTGACTCTTGACCACACACCTCGCCATCTCCATGAGTTACCTATTCTTCCATTCAGAAACTTAATTCCATTGAGGTGTATATGACACTATACACTGATGTTTTATCCCATGTTTAGCCAAAAATGCATTAAATTCAGAAGACATATATTCCCCCCTCGATCAGAATAGAGGGTGCCCATTTTACATGTTGATAGATTTTCAGCCAAAACCAAAAATTGTTTGAAGCACATAAACACTTTTGACTTTGCTTTCAATGGATATATGCATGCATGCCTCGAAAAATCATCGATGAAAATCACAAAGTAAAGATAGTTTCCAAAAGAAGCTATCTGCATAGGATCACAGACATCACTATGTACAAGCTGCAATTTCTGAATAGCTTGAAATGAATCATCTTTTGGGAAGGAAAAACACTGCATTTTACCCAAAATATAGCCTTCACAAACATTTTTACCAGGTGCCTCAAGCTTAGGCAAAGAGGACACCGTTTCAAATTTCTACAGGCATAGCAAACTAGCAAAATTTTGATGACCAAAGTTTGCATGCCAAAGCTTTGCATCTGACATAGCCTGAGAATCATGTATAGCACATGCTAAATCATTCATAGATTTTTCATAGTCTATGAGCTTATACAACCCATGACATGAAATGCCATAAGCAATAATCACGTTGCCATTTGACAGATCATGAATTGTACATTTATCATCAACAGATTTCATAACCAAGCCAATCTTGGCTAAAGCTAAAACTAATAACAGATTCTTCTCGATCCTCAGCAAAAATAAAGCATCTGATAATGTAAAAGAACTATCATGAGTAGTAGTCAAAATGATCTTACCAACTCCCATGACACGATACGAGGAGTTGTTGGTGCATGTGATAGTATTCCCTATAGGGGCAGGCTCGAGTGAAGTGAAGAAACTGTGTTGCAGGGTAATATGTTTGGTTGCCCCACTATCAAAGTAATAAACATCCATCTCAACTATAGACATACACTGCTCATGAGAAGATGGGCCGAAACTACAAACAGTAGTAAACACCCATTCTTCATTCTACACAAGATTAGCAGGCTCTGTTTTCGGTGTAGAGGCCTCTGCAACAACCATTCTAGCCTCTTTTTTCTTTTCCTCTTTTGCAGCTAATTTTGGATAGTTCTTTATGACATGATCGTTTCCTTTACAGTACTTACAAAAGAATTTCTGCTTTTTTGCTTTCTTCTCATCTTTGTCTTCCTTCTTTGAATGTGTAGCATTTGCAGATTTTTGCTTACTAGTAGATGAGCTCCATTTATCTTTGCCCTTCAGACTAGCCAGGAAAGCTTGATCTGCAACATGCATAATAGACTTGTTCTACCTAGACGATTTTCCTTCAATTGAATAGAGACAAACTTCTCAAATGTCAAGGCATTTGGATTGCCTTTCATCATCAAACGAAGAGTAGAAGCAAAACTCTGATATGAATCAGGAAGACCATTGATAACGGTCAACACAAGTGAGCTATCTAGTATAACTTCATCAGCAAAAATCAACTGTTTCTTCAAGTCTTTGATCTTTTTTAGAAAATTGTCCATAGAATCACCTTCATTCATATGCTCACTCTCCAACTGTTTTCGGAGGTAAGCAACACGAGCCTCATTCCTAGCCTGGTACAATGTGGTAAGTGTATCCCAAGCATCCTTAGCTATTATGCAAGAGTGAATGTGAGGAATAATGGAAAGTTTGACAAACAAGGCTATCAATGCATGTGCTTGAGCATCTCTACCATCCCAAAAAATTTGATCTGTAGTAGGTGCAACAAAAACTACAGCATGAATAGGAATTTGCAGAATATCACCATCTTCGACTTTATCTGCATTAGCTTCAGTACCTATATTTGCAGGTGTAATAGGATGTTTTTTAACATCCTGCACAATATTCCACAGTCCTTTTGTGACCAATACATGAAGCATCATATAATCCCACAATGGGTAATTGGTACCATCCAACTTATCCTCAACAACCAACATACGAAATACATCACTATGTTCAGCCATGGCCATTGACTTAAATACCCTGATGCAAAAAAATGACTATATTTGAAAAAGTTGAACACAACTACCCTAACAAGTTCTGCTAAACCTGTTGCAGACTTTGAGACGCTTGTCCTGCCGAACCAAAACCTGTATATATCTTTGGCCCAAAAAGACAAAATAATCTACACAAGTGACGTCGATACATTAGTTGTGCATGGGGTTCTATGATGTGAACACTTTTTGCACCATCATCGAGGATGTTCTTATTAGAAACTAGGAATGATGGTGAGTTCTTGCATAAGGTATGTATATTTTGTGCTTTTAGGTTTTGATTTGGTTGCACAATTATGATCATCCCTCATTAGATAGGTCGTTTGATAGGTACACACTAAGAAATAGGTTAGACTAAAAAATTAGGGTTAGGTGTTTTGAGGTTCTTGATTAAAACTCAAGAACTTCTTCATTTCCCACCTCTCCTTATGTCTTTTCTCTTCATTCTCTTCTTTTCCATCCAACTTGGGAGGATATGGGAGTAGTACATGATTTCTAGAAGTTTAAAAGACAAAGAATTGAGCTCAAATATACTTTTTATGAGTTCTCTAGAAGGTGCTCAAAGATGGCTAGGAGAGTATTCGCTCATTGCAAAGAGAGAGGTAAAGCTTGGTTGTTCATTTAGCTTTTTTATTTTTTCCTTTTCTTCCTCTTGGGCCTCTTTCTTGATGGAGCACATAAAGACCATGACCTCTTTTCTATAGCTTCTTCCCAAATTCTTTGACAGTATAGGTTGGAACTAAGTCTCTGACAAGTATATTATTCTTGATGTGAAGACCGTCATAAGCCTTTTGCCTATGTTTATTTTCATATATTTTTATGTGTTGATATATTTAGGTACTGACGTGTGTGAACACTCTAGGACCACCGGGGCATTTTTTTCCCTCTTTAGGAGTTTTTTTTTTCCTCGGCTTGTATATATGCCCATTGTCCTAACAGATTACTTATCTCTGTACATTCTAATGGTAATACATTCAGTATTGTGTGTTGTGCTCCAAGATTCTTCTTCTTCCTTGTGCTATTCGCATGCTTTCACAGACCTCGAACTCCAACAATTCGTATCAAAGCAGGTCATCGCTTCATCTAGGGAAACGTTGTCAACCCTCCGATCACAATCTCAAAATTGCATGAAATTTGGTGAGCAGACTCAGGGTGATTAGGAGATCAAGACTGCTTTGCCCTGTCGCCCCAAAATTGCAATCTGAGCTCATTTGGACCTCCGAATGCACTATCGTGCTTTGAATGCTTTGACTTTGATTTATTGACCGCTTTTTAAGCTTCCTCCAACACCCACTTGAAAGACACAATCATGTTGAAAACCTCCTTGTCGCTTCTAGCTATTTTAACAAGTGGAGGAGGAAAAGGAAACAATGAAAAATTATGCACATATGATCAAATGATAAGTCTATTGAATATGTTTTTGCTATATCACTTGCCAATTGAAATTGTGAGTGATGTGGAAACTCACCTTGTTAAGGTTTTAGCCCATATACTATATGAGTTCCTAGTGATTGAACAATTAAATGCTCCATAACACCCTCAAGAAAATGATTTGGCAGAAAGCACCAGCAAAGTATTGTGCACTATGTCGACAAAAATATTCAATAATAAGTAAATAAATTGGGATAAATAGCTAGATCATGAATGTGGGCACATCGAGTAGCATACAAGACAACAATTGGAACCACTTCATTTAATTTGATGTATGGACAAAATGACATATTTCCACTAGAATTTTCAATTCCTAGTATGCATGTAGCCCAAACTCTAGCATGGAAGAGTAAGCATGATTAGATGACCTAGAACATTTGGGGCATCTCGACTACAACCTCTCATATTTATCTATGAAAATAAATGCAACCAAAATGCTTATTACGATCTTCACATTAGGAATAAGAATATAGCTTTCTAAAAATTATTTCTACCCCATACTTTTGAATTAATTTGGGAAAAAGATACAGAAAAGAGGTCGTGTTCCTTATGTGCTCCATTAGATATCTCCCAATGGAGTAGTACAATGTGCAGCCTTAGAAGGTGACGTTATTCCAAATTTCATTAGCAGATGCAAAGTATGAAGCCACTTGGAACCTATTACTAAAAAATTGCTACGAAGGTTTAAAATAGAAAAATAGAAAAGTCAAAGTATAACAAATAAGGAAAGATGTCAAAGAGGAATCGAAGGAAAGAATTAAAAACAAAGGAGCAATGTGAGAATTGATGAGCCTTGTGTGCATATCACGATGAGAGAGAATAAAAAACTAGATGGACTCCATTGCTTCAAATAGTCATTCAAGGATGCCATTGAAATACAAGCCTTATATTGACATTGGCATGCAAGTGAACTTGATTATCTCCTCCTTGGTGGAGAAAATACAAGTTACTATAGAAGCTCCTTCTACAAAGATAAGAAATATCAATGGACCCTAAATTTTCATTTGAAAGGACACGTGTTTGTAGTTGAGTGTGAAATATGGCCCTTGTATAAACTTCCACACTAATTTATCTTAGGCATTCCATAGTTATATGCATGTCTTGTCAACATCAATATTGGATTAGGGCATTTATCATGGATAACCAAAGGTTAGGAAATAATGGAAGCATTGAGGTAAAGGGACCTTCAAATGAATGAGATTGGAAGCAAGACAATCTTTAAGTGAAACTATAAGTTTGAACTAGAGTAGTTCATCAAATCTTATAAACATTCAAGAATATATCTTACATCATAAATGTTTTTAATTCAAAATTAAGGTAGGTTAAAAATCCAAAGTGATAGATCTTTTGGATAGGACAAAGAAGTTCAAAACATGAAATTTTTTGAACAAGGTAAACCTAGTATGAGAAAAAAATCATTAGCTTTCATGATGCTCAAGTACGCATGCACCTTTTCAAACTAGTACTTTGAGTTAGATTGATATTTAAGGAATCATGAGACGTTTCTTTGAATGATCAAAGGCCAATAAATCAATCTTCTTAGAAACTATACAAGGATTCATACGTCATTGAGATAAAGATCAAAATTAAATATAATTGAGCTTTCATAAAATTAAAGTATAATTTATACCTTGATTTGGGTAGCTAAAGGAGAAGGTTGGACAAGAATATCTTTCAAATAAGCTATTTGCAAAGCTTAATTCTTGAGGTCTTCCAAGGACTTAGCAAACTATGAATTCGAATAAAGAATTAAGATGAGTTTTAAGTGATAAAGAATAAGGTTTGTGTTCACTGATGATTATTGTACATTGATTCAATAAAAAAGAGAAGATTTTACTTCGAATTTATGCAGCCAAAGTGGGTTTTGGAATATGTTTAAAGTATACAAGAAGAAAAGATAGATTGACCAATGACAATAATTCTTATTTCAAACTCAAGAAAAAAGGAATAAGTATCACATATAAATGAAAGTTCGTGACAAACTTTCATGATGGACTGGGAAACCATATCTTAATGTGATATTTATACTTTAATTTGACACTAAGGAAGTGAACATAGATCAAGATTTAAAGCTTTAGATTATTGTCCATAAGTCTTGATTTCCTTTCAATGCTCATTCAATAAGACCAAAGAATTCCAAGATGAATCATTTGCCCACGTTGTTGACTACTTAGGTGTAATATCAAGTATTTGGAACAATAAAATTCTCCATAGTAGTGAGGAAGAAATACTTCAACCCAAATCTTTCAATTTAGATTCGATAGACTAAATCAAACATCACGTTCCTAGTGTAACTTGATCAAGTCAATTTTTTTACCCAAGTACTACATAAGAATTGCATTTCTAGAAAGGAACTCATAAAGAGATTGAATGAAGGAAGGATTAACTTAGTCTCAAGTGAAGCATTAGTGTCTTGAGTAGAAATGTCATCAATAGAACCTCAGTGGCTTGACACATTGATGTTTTCTTACCATGCTTGTATCTTGTGGTTGGATGATGATGTTTAGCTTTACTCCAAGAATCATTTTTAGAATCCAGATTAATACCTTGTTTGTGAGCAGTGATGGCAGTTTGTAGAGATGAGAAGGTCTTAGCAAAACTTCCTCTAGACCAACCTATTTCTCAATTGGAATCTCTAATAGAATTCATACTCTTGCAACCCATGCAATAATATGACCATATTACCTTGGAACATTGATCGCAAAACTTATAATCAAGAAAAAAAGCTTTCAGAATGTGCAAATGTGGAGAAAACTTTTTATTATGGAAGAAGGCTCTTAGAAAAATACTCAGAGCCTGCTAGGAATTGACCCAAATACTTTTGAAAAGCTTCAAAGGTAACTGAGGTAACATAAGATACTTCATGAATTTAGGGTGACTATACTATTGAAGTGAGGGGAGTGATCCTAAATTTTTAGGAAGGAGATTATGTAGATACACACTCATAGAGATACGTTCCTTTCTCTGCACACACGCATCCAATGATGAAAATTTTTTATAGGCACACTAATAAGAGTGCTATCTTCATGCTCCAATCGATGAATAAGAAAGTGAGACCAAAAGCTTTCTTTAGTAGCTCAGACAAGTTGACAGACTTTGAGAAGTCCACAACAATATTGATCACTAGCTAGAAATGATGATAAAACTTGATGTATATGTGTTGAAAAGTGAAGTATAGTGCATGGAGATGTTGGATGAATCCAAGAACTTTTCATCTCAGTACAATGCACACTTGAAAATCGATGAGAGGAATAATGATATACCGTGACTAAAAAAGGAGTGTATAAGTACACTTTTTGAAAGTGCTTGTTTGATAGATCTCACCTAATGTTCTCCCTAATTTTAGGAGTTCATTTGAATTCAAATTGAAGCATTGAGGCTTTCCATATCCACCAAAAGCTCCCCTCCAGCCTAAGATGCATGATTCTTCAATCCTTTGTGATTTCCTAAAGTCTAATCATAGATTTGGACCTGCTAAGCTTCACTTTATCGAAAGCTTTAGTCATCAATTCCTCACATTATTGTTGAGTGGATACATATGAGAGATCAATCTCTTTTATTGTAATCTTCTCCCTAAAATAGTGATAATGGACCTCAATGTTTTTGGTCCTAGCATGATAAATGGGATTAGTTGCAAGATGCAAAGAAGTACTGCTATCATGAATATTTGAGGAATATATGTTTTTATTCCTAAGTCTAAGTATAGTGTCTTAATCCACATTGCTTCCTAAGTAGCATTGGTGAGTCCTCTATATGCAATCTCTATAGATGAGAGAGCAACAATAGGTTGCTTCTTTGATGATCAAGAAATGATCTTTGAACCTACAAATGAAAGATATCTAGGTACTTCTCCTATCATCCCTTGATCATGCCCAATTAGTATCAAAGAAAATATTAATGTCCACATTAGAGGTATATGAGTAGAATAGGTATTCATTAATTATTCCTTTGTGGTACTTGAGAATCATTTTGGCTGCCTCCATGTGTGGTTCCATTGTGGAAGCATCTAAGTCCATGCTAAATGAAAAAAAGATTGCCAATTATCTATGGGTAGAGACAATATCTACTACGGTCTACCACCTATCTCATAAACAGGTTTCCCTCAAAGTCTTTGGAAGGAATGAATCCTTATGAAGCTTGGAATGAACACCAAGCTTCAATCATTCTATGATATTTGAATGCATTGCATATGCACATATACCATCACAAATCAGAGGTAAAATTGATCCAAAGGTAGAGATAAAACTGTAGAAACCAAGGGATTCATAGTGAATCAAGATGTAGTGTTTGCTTAAAATAATTCTTGGTTGGAAGATGATTGGAGAAAAATAAAATTTCCCTTTAAACTGGAGGAAGATATTCCAACACTCTCAAGCAAAGGTACACATATACTTGAAGATTCAAGTGACTTAGAGCATGATCAGAAGACTCCTAGGAGGGAGATCAATTCATGGAACCCCAAAGGAAAGAAAAAGTGCAAGAGTTGAAAGATGTTGCACAATCGTCTCAATAAACTATTAGAAGATCTACAAGGGAGAAGTAGAATCCAGAAAGGTATGGTTATGAAACCTCATTGGTAACTAAGCAATCTATTTACATAGCTCAAGACTTGAATTATGAAGAGCCCTCATCTTATGAGGAAGCCAAGAAGAAACTAGAATGGAACCATGCCATGGAAGAAGAGATTGAAGCTATGTAGGAAAACCACATTTGGGACCTAGTTCCCAAAACATCAACCATGAAGGTAATTGGATCCAGATGGATCTATAAGTTAAAGAAGAATTTTGATGGAACCATCAATAGGTACAAGGCAATGCAAGTGGCCAAGAGCTACGCTCAAACCCAAGGCATTGATTATGAAGAGAACTTTTCTCATGTGGAAAAGATACCTACAATCAAAGTACTCATGAGTATTGTAGCAACCAAGAATTGATATCAGATGGATGTGAAGAATGCATTTCTCAATGGATGGATCTCAGAAGGGTATACATGGCTCAACCCCCTAGTTTTGAAGACTCACATTATCTTGAACATGTGTGAAGATTAAGCAAAGCCTTATATGGGCTAAAGCAAGATCCAAGATCTTGGAATCATAGACCTGTAACTTACTTGCAAGATAAAGGGTTTTTTATGAGCAAAGTAGACCCTTCCCTATTCATTAAGAAATCACATGGAGAATTCATAGACCTCTATGTATATGTGGATTACATTATACTTATAGTTAATGATGTTAAAGGTATTACAGGAGTCAAATATCAAATGAAGGACGAATTCAAGATTAGTGACTTATGACAACTAACTACTTCCTTGGATTGGAGGTAGTGTATATAGAGAGCATGGTATGCATCTTACTCAGAAGAAGTACATCAAAGATATGTTAGCAAAGTTAAAAATGGAAAATTATATGGTTGCATGTACACCTATGGAAGTAAATTCAAGGATAAGTGTTCATGAAGGTGAACTCATTGAAGATGTAACAAGCTATCAAAGCTTGTGAGAAGTCTCAACTATGCTACTCTCACTAAAGTGGGTATTAATTATAGTGTGAGTGTCATGAGCCAGTTCATGCATACACCTAGAAGGTTGAACCCTTGGTTTTAACCCTTGAGTTATTTATTCATATGAGCTTCCAATTGAATGGTTGAAACCTTAGGTTTGATTTATCCTAAGGTTTTTGAACCTTAGTCTTATGAGAAGCTTCTCTAGGAGCCACCTTGGGTGTACTTGAGAGAAGAATCCTCATTTGAAGGCATGTGATAGACCTTGGGAAATTAGAAGGCATGTGATGACCCTTGGGAAAGTGCCCACGAGGGAAAGTTGGCTTGAAACTTGGCCAATCCCAAGGACATGCACACCCTTGGCCCAGAGGTACATATATGGGTGGAGTTGGATGGGTGGAAATGTGCTCTATCTTCACCTTAGTGATTAGGTAGCTTATTCCTTAGTAGTTTGTTATCCAACACAATTTTCCCTACCATCACATGGATAGATGCAAAAACTATAAAAAGGAGTTGTCCTTAGTCAAATCAACTAAATCTATGTCAAAACAACACACACATGTATGCAAAAACTAGCTACCCAAGTCACTTTATGAAGAATAGAAACATAACAAGCAAATCAAGAAACCAAAGCAAATAAAACAACGACACCACCGTAGAGCAACAAAAGACACACAACACAATTGAGGAAAGAATTCAGTTGATAGGTAAGGCAACAATGAAAGACGGGTGTATGACAATTAATAGCAGGGCACTCAACCAAAAAATTACATTCAAAAGAGGATTTGTGAAGGATCTTTGTGTGTTACAAACCCTCTTAATTTTGCCTAGAAATATCTTTTTTAGCCTATCCACAAAAGATGATCTCTTTCACAGTCATGATTTAAAAACTAAGTTTTATCTCTATTTTCACCTTGTCAGTGGAGGTTGCATTATCAAACCAAGGTTTTTTACCAGTTTAAAGCTAAAAAAATGCTTTAAAAACACTCAAATGAAAAGAGATATTTATTTGGACTAGGGAAATAGTTTTTTGCAAGATGGGTGTTTTCTCACTTTTTTGCTCCTAGAATGATCCTTAGCCTCTTTGAGGTTCTAGCTTCCATTTTAAACCCTTTTGATCAATGAAATCGGCTATTTCAAGTTATGATTTCTCTGTCTAGGAAAGTCAAGATTTGCATCTTTTCTTTAGACTTGAGTTTTAGCTTGTAGGCCCCTTTCTACATGTCAAGTGTTTCAAACACACAAAATTTATCTTGGAAATCAAGGTCTATGGAAACACACAAACAACAAAAAAAAGAAGAAGAAACTTGGAGCACAACACAACACACAATGTATTACCGAGTAAATGTACAAAAAAAAAGTGACACATTATGGTTATAGGCATATATACAAGACTAGGGAAAAAACCTCCTAAGGAGGGAGAAAAGTAACCTGGTGGTTCTAGAAGCATTCACAAACATCACTACAAAAATATATCAACAAATCCCCCTTGAGAGTGATGTGGTGAAAAAGAAGTTGGCACACATGCATAAGGAAGTTCCAAGCTATGTGGAAAGAAATCAATCCACAAAAGAAAGAAATCCCAAATCTTTCCAAAAAGCATCAAAATTCTCCCTAGGCAAAGCCTTTGTGAAAGGGTTTGAAACATTATCCTATAAGCCAAATTGATCTCTCTAGCAAAGAATATCTCCTTTACATAATGATAGTGCACCTAAATGTGCTTTGTATGAGCATGGAACACAAGGTTCCTCATAATTTCTAATGCACTCTGATTTTCTATAAAGATGGTGGTGGTAGATGATTGACCAACACCCAAATCAATCAAAAGGCATCTAAGGCACACACACACACACACACTCAATGATCGTTATGAAAGCTACCATATACTCAGCCTGACAATTGGAAGTATCCATAGTAGGTTGCTTCTTACTCAACCAAGATATGCATGAGCTACCAATAATGAAGCAAATGCCATTGGTGGATACAAGAGTGTCATAGCAACCAGCTTAGTGTGAGTAAAAAAAAGCATGTTAATTTGGTGGTAATGATCCCCCTTGGGATAAAACAATCCAAGTAGCTGGGAACCACTCAAGTAGTGAAAGATGCACTTAATCACCTACCAATGCTTGACACCTCAGAAATGCATAAACTTGCTCATTTCGGAGATAAAAACTGAATATCAGGTTGAGTTATGCATTAGTAAATCAACCATCCAACAATGCTAATAGAGAACAACACTAAATGCATCTCTCGCATCATGAAGACTCAACTGTAAACCTATTTCCATGGGAGTGCCAATAGTTTTTCAATCTTCAAGGTTAAAACACTACAATAATGTTTCAATGTATTTTGTTTGACATAAATACATTCCCCCATCAGCTTGCATAGACTAAATGCCCAAATAATGAAGCAAATGCCCCAAATTTGACATCTCAAAAGAGACATGCAAATCAGCCTTAAATTTAGTAATATGCTTCTCATTAGGGCCAATGAGCAACATATCCTCAACACATACAAAAATGATCAAAAGTACATCATCTATATGCTTAACTTAAAGCATGCTCTCATTTGGAGTGTTCTCAAAACCATGTGCTAGCAAGTAGGCATGCATTTTCTCATACCAGGCATGTGGTGCTTGCTTCAAACCATATAAAGTCTTTTTCAACTTGGACACTTTGTTTCATTCCCTTTCTACACAAAATTATAGTATGAAATACATACGCTTCATCATGTAAGTCACCATTCAGAAATGTAGTTTTAATGTCTAACTAATGAGTTGCAAGTGTATAAATGTTATGATTATATTCTCCATTACAGGTCATACTACTAACAAGATATGCACCTGTGTAGGAGAAGTATCAAAATTAATAGTAGAAGTATCAAAATTGCAAGTTCTCGGATGTAGGATCATAGCATGAGGTGTTTGGATGCTAAAGCTTCAAAAGTCAACGAACACATTTGGGTTTTCCCGATTCCAAAAAGTATACACAGGTGAACCTACATAAGACCCAAATCCACTCAGGATGGAACACATTCCTAACCATATGGAATCAACCACAAATCCCAATAGATATCAGCTTCATCTATATAGTACGAACCAAATACTACTCGATCTTTATGACATCATTGGTGTCCAATCACGAACGTGGAGCTCAAGATGAGTAATGCTTATTAGCCACATAAGGAGCTTTCATTTGAAGTAACTACAGTTCTTGTTACTTCAAGATGAAGATAAAAAAAAGGGTATAGAAGAGAATGATGAATACATGCTATCATCATCAAAACGAACAAAGAATGAGGACACAAAGAAGGGGAAGGAGAGAAAGTCTTCTAGTCTTTCTCCTAATGCTTCCTCTATACCCAAAAAAAAGTCTTTGACTACATCTGATTCAAAGAAAGGAGTATGCCATTACTATAAGAAACCAGGTCACTACATTGCAGAATGAAAAACAAGGATTTTCAATGAGAAGAAAAAAGCATCAGGTAATAGTGTTGAGGATGATCCAATACCTAAATCTTCAAAGGTAGATTCATATGCATGTATTACTACTAAAGAAGTAGCTTTTGATCAAGCAACATTAAATGCAATCTCAGATAATCCTTGGATTTTTTATTCTATAGCTACTAAGCATATAACAGGTTGCAGAAAGGTATTTTCTTCCCTTTCTAACTCTTCAAGTAGAAGAGTGACCATTGCAAATGGTCATGATTTGGATGTTGTTGGTGTTGGAGAAGTGAACCTAAAGTCAAGAATAGGTGGAAATTTCACAATTTCTAAAGTCCTTTATGTTCTAGACATGAAGAAGAATTTGCTCTCTATCTCTACTTTGTTATCAAATGGTTATAAAGTTGTTTTTAACAAAGACTCATGTTAGATCCTCTCACCTAATGAGGAGCATTGTCTACTTCAAGGTGAGAATAGAAGTGGCATGTTTGTATTGTCCAAAATAATTCATGCTAATGTTGCTAGGTCTACCACACCTAAAGAAAACATGAAGTTATTGCATGCTAGATTTGTTCATATCACTTACACAACTCTCAACCATATCAAAGTGTATGGTGGAGAGTTTGCCTACTTTTTCTCTACCAGATGAAGCAAAATCATGTGAAGGATGTCTTGAAGGAAAGCTTCACAAACTTCCTTTCAAGAAGCATGGATACATCAAGGCCACAAGGAAGTTGCAGATCATACATTTAGAGGTGAATGGTCCAATGAGAACATATTCTATTCAAGGTTTCAGGTACTTTGTTATTTTCATTGATGATTGCTCAATATATTCAAAGATTTATGGTCTTAAAGTGAATTCAGAGGTTTTTGCTACCTTTAAGAAATTCTTAGCGATGGTCCAAAATGAAAGTCAATCAAAGATCCAGATTTTGAGAAGTGATAGAGGAGGAGAGTACATGTCTAAAGACTTTAAGTCTTTTCTTGAAGACAAAGGTATTTCTCATCAACTCACTATTTCTTACATGCCAAAATAGAATGGTGTTGCAAAGAGAAAGAATAGGATACTTATTGAGATGATGTGTAGTATGATGTCATCCAAAAAGCTTTCTCCTAAGTTTTGGTTTTATGTAGTACATACAACTAATCACATTCTGAATGTCTTCCACAAAAGCTTTGAAGGTCACTACACTCTATGAAGCTTATTATGGGAAGAAACCCAATGAGAGTCACTTCAAAGTTTTTGGTTCCCCAGCTTATGTTTACATTAAGAAGAAAGATCGTGGTAAGCTTGATGTAAAAACCATCAAAGCAGTCTTTATTGGTTATGCAATTGAAAGCAAAGGAGATAGATTCTATGTTCCAGATATAGGTGATATCCTACTCTCACGTAATGCATATACTACAAAAAGTCAGATTTATGATAAGAAAAAAGAGATTCCAAAGTTCATAAAAGCAGATGACTATGCATTTTTCAGAAGGAATTTGGATTCTTACATTCAACCATACAAGGGGGGTGATGAACCTACTTAAAACCTAAGAGATGCAAGTGAAGAGAGAGTTATATTACCTACATCAATACCTAGTCCATCATCAGTACCTCTTGATGTTCCGACTTATGAAGTTGGAGAAGGTTCTAGAGTTCTAGAAGAAAGAGATATTGAAGAACCAAGAAGGATACCGCCACTTTTCAAGAAAATGCTAAAGTGGTTATATCAAACCTAGAAGCTGGATTATTTGTTGCTCTCAACCTAAAACTCGAATTAGTCAATCTAACTATAGAAAGAGAGCTTTCCAATAAGCTAAAATTCACTTAATTTGGGTAAGTTTTGGTTTGGAAATCCAGCTCACAAAAATATACTACTTGTCCACAGAGGTATGCTGAAGAACTAGACTTTTCCCTCAAATTGATAACTCATATATTATAAATCCTTTGAAGGAGATGTTTGAGACCAAAACATTAAAACACAATAAGCTTTCCACCAAGCTATAATTTACATAATTTGGATAAGTTTTCTTTGGAAACTCAACTGACCAAAATAGACTACCTGTCCACATAGGTATGTTGAAGAACTAGACTTCACTCTTAGATTGATAACTCACAAAATATAGAAAATTTGAAGGACATATTTGACAGAGAAACATTACACAAAATAAGCTCTCCAACAAGCTATAAATCACATAATTTGGATAAGTTTTGTTCCATAAATTCAACTGACCAAAATAGACTACCTTTCCACACATGTATGTTGAAGAACTGGAATTCACTTTCGAAGTCATAACACACAAAATATGGAGTTTTTGAAGGATACATTTGTGAAAGATAAATTATACAAGATAAGCTTTACAATGAGTGTTTAATCATAATAAATGGTTGCATATGCACTAAGATATGAACCTCACCTCACGACATGAATATGTACAAAGTGATGTGTGGCTAAAAACAGGCTATGAGAAGTCAAAATGACAAAATGGCTTTTAAAATCAAATCCAACTATTAGGAGCTCTTGCTTCTTTCTCTCATTTGAGAACATGTTCCCACTCCTCTTTTATAGCCAATGAGCATGTGAAGAATTTTTTGCCTTCTTCTTAACTCACCACTTTCATTTTATTTCCCACTACATGCCACTCACTACAAGGCAGATAAAAATGTAGTCCCTAGAAGTAATAAAATTCAGCATATGAAGAGTAGTTGAATAATGCAAAGGGAGGGGGATTTTTGTGACTCTAAGGTGTGTTTTGAGTTCCTAAGGGCTAGATGTAAAACCCCAAGAAAGCAAGACTTAAGAAAATAGCGAGCTTACAAAGTTTGAAAAACATAAATTCTCTTAGGAAAGATCTTAACAAAGAAGTCAAAAATTGCAAGTGTGTTATTTTTGAAAATTTGAAGTACCTCTAAAGCCTAGAATTTATAAGAAAGAAAGTTTGAGAAATCGGCTTCAAATAGATTAATGCATAACAAGTTGCAAATTTTGACTTTCTTTGCAATCACTTTTGGCAGAGCATTCATTAAATTCATATCTCATGATTTTGTACCAAACTTTTCATGTTTTATTAGTGCACAATGCCCTAGTAAGAAGACTAGGGTTAAAAACACAAAAAAAAAGATTAAGAAAAGTTAAGGTGCATTTTTTGATTTCCTAGAAGAAAAAATTCCATAAGTGATTATTTAAGCTCAATTTAAGCTCAAAATTTAGACCACAAGGTTCCACAGATGAAAACAAGAACTAAAGTATCAAAAATATAAGAAAAAAATCAATTTGTGCAAACAATGATGCCCATGAATTGGGGACATTCAAAGTTGCAAGTATCAATTTTTTGAGATCTTACTAAGAATTTTGGGGCTTATAGAGCATTAGGGTAATAATCCAAGTAGTTTGGCACCAAGGAAAATAAAAAATACAAGGGTTTGCAAAAAATGACTTCCCTAGCTTAGATAGTGCAAAGAAGTCGAAAAGTGAAACAAGTTAACTTTTTGAAAATTCAAACGTTTGGAAGCTTATGAGGTAAAAGAAAGAGATCCAAGTAAATGGCATCAAGATATTCTATTTTTGTCAAAAATTGCAAAATCCAACTTCCCTAGTAAAGGTATCTTATAGGGACATCGAAAAGTTTATCTTCTCTTTCTCTTGGATAAATATTTAGTGTCTCTCAAACACTTGAGGCATAGCCAAAGGGGCCTATAGGCTAAAAATTCAAGTCTATTCAAAGATCCAAATCCCAACTCCCCTATGCAAAGAAGGTATTAGTTGCAATAGCTAGTTTCAGTGATCAAAAGTGTTGATATATTTAGGTAGTGATGTGTGTGAAGACTCTAGGACTTCCATGACACTTTTTCCCTCTTTAGAAGGCTTTTTCCCCTGGCTTGTATATACACCTATTACCCTTATGGGCTAATTATCTGTGTATATTCTCTTGGTAATACATTCAATATTGTGTATTGTGCTCCAAGCTTCTTCTTCTTCCTTGCATTGTTCGCATGCTTTCGTAGACCTCAAACTCCAACAATTGGTATCAGAGGAGTTGGCCACTTTATCTAGGGCATTTTCAACACCCACCCTAGTCATAGTCTCAAAATTGCACTTTGGTGAGCATACTAAAGCGATTTGGACTTCAAAACGGCTTCACTTTGTGTTTTGAAATAGAAATCTGAGCTTGTTTTGGCCTTCAAAATGCATTATCACAGTGCCTATGCAGGCAATTTCATCTTTTTGTGCCAAAGATATATACAGGTTTAGGTTTGCTAGTATAAGCATCTCAAAGTCTACTATGCTTTAGCACAACTTGACAGGGTAGTTCTGTTCAACTTTTTGAGATACAATCGTTTTTCTACATTAGGATATTTTAGTCAATGGCCATGGCTAAAAGCAGTGATGTATTCCGTATGTTGGCTGTTGAGGATAAGTTGGATGGTACCAATTACCCATTATGAGCTTATATGATGCGTCATGTATTGTTGCAAAAGGACTGTGGAATATTGTGCAAGGTGTTGAAAAACATCCTATTTCACCTACAAAAAAAGTTGCTAAAGGTGATGCAAATGGCATTGAAGATGGCAATATTCTTCATGTTCATGTTTGTGTTGTAGTTCTTGTTGCACCTAAACCTATTTCATCTTTTTGTGCCAAAGATATATACAGGTTTAGGTTCGCTAGTATAAGCATCTCAAAGTCTACTATGCTTTAGCACAACTTGACAGGGTAGTTCTGTTCAACTTTTTGAGATACAATCGTTTTTCTACATTAGGATATTTTAGTCAATGGCCATGGCTAAAAGCAGTGATGTATTCCGTATGTTGGCTGTTGAGGATAAGTTGGATGGTACCAATTACCCATTATGAGCTTATATGATGCATCATGTATTGTTGCAAAAGAACTGTGGAATATTGTGCAAGGTGTTGAAAAACATCCTATTTCACCTACAAAAAAAGTTGCTAAAGGTGATGCAAATGGCATTGAAGATGGCAATATTCTTCATGTTCATGTTTGTGTTGTAGTTCTTGTTGCACCTACTACAAAGCAAATTTTTTAGGATGGTAGAGATGCTAAAGCACATGCATTGATAGTCTTTTCTATCAAACATGCCATTATTCCTCACATTCGCTCTTGTAGAATAGCAAAGGATGCTGGGATACACTTACCACTTTATATGAGGCAAGGAATGATGGCTCATGTTGCTTACCTCTTAAAACAATTGGAGAGTGAGCACGTGAATGAAGGAGATTCTATGGATAGTTTTTTGACAAAGATCAAAGATTTGAAGGAGCAGTTGATTTCTGCTGATGAAGTCTTGCCTAACAATTCACTTGCGTAGACTATTATGAATGGTCTTCTAGA
This sequence comes from Ceratopteris richardii, assembly GCA_020310875.1. Taxonomy (NCBI): domain Eukaryota; kingdom Viridiplantae; phylum Streptophyta; class Polypodiopsida; order Polypodiales; family Pteridaceae; genus Ceratopteris; species Ceratopteris richardii. The sequence goes on along the minus strand of CM035440.1, from coordinate 146,110,674 downwards.
TTCATATCAGAGTTTTGCTTCTACTCTTAGATTGATGATGAAAGGCAATACAAATGCCTTAGCATTTGAGCAGTTAGTCTATGTTCTATTGTAGGAAGATCAGTCTAGGCAAAACAGGTCCATTATGTGTGTTGCAGATCAAGCTTTCTTGGCTAGTCAAAAGGGCAAAGGTAAATGGAGCTCTCATACTAGTAAGCAAAAATTTGCAAATTCTGCATAATCAAAGAAGGATGATAGAAATGAGAAGAAAACAAAAAAGCAAAAATTGTTTTGCAAATATTGTAAAGGAAATTATCATGTCATAAAGAGCTGTCCAAAATTGGTTGCAAAAGAGGCAAAGAAGAAAGAGGCTTGAATGGTTGTTGTAGAAGCCTCTAGAACCAAAATAGAGTCTGCCGATCTCATGCAGAATGAAGAATGGGCATTTACTACTATTTCCAGTTATGATCCATCTTCACATGAATAGTGTATGTCTGCAGTAGACTTGGATGTTTGGTACTTTGATAGTGGGTCAGCCAAACATATTACCTGGCAGCGCAGTTTCTTCACTTCATTTGAGTCTGCCCCTATAGGGAATACTGTCACATGCACCAACAACCCCTCTTATCTTGTTATGCGAGTTTGTAAGATCATTCTAACTATTATGGATGGTAGTTCTTTTAGATTGTTAGATGCTTTATTTGTGCCAGGGATCAAGAGAAATATGTTATCAGTTTCAACATTAGTGAAGATTGGCTTGGTCATGAAATTTGTTGATGACTGATGTATAGTTCATGATCTATCAAATGGCAAAATCATTATTGCTTCTGGCATATTATGTCGTGGGCTGTATAAGCTCATAAATTATGCAAAATCTATGAATGATTCATCATGTGTAGTTCAAGATTCTCAAGCTATGTCAGAGCAAAGCTTTGCATGCACTCTTTGGTCATCTGAATTTTGCTAGTTTGCTATGCGTGCAAAAATCTGAAATGGTGTCTTCTTTGCCCAAACTTGAGGCACCTAGTAAGCATGTATGTGGAGGCTATATTTTGGGCAAAATGCAACATTCCTCCTTCCCAAAAGATTGTTCAATTCAAGCTACTCAAAAATTGTAGCTTGTTCATAGTGGTTTGTGATCCTATGTAGGCAGCTTCTTTTGGGAACTACATTTACTTCGTGACTTTCATTGATGATTTTTCCATGCATCCATGGGTATATCCATTGAAAGTAAAGTCGGAAGTGTTTATGTGCTTCAAATAGTTTCTGCATTTGTAGAAAATCTATCAGCATGTAAAATGGGCACCCTCTGTTTTGATCGAGGGGGGGAATATATGTCTTTTGATTTTAATGCATTTCCAGCTAAATGTGGGATAAAACATCAATGTACAATGTTGTATACACCTCAACAAAATGGAGTTGCTAAAAGGAAGAATAGTTCATTCATGGAGATGGTGAGGTGTATCGTCAAGAGCCAAGCTTTACCACATAGTTTTTGGCTTGAGGTTGTTATGTGTCCAGCATATCTACTTAACAGGTGCCCACTAAAGCATTGCAATCTATCACTCCATATGAGGCTTGGCATGGTTGTAAGCCATCTGTTTCTCACCTGTGTGTTTTTTGTTGTTTGGCACATGCATTAGTCCCTGAACAACAATGCAAGAAATTGGTTGATAAAGAAATGAAATGTATTTTTGTTCGATACAGTTCTGAAATCAAAGGCTATCATTTGTATCATCCATAGAATAAATGCATTTTAATTAGTCGTGATGTTGTTTTTATGGAAGATGCTATTCAGCCATTACTTTCATGTACTAAGGAGAAATGAGTTAGCTCCAAAGACATGTGTGGCACTTTGCTACCTCTTTTTAGAGGTGGACAGTCTAGTATTGTTCCTAATGAGGTAACTTATTAGCCTTTACAAGCTTCATGTGATGATGCAAATCATTACAGTTTTTATGTAGATTTACATTATGCACTTTTTGATGAGAGAGATCATATTGAGGAGGCAAAAACTATGCCAAAATGGTTGGTGTAGAATTTGTGTGATAGCAAATTAGATGCACCTCTATCATATCATACTCATTCATGCTCTCATAGTGCTTCTTTTGAATTAGATTGATCTGCTATTGATGCCTCATCTCTTTGTGATGAGAATGAGCTAGTTTCATTTGATGAAGCACGAAATTTGGAAAATTGGATGGTTGCTATGCAATCAGAATATGATGTTATCATGAAAAATGGTACCTGGTCTTTATGTGACTTGCCTCCTGGCAAGACGGCAATTGGCACTAAGTGGGTATACAAGCTGAAGCGTAAGCCTGATGGAATAGTTGACAGGTATAAGGCTAGGCTTGTTGCAAATGGTTGTGCTCAGGAAAGAGGCACTGATTTTGATGAGACCTTTGCTCCTACATTCTGAATGACTACTATTCGTAGCATCTATGCACTTGTAGCTCATCATGGTTGGGATGTACATTAGTTGTACATTAAAAGTGAATTTTTGAATGGCGACTTTCATGAAGAAGTGTATGTTTCTCAGCCTTGTGGCTTTGTGTAGAAAGGGAATGAAAACCAAGTGTGCAGGTTGAAAAATGCATTATATGGTTTGAAGCACGCACCAGGTGCTAGGTATGAAAAAATACATGCCTACCTGATTGCACATGGTTTTGGGAACATTCCAACTAAGAGAGGCTTATATGTTAAATATGCAAATAATGTTCTTCTAATCATTCTTGTCTATGTTGATGACATGCTGCTCACTGGTCCTCATGAGAAGCATATTGCTGATTTTAAGGCTGATTTGCATGCCTCATTTGAGATGTCAGATTTGGGGCATTTGCATAATTATTTGGGCATTCAATTGATACAAGTTGATGGTGGAATAGCTTTGTGTCAACAAAAAATATATTCACACATTATTGCAGCATTTTGGTCTTGAAGACTACAAACCTATTGCCACTCCTATGGAGATAGGTTTACGGTTGAGTCTTCATGATGCTAGAGATGCATCTGATGTTGTTCTCTATCAGCAAGTTGTTGGATGCTTGATTTACTTATGCATTGCTTAGCCAGATATTGAGTTTGTTGTCTCATAGATGAGCAAGTTTATGAATTGCCTAGGTGTCAAGCATTGCCAGGCAGTTAAGTGCATCTTTCGCTACTTGAGTGGTACCCAACTACTTGGATTGTTTTATCCCAAGGGGGGATCACTACAGCTAGATTTACATGCTTTTTCTGATTCTGACTGGGCCAGTTGCTATGACACTTATGTGTCCACTAGTTACTTTTGCTTCATGCTTGGTAGATCATGTATATCTTGGTTGAGCAAGAAACATCCTACTGTGGCCACTTCCGGTTGTCAGGTTGAGTATAGGTCAGCTTTCATAGTGACTATTGAGTGTGTGTGGCTCAGACACCTTATGGCTGATTTAGGTGTTGGTTAGTCTTTTGCCACCACCATCTTCACTAACATTCAGAGTGCATTGGGAGTTGCGAGGAACCCTAGTGCACTATCATTGTGTTAGGGAGAGGTTCTCTACTAGAGAGAATTGTTTGGCATATGTGGCCACATAGGAGAACATTGTAGACCTTTTCACAAAGGCTCTACCTAGGGAGAATTTTAAAGCCTTCCACAAAGCTTTGGGCTTACTTCCTAGCTTGGCACTTTCTTATACATGAGTGCGAGCTCCTTGTTCATTGCATCACACCCAACGGGGATTTGTTGATATATTTAGGTAGTGATGTGTGTGAACACTCTAGGACTACTAGGGAAATTTTTTCCCTCTTTAGGAGGTTTTTCCCCTTGCTTGTATATATGCCTACTACCCTAATGGGCTACTTATCCTTGTACATTCTCTTGGTAATACATTCATTATTTTGTGTTTTGTTCCAAGCTTCTTCCTCTTCCTTGTGCTATTCACGTGCTTCAGTAGACCTCAAACTCCAACAAAAAGAGCTTGAAATTAAAGGTAGAACCTCATAGAGATTTAGGATAACTTCTAGGAGCCAAAACAAAAGTGAAAATATGTATCTTGAAAAAAAATGATTTCCCTAGTACAAGGAAGTCTCTCTTTGCATTTGACTATTTTTTATGCCTTCTCTAAGGTCTCCAATGGTAAAAGACCTATTGGAGTTTGAGGTCCGAGAAAGCACGCAAAGAGCACAAGGAAGAGGAATAAGCTTAGAGCATAACACATAATTTTGAATGTGTTACCAAGTGAATGTAAAAAAATAAGTAACCCATTAGAGTTATATGCATATATACAAGTCGGGGGGAAAAAACTTCTAAAGAGGGAAAAAAGTACCCGACAGTCCTAAGTGTGTTCATACACATCACTACCAAGATATATCAACAAATCCACTTTGGGGGTGATGTGGTGAACAAGCAGCTGGAACTCATATATAAGGAAGTGCCAAGCTATGTGAACAAAGATCAACCCACAAAAGGAAGTAAGCCCAAAGCTTTGCGAAAAGTTTCAAACTTCTCCCTAGGCAGAGCCTTTGTGAAAAGGTCTGCAATCTTATCTTGTGTGGGAACATATGCCAAATTAACCTCTCTAGTAGAGAACCTCTCTCTGGCATAATGATAATGCACCTCAATGTGCTTTGTGTGAGCATGGAACATAGTGTTCCTAGCAACTACCAATGCGCTCTAACTATCAGTGAAGATGGTGGTGGCAGAAGACTGGCAAACACCTCAATCAACCAAAAGGCATATGAGCCACACACTCAGCAATCCTTGTGAAAGCTACCCTATAGTTAACCTCACAACTAGAAGTGGCCACAATAGGCTGCTTCTTGCTCAAGCAAGATATGCATGAGCTACTGTTGTAGAGCTAAAGAGCGCACAAAGCAGAGAAAAAGACGGGCCCCAAAATTTTTCCGATTTGGACCACATATTTTTGTAACATATTCATTTTTGTAATATATTTCCCTTTGTAAAGGCACTAGAGGAGTCCTCTAGATGCATTCCCACAGAAGAATAGAAGCTTACCCATGTAAAATAGTAGGAAATTAGCTTTTAGTGAATAAAGTGCCGGTCACTTGTGTGAAAGGACCATTTTTAGGGCACTGGTATATAAGTCAAATGTGACTCTTTGTAAAGGACTTTTTGCCATTGTGAGAATAGAGAGCACAGAAATTCGAATTTGTGTCTTCTTTCCTCTTCATCTTCTTCTTCGCGAGCTTGTATGCATGCGTATTGCTTGGAAAGAGTGCTTGTGAGTGTTGTCTATCCTTGAGAGTGTTTCTTGGCTGTAGGAGAGGTGTGTGCGAGGTGTAGGAAGTGCTGGAGCGTAGGAAAATATTTTCGCGATTCAGTATTTCTGTCATAACTTGAAGTAGGAGCGTCGGAATTGAGCGAAACCACTGCCATTGGATGCGTCTTCTCGAGAGCTTCGAAACGCATATGCTATTTGCTATGTTTGGAGCTCTGAGCTAGGAGAAAAGTCCAAAATACTGACGGCTACTGCACCAAGTATCGTTTCGTCTTGACCTACAGTTAGAGCTTGTTAGGATAAGTATTTACCTCATTTTCATTCTTGAGTAGTTCATTTGAATTGACCATTACGAGATTGCATGTCTTCATACACTCGGCTAGGTTTGCATACTCTTTGGATTGATATTTAAAAGCGTGTATCCCCACTATATGCACTTGTGAGGGGATTGAGGTATAGTCTCTTTCTCCGCAAGTCCCTAAGTTGAAGCTTAGGTCAACACACTTTTTGGCGCCGTTGCCGGGGAGGGACGAATCAAACCGAGGCATTCGTGTGATGGTAAGTAGCTTTTTGCTTTGAAGAACTTGGAGGAGCGGAAATCCTCTCTTCTTTGGTAAGTCATTTTCAGCCGCACTTACTACTTCTCATTCTTGGAGTGTGTGTAGTGAGTTGATAGATTAGGGAAGAGAGTAGAAGAAGTAGAGTAGGAGTGAGTGGAGAGTAGAGTAGGCTTTAGTGTTGTTCAAAAATTTTCCTTTTTTGTAAGCTAGGAATTTCCAAGTATAAAAGCCAAAAAAGTTCCATTTTTCAATTCACTTGCTGAACAAGTATCGTGGAGAGAGCAGTCGGGTATCGTGTGAGTTGCAGCGATCGTGGCGAGGAAAACAAGCAATAGGGAAGAGTTCAGTGCAAGAGAGTTGGACCAAGAGATCATAGGTGCTACCAAGGTAAACTAAATTACCCATTTGTGTTAAGGAAACACTCACGAATTTGACGCAATAAACAAGACAGAAACGGAATCTTCAGAAAATCGGTGCACAGGTGTACAGTATGCGAAGTTAGTGCGCGGTGTCCGCACAACAGAGCAATTAACCGCGGCGGGCGCGTAAGGCGCGCATAACGCGAATTGAAGAATGACAGAGCAAAGGAGCGCCAAAGAGAGTGTATATATATACAACAAAGGTTGAAGAAAATGTGTGTGTGCGTGTATGCGAGTGACGCAGATGTATGAGAGAGACACAGAGAAGTGAGAAAGAGCATCACACTAATACACAGAGGAGAACGAGAGACTGAGAGAAGACGCCATAGATCGCGTATGAGTGAAGAGAGTTAGAAGTTCTCAGAAGACGCCATAGATCGCGTATGTACAGATGAATAACACAAGCCTGAAGTGTCGGGTCTTTTCATCTGAAGAGAGATGGTAATAAGAAACTACTCACTGTAGGAGAGTTTCTGTAACTTGAGCAAGAAGAGGCCAAGTTTACTTGTACACATCTTCTCAAATCGAAAACACATGTTCATGTGGATGTCTGCGCGTAATCTTTACTTGTGAAGAATCTGAAGTTATTTCGTGTTACGGTAGGAAGTTCCATTTCTCGTTTACTATCACGACTCGTTACTAAACGTGCTTCAGTACCTTCTCTGTAAACGCATGTTTCGGCGTATAACAGTTTACTCAGTAAACATATTTCAGTAATTTTTCTGTCAGTTACAGTTTCTCAGAAATCAGGATTTTTCGGTAAATCAACGAAGTATAACTCGTAGCAGAGGTTGAAGCTTTGTATGAGAGATAGCTCATCCTGTAGCTAGACGTCTCTACTTTAAGCTGATCACAGTTTCCGGTGGAATGAAGATGTACACACAGTACAAAAGTTAACCGGAAAGTAGCAGTTCAGAACTGTGAAGTTTCCAGAAGGAAGTTCATTCGGTGAAGGAAACTCACACACCACTTCCTTACTTCACATAAGTTCATCTGAAGCAATTACGAACAGAACTAAGTTTATTTCGGTGAAGTTCCGGCACAACTACGGTGTCAGTCCAGTAACAGTCTGGTGAAGTTCCGGTGGAACTTGTGTCGCAGGATAACGCAGTTAAAGCGACGTTAATTAGGCTGAACTACTGTTGATTACAGAGGTGTTCTGAATCACTCTAGTTTAGCATTCGATTGCGGTGGCGCGGCAATTTCCGCAGGCCTGACAGAGTTCACGCCTTGTCGCGAAATCCACCTTCAGGGCGAAAGTATTTCCGCAACAGTAGGCGTTAGAGCCGAAGTTTTTCGCCAACAATTGGTATCAGAGCCAGTTAATCTCCCAACATTTGGTATAAGAGCCTAGAGTATTCTCTATCATGGCAGATCATGTCCAAATAGATAAACTGGACAGAGATAATTATCCTGCATGGGTAATGCGCATGGAAGCCTTACTTATGAGTAAGGACTTAATGACGTACGTGACCGGAGAAGAAAAGAAACCCACTTTCGAAGATGATAGTCAACCAGAAAAAGAAGAACTAGACGCCCTAAAGCTATGGCAGAAGAAAGATGCAACGGCAAGAGCCTACATCTACAACACTGTGTCAGATCATCTACTACCGCACATTAGAGGTCTGGAGAAAGCGGAGGACATATGGAGTGCATTGGAAGATCACTTCCAAAATACTACGAAAGCTAGGAAGGCCAGCCTATGGTCCGAGTTCACAACGTTCAAAAAGAAGCCAAGTCAAAGCATCAGTGACTACGTCACTAAAATGAAGGATCTAGCAGATAGCCTTGGATCCATAAATGAAGAAGTCGAAGATCATAGATTGATAGCGCAAGTGCTCACAGGTTTGAGAGGAGATGAAAGATGGAAACCTTTCGTACTATCAACTGAACTCTCCCTAAATCATTTTGTACCAGAGTTAAATCAGTTGCTTGGTTTGATGCTCACATATGAGCAAGACCTGAAAGGAGACGCAGACAAAGGACATAGCTCAGCAATGTATATGAAGAACAAGAAGAAAGACAAAGGCAAGTCAAAAGATGAAGAAGAGTCGAGCTCTCAGGCCTATTACGCAAGAGGTAAAGGCAGTGGCAGAGGAAGAGCAAGAGGAAGAAGCCGCCAGAATACCTCCAAGAAAGCTTGCTGGATTTGCGGACTAAGTAATCATCTGGCGCATGACTGTTGGCACAACCAACAGGGATCAAATCAAAGTCAGAACAACAATAGCAGAGGCAGTAGCGGAAGAAATCAAAGTAACTTCCAAAGAGGAAGACAAAGCCAAAGAGGAGGCTACGGTAGAGGTGGAGTAAGAAGTTGGGGACAGAGCCAATCCTACAACACCACCTACAACAACTACGCAAATGACACACAGAATGAAAGTCATACATCGTTGATGATGAACTCAATCAGCACATCAGAAAATGAAGACCTAAAGGTATTTTACATTGATTCTGGATGCTCTAATCATTTGTCAGGAAATATAGAACTAATGTCAGAACTAGAGAAAGGTAGTTCTAGTCACACTGTTCAAACAGGTGACAATACAAGACACAAAGTACAATCAATCGGAAAAGTGAAATGCAAGAGTGGAGCAGATTTGCTAACTAATGTTTTGTATGTTCCAACAATACCGAAAAATTTGATCAGTGTGGGACAGATAGTCGAAAAAGGTTTTCAGGTCAGATTTACAAATAAAGGAGTATTTGTAGAAGATCCCAAGAACGGATATTATCAGATCGTCTCTGGTAAGAAAGAAGGCAGACTCTTTACCTTAAGAGTACAAGGGAACATTGGCCAAGCGCTGCTCACGCATGATGAAAAGGTAATTACAGAACTTGATCTCTGGCACAAGAGATTAGGTCACTTTCACGAAAAAGGAATCAAAGCTATGATAGCGAATCAGTCTGTACTAGGATTACCGAACGTACAGAACCAACATATGATTCACAAATGCGAAGCCTGTCAAATGGGAAAAGCCCACAGGTTACCTTTCCAGAAGAAAGGATTCAAACATGATGGTGTGCTAGAACTCATACATACAGATGTATGGGGACCAACGAAAGAAGGATCAATAAGCGGATCAAGGTACTATGTTTTATTCATTGATGATGCAACAAGGTGGATAACTCTTTATGTTTTGAAAGAGAAATCAGAAGTGTTCGGAGCTTTCAGACACTTTCATGCATATGCTGAAAGACTCACCGGACGAAAACTTAAAAGACTGAGGTCTGATGGAGGGGGAGAATACTTCTCCCGAGAATTCAATGATTATCTTTGGAATGCAGGTATTAAGAGAGAAATAACCTGCAGGTATACACCACAACAGAATGGTGTAGCAGAAAGGAGAAACCGAACTCTAGTCGAGTTTGCACGGGCTATGCTAAAAGAAAAGAATTGCCCGGATTATCTTTGGGCTGAAGCTGTAAATACAGCTACATACTTGGTAAACAGATTACCATGTACAGCCTTAGAAGGAATGACCCCTTATGAAGCCTGGTGGGGAAAGAAGCCAACACTCGATCACTGCAAAGTATTTGGATCAGTAGCGTATGCTTATGTACCGTCTCAACTCAGACATAAGCTTGAACCAAAAGCAGAGAAATATGTATTCGTCGGATATGATGAGAAACAAATGGGTTACAGGTTATGGAGCCCTCTAACCAAACATTTTACTGTTTCCAGGGATGTAACATTTGATGAACAGAAAAGCTGGTATGCAGATCAGAGTCATACAGCTGAAGAATTTGAAGAAGAGATAAAAAGAAAAGAGAAAGGAAAAACAATCGTACAGGTAAACAAAGAAGACGAAGCAAGTACGTCCAGAACCGGAACAGGTATAAGGAACGAAGATGAAGACAGGTACTCAGACACACACGAAGAATATGAGCTAAGAAGGTCAAACAGAGTAAGAAGACAACCGGAAAGATACTCGTATGATACATCGTATATAACTCAACAAGATTATGCATATATGGTTAAAGAAGAGGAAGAGCCTCAGAGCTATGACGAAGCCAAAAACAAGAAGCAATGGCAAGAAGCAATGAAAGAAGAATTCACCGCACTGGAAGAGAACAAGACTTGGGAGCTTGTTCCTAAACCGAACGGTAAGAAAGTAATTGGAAATAAATGGGTGTTCAAAGTTAAGAAACTTGCAGATGGAAGGATAGCCAGACATAAAGCGAGACTGGTTATCAAGGGCTATGCTCAGACGCATGGCATAGACTATGACGAGACATTCAGTCCGGTGGCAAAGATGTCAACCATAAGAACAGTGATTGCTATAGCAGCTTCAAAAGGATGGAAGCTAAGTCAGCTAGATATAAAGAATGCATTCCTGAATGGATATATATCAGATGAAGTCTATATGGAACAACCGGAAGGGTTTATAAGTTCCAGATACCCAAACTTTGTTTGCAGGTTAAGGAAAGCACTTTATGGACTGAAGCAAGCTCCAAGAGCTTGGAACTACAGGCTCGTGAAGTATCTGAACGAACTTGGATACCAAAGTTCGAAGGCAGATGCAAGTCTACTCATCAAAAGAACAGAAGAAGGAATGATCTACATTTGTATTTATGTAGATGACATAGTAATTACAGGAACCTCAGATGCAGGAATCACAGAGGTAAAGAAACTGCTAGAAAAGGAATTCAAGATCAGTGACCTCGGAAAGTTATCATACTTTCTAGGAATGGAAATCACATATACAGATCATGGTATATATGTCACACAAGAAAGGTATCTCCTGAACTTACTGAAGAAGTTCAACATGGAAAGTTGTAGAGAAGCTTCAACACCGCTTGAAGTAAACCATAAACTCAGTAAATATAGTGGTACAGAGTTTAAAGATATGAAGAAGTATCAATCGTTAGTAGGAAGCCTAATATATGCTACGCTAACAAGACCGGATCTCAGTTTTCCGGTGGGAGTTCTCTCACAGTTTATGCATTGTCCGACAGATCAACATTGGGTTGCAGGACAAAGAGTTCTCAGATATATCAAAAGAACTATAAAGGAAGGATTATATTATCCTTTTACGTCAGATATAAAGCTCAGAGCATATAGTGACTCAGATTGGGCAGGAAGTCAAGATGACCGGAGATCAACGCACGGGTATATGATATACCTAGGAGATAAGCTGGTAAGCTGGTGTTCGAAGAAGCAACACACAGTAGCTTTATCGTCAACAGAAGCAGAATACAAAGGACTAGTAGAAGCAGCAAAAGAAGTAATATGGATGCAGACGTTACTTAAAAGCATGGGTATAGATCAAAGTATACCGATCATACATGGAGATAATATGAGCTCGCTGTATCTTGCAGCGAATCCTGTGTTTCATGCAAGAACAAAACACATAGAGATTCAATACCATTTCCTAAGGGAAAAAGTAATGGAGAAAGAGATAGAAATAGTCTACACTCCTACGAAAGATCAGATTGCAGATATTCTGACAAAGAGCTTGGATGGAACAAAGACAAACAGATTCAAAGAGATGGCAGGAATAAAAGAAAGAAAGATATATGAAAGACCGGAAGATGTCAAATTAGTGATTGAGGGGGAGCTGTTAAGGAAACACTCACGAATTTGACGCAATAAACAAGACAGAAACGGAATCTTCAGAAAATCGGTGCACAGGTGTACAGTATGCGAAGTTAGTGCGCGGTGTCCGCACAACAGAGCAATTAACCGCGGCGGGCGCGTAAGGCGCGCATAACGCGAATTGAAGAATGACAGAGCAAAGGAGCGCCAAAGAGAGTGTATATATATACAGCAAAGGTTGAAGAAAAGGTGTGTGTGCGTGTATGCGAGTGACGCAGATGTATGAGAGAGACACAGAGAAGTGAGAAAGAGCATCACACTAATACACAGAGGAGAACGAGAGACTGAGAGAAGACGCCATAGATCGCGTATGAGTGAAGAGAGTTAGAAGTTCTCAGAAGACGCCATAGATCGCGTATGTACAGATGAATAACACAAGCCTGAAGTGTCGGGTCTTTTCATCTGAAGAGAGATGGTAATAAGAAACTACTCACTGTAGGAGAGTTTCTGTAACTTGAGCAAGAAGAGGCCAAGTTTACTTGTACACATCTTCTCAAATCGAAAACACATGTTCATGTGGATGTCTGCGCGTAATCTTTACTTGTGAAGAATCTGAAGTTATTTCGTGTTACGGTAGGAAGTTCCATTTCTCGTTTACTATCACGACTCGTTACTAAACGTGCTTCAGTACCTTCTCTGTAAACGCATGTTTCGGCGTATAACAGTTTACTCAGTAAACATATTTCAGTAATTTTTTTGTCAGTTACAGTTTCTCAGAAATCAGGATTTTTCGGTAAATCAACGAAGTATAACTCGTAGCAGAGGTTGAAGCTTTGTATGAGAGATAGCTCATCCTGTAGCTAGACGTCTCTACTTTAAGCTGATCACAGTTTCCGGTGGAATGAAGATGTACACACAGTACAAAAGTTAACCGGAAAGTAGCAGTTCAGAACTGTGAAGTTTCCAGAAGGAAGTTCATTCGGTGAAGGAAACTCACACACCACTTCCTTACTTCACATAAGTTCATCTGAAGCAATTACGAACAGAACTAAGTTTATTTCGGTGAAGTTCCGGCACAACTACGGTGTCAGTCCAGTAACAGTCTGGTGAAGTTCCGGTGGAACTTGTGTCGCAGGATAACGCAGTTAAAGCGACGTTAATTAGGCTGAACTACTGTTGATTACAGAGGTGTTCTGAATCACTCTAGTTTAGCATTCGATTGCGGTGGCGCGGCAATTTGCGCAGGCCTGACAGAGTTCACGCCTTGTCGCGAAATCCACCTTCAGGGCGAAAGTATTTCCGCAACAGTAGGCGTTAGAGCCGAAGTTTTTCGCCAACAATTTGATCAAAAATTCTCAGCATTTCAACCTAGGAAAGAAAAAAAACGATCTGCGCTGAGTATCGTTTGGGCTCTCAGGGGGTTAAAACTTGTTTGTTGATTGATACAGTGGGTGAGGGTAAGAGAGAAGAGCTAAGTGAGCAAGGGGGAAACATCAAATCTCAAAAAACATCAGCAAAAATTTGAAGTTGGGTCAAGTATCGTCTTTGCTCCCACGGTTGAAGATCGCGATACTTGTCAAGTATCGTGGACTCCTGTGGTCGAGTATCGCGATATTTCCCAGATATCGGTATCGTCTCGATCAGAGATCGTTTGAGCCCAAAGATCGTGTATCGTTGGCTCAAGTATCGTGTTCCAGAGATCGCGATACTTGCCAAAGATCGTCGATCGTTGAGGTCAAAGATCAGTATCGTTTCGGTCAGATATCGTTTTGGCCAAGTATCGGTATCGTCTGGTTTCCAGCGATCGCGATACCTAACAAGTATCGTGTATCGTTGTAGTCAGCGATCGCCGGCCAAAGATCGTTTCCTAGAGATCGCGATATTTGCCAAAGATCGTCGATCGTTTGGTCGAGTATCGTGTATCAAGTATCGTCTAAGTGAAATATCGTGTATCGTGGCCTGAAGATCGCGATACTTGTGAAGTATCGTGTATCGTTTATCCAAGTATCGTAGAGACAGAGATCGTGTATCGTTTTGGTCAAGTATCGTGTATCGCGTCACAGAGATCACGATACTTACCAAGCGATAGCGTATCGTTTTGAGCCAAGTATCGTCGATCGTGTATCGTGTTGACCAAAGATCGTGGAGTCTAGAGATCGTTTTGTCAAAGATCGTTTGGGGAAGTATCGTATATCGCGTATCGTCCAAATTCAGGTATCGAGTATCGTTTCAAACTCAGATATCGTGTATCATGTCCATCAAGTATCGTCTGGGCGGAGATCGTTTTCCAGCGATCGTTTCGTCCAAGTATCGTGTCAGTCAGCGATCGTTTTGACAGATATCGTGTATCGTGGATTTTAGAAGTCAAGTATCGTGACTTGAAATTTTCCTTCAGTCATTTTCCAGTCTAACTTTTTCCTAGATTTCTCAGTCATAACTTAGAATTCTAGAGGCTAGAGGAGGACCAGACTTGATCAGAGCTCTTAAGTGAATGAACCTGAGATCCGGAAGAACCCTAGGAAGCCGAAGAAGTGTAATCTCTTCCGTAGGGAGTGCAGCCGAACCAAGTAGCCATTCACACTACTCTGAGACCTCCAGTGAGTCAGAAGGAGAAATCCCCATGGCTTCCGAGGATATGCAAAACACTGTGCCCATGACTGGCCAGATGTCCATCATTGAGGGCGAATACAGAACTTCCTTAGAGTATGTGAGCACCAACCACAATGAGATACCTATCTATTTGGATGGTCTAAACAGATCAGTGGCTAGACTGAGGAAGGCTTCAGAGGCCTACATAGTGCCAAGACCAGCAGTCAAGTACATAGGAGGACTGTACATGGACAAACAAGACATTCAATATGTGGTCACAGAACACCCTGAGATCATTAATGAGCGTGGTGAGGAAAATAATGCTTCGAGCTTAAACGGATATGGAGCCGAAGAACAAGTAACTACTCCTAGAGGGAGATCAACAATTACTAAACTTTGGAGAGGAGACCTAATTCCCCAGGATGATACTCTGATAGATGTGTATTTGATCAACGGAATGGAGCACTTGCTCAGAGCCCATTCCTCTATATGGGAAGCTGCTCCTAATCCAGTTACCATCTATGAGTTACAAGACCCTGAATTCCCCACCATCATCACATATTTGGACAAAAATCACAGAAGATATTGGCCCATAACAGAATTAGAGAGAGCTGAGCTAAAATATCAGAACATCCCAGTGTTACCCCCAAGGGACCAAGCCACTACATCACGGAATCCACATGGAACTTCTCAAAATGATTCAATTCAACAATCAGGACAAACACAACAAACTCAACAAACACAGATTCCCATCAGACCACATGTACAATTCGCAATGCCTGCCACTAATCCTAACTACCGGCCACAACCACCCATTGACCCAAGACATGGGGTTCATGCTCCAGTCAGACCACAGGTAGTACGAGGACCAGGCATACCAATAGGAAGACCCAATTACCCTGTAATGCCTAGACAACCTGAGACAGGAAGGAGGCTAAGGCCGATCCAAGTGGCCAAGTGCATGAGAAATCATTATGATGGCTCTGGTGAACCCTATAATCACATAGCAGAATTTAAACAAGTAGTTAGAGCCGAGCAGGTAGATGACTTCATGATTCAATACGAGTCTTTTGGCCTTACCTTGTCAGACACAGCTTTGGCCTGGTTTCAGCCATTGGATCCAAATACCTTTCAGAACATGGATCAGGTATATCAAGAAATGATTGAAGAATTTACCAAATCTGGAATTAAAAACAATTCTTTGTCATTAATCCACAGCTTCAAACAAGTCCCTACCGAGTCAGTAAGATTGGCAGCTAGGAGATTCAAGCAGTATGTGGATAGATGTCCTGTAGAAGAGAGACCAACACAAAACAAAATGGTATCATTGTTCTTAGAAGGACTACTGAACGGAACCTTGAGGTCATTAGTGTACGTAAAGAGAGTTCAAACTCTGCAAGAGTGTATGAAGGAATGTATAGACCTAGAAGATAACCTTGCAGAAGACTTGAAAATACCCCAAGGAAGTGTGAAAAGCGAAGAGTCAACAAGTAGCACATCAAACCCTAAAAACAACATAGAGGAAATTGCCGACTTGTTAGCTAAAAAAATGAATGTTCAAGGACAGAGGAATTATCCCACCAACCCTATGAGAATGCCTATGCTTAGAAGATGCATGCAGTGCGGAGGAGATCATCCTTCTCATTTGTGTACTAGGGGAGTAGTCCCACCACCTACCTATACTCCTCATAGACCCTCTGTCCCCGGACCACTACAATATTGCAGTATAGAGCAGAGATACACAAACCATAGCACCGACAACTGCCCTTACAATAGGCAAACCAGACCTACCCAGCCTTATGTGAGACCATATGGATACCCGCAGAACCAGCAGGGAGGAGAAGCCTTTAGATATCCCTCATATCAGCCGCAGGCACCAATACCACGACCATATGCATATCAGGGATATACGCAACCCCAACCAGTGCTAGGACAACAACCGCCCCACCCTCAGAACGTTGTCCCAGTTAAGATAGTGCAACCAGAGGAAAACTTAGAAAGGGCTATAGTGCCAGCCACACCTTTGACTAGCAGTGACCCATATGACTCATTTTACGATCCTAGTCAAGGAACATACCCTGGTTGTGAGAGCTCAATAATGGAATGTGGGCAACAATATGACCCATATGCTTATGGCATGGAGACACCAGAGAGTTCATATAATTACGAGCAGGATTATGTACCTTTAATGTACACAGCTCCTAGAGCAACCATGCCACCTCGACCAATGAATAGACCGCCTGTACCCAGAGGACCATGCTACAGATGTGGAGGTGACCACTATATTAGAGAATGTACATTACCAAACCCACCACCACCACAACGAATTTGGGAAGGCTACTGTAGCGATTGTGGTAAGGAGCATCTTTTCAGAGATTGTCCTAAGAACCCAAACAAAGTCACACCTAATGTGCAGATTAATGTGATAGAAGTGATTGAATCTTCAGGGAGCGACAAAGAGTACACTATACCTTTAAAAGCCATAACAAGAGCAAAGGCTAGAGAAAACCCTGATAAAACCGAAGAAAATAATCAAAGTGACAAAGAGGGAAATACACCCATCCCTCACGAAGTAGAAGACTCCGAAGAACCAGAAAAAAGTATCGCCAGTAAAAGATCCCAAAGGTGGAAGCAAAGGAGAGACAGGATAAAAGAAAAAAAATTGTTACAAAAGAAGGAAAATGAAAAGAGTAAACAGAAATCTACAGAAGAATCACAAGTGAAAGAAGAAAATAAAAAGGAGAATAAAAGGGAGGAGGTAGGATCAGTATTAGCAGACCCAATGCCTGAAGAATTAGCCATGTGGATTCAGGCATACAAGGCGAGAATAAAAGCAGGACCTACCATAGAACAACATGAGAGAGAGTATCCGAGAGGTGACTTAGAGAAAGAAAAACTGGAAATCTGCAAAAAACTGATAGAAGTTGCCCAACAAACATTAGAAAAACCCGCATCACCTTTACCAAACAACCGAATGGGCGAAGAGAAATTTCAAGAGTGCCTAAACACTCGGGAAAAGCCTAACGTAAATAGACCTCTGGATGATGAAATTGGTATTGAGAGAAAGGAAGGATCCATAGTCCCTGAAACAGAAGGAGATTGGACTAAGGATTTATGGGCGCGAGTTCAAGAGGACAAGTGGAAAAAGGTAGAGGGAATGGAACCGCCCTTTGAAGAATTGAAAGCAGAAAACGAAATAGAGGGTTCAATACCTGAACTCAATTCAGAAGAAATTTTTCCAACGGATGCAAGTGACAGAGAAGTGGAAGACGATGTAAAGGAACTACCCAACTACACCGGGGAATACGAGCACAACTCAGAATTGTATCGCATTCCATCAATAACGAGACGAGAAACGAATCCATCAGTTCAAACATCGGAGATCATACAACGCCTTAGAGAGGTGAAAATCCCATGTACCTTAACACTCGAGGAACTGTTAAAGGTAAAACCACATTTAAAAGAGAAATTGATCAATCAGTGGGAAGTCAAGGAAGAAAAGAAGGAGGTAGCGGACGAAGTGAAAACGGTGAGAATCCTAGTGGATAAAGTAGGAGACTTTAGCGAAGGAGATGAAGGAAATACTTGTCTTCCAATCACCTATAGGGGTTACACAACCAAAGCCATACTAGATTCAGGAGCTGGTGTTGGCATTGCTACCAAAGAAATTTGGGAGAAATGGGGAAAACCAGCATTGAGACCAACACGCATGAAAATTCAAATGGCAGATGGACATACGGAAAGACCCTTAGGATTGTTGGAACGAGTAGTCTTCACTACATGCGGAGTGGAATTCGAACATACTTTAGCAATATGTCACTTTGAAAGGCCAAGCAATTATGAAATGATATTGGGAAGGCCATTCATGAGACAGCTAAAGGTCGTACAAGACTGGGGAAAAGATGCAGTGTACCTACAACACGCAGGAGTCACCACTAGGATCAACCTACATACGTACACATATCAAGATGTACCACCTCTGCAATGGAATCAAATCCACAAAGAGGAAGACGATCAATCGATTCATAGCGCAGGTTCTAGTGACCAATCCTGGATGAACGAGGACACTCATCTATGGATATGTCAAGCCGCAAAAAAGGAAGAAGAGAGAAGGAAAAGTTGGCAGCAGAAACAAGGTATAGTGAGATCGGTACAAGATCCGGCTTATATGCCACAAGTATTTCCAGACGAAGAATTCGAACCTCACGGTTGGATGGAAATTTTAGCCACCCTCGATGTTTGTGTAAACGAAGAAGTGGTAACTATGAACGAATGTATTGACGAGGAGGGTTATGATGTTAGTTTGTATATGGTAGTCCTTCAGGAGGCGGAAGAAGGAGAAGTGATTGAGAAAGACTGGAAGGAGGACTACGAGAGCATTGAAATGGAACCAGAACCCCTGGATCTAGGGATTTGTACCAACAACATAGATATCACTGCCAATGAACAACATAAGGATCTCACACAAAAAGAAGAATTAGAAGTTGAAAAGGGGTTAGAAGAAGAAGATAACAAGCTTCAAGACCAATTTGAGGTACCAGCTCACTTTAAAAAATACGAAGTGGAAGAGAGGAAGATTGCTATTCAAATGCCTAAGAGAGAGGCACAACCGGGAATAGCATATGATAATAAAGAGCAAACCAAGAAAATAGTCGTAACCATGGAAGGAGGAGAGGAACGATGTACCTTCATAGGACAGGATGTCTCAGCGGAAGAAGAACGAGAGTTAATTCGACTAATAAGAGAATACCGGGATGTCTTTGCTTGGACTTATAAGGACCTAAAAGGAGTAGATCCATCTATATGTGCGCATAGAATCCCCATGACATCCGAGGCCAAACCTTCGAAACAGAGACCTTATACTTATAATGATGTGTATTCAGCCAAGATAAAAGAAGAGATAGATAAGTTGTTGGATGCTGGATTCATCTATGAAATTGAGCACACGGAATGGGTGTCACCCTTAGTGGTTGTACCAAAGAAAAATGGAAAGTTAAGAGTGTGCATCAATCTGAAAAAAGTAAACGCCGCAACTATAAGGGATAGCTATCCCCTACCTATCACTGACCATCTCTTGGAAAGGGTAGCAGGGAAGGAAGTTTATAGTTTTTTGGATGGCTTTTCAGGGTATAATCAGGTAGCTATTGCTCCTGAGGACCAACACAAGACTGCATTTGCAACTGAATGGGGAGTATACGCCTTTAGAGTCATGCCTTTTGGTTTGACGAATGCCCCAGCTACATTCCAAAGACTGATGTGTCATGTGTTCAAGGAATTTTTGAGAAAGAGCATGGAGGTATACGTGGATGACCTTTGTACATATTCAGCTATACGATCAGAGCACATCCCTGAACTAGAAAAGATTTTTGCCAAATGTCGACAATATCGAGTATGCCTCAACCCGGAGAAATGTGTCTTCATGGTGCGACAAGGGAAAATCTTAGGACATATTGTTTCTAAGAATGGAATTTCCACGGATGAAGACAAAATCAAAGTCATTTTGGATTTACCGAGACCGAAAACTGCTAAAGAAGTTCAAGCATTTATGGGACATTGTGGTTACTATCGAAGATTCATACATATGTACGCCATAATTGCTAGACCTCTTTATGCATTGTTAACTCAATTCAATTGGACCGAAGAATGCGAAAGAGCTTTTAATGAGTTGAAGAATCGATTGAGTTCAGCACCCATTCTTCGAGTCCCCGACTGGAATAAACCGTTTCATATTCATGTTGACGCTTCCAAGTTTGCCATTGGTTGCATCTTAGCTCAACCAGCTGATACAGGTAAATTAGACCACCCGATAGCCTATGCCAGTAGACAGTTAAATCAAGCGGAACAAAATTACACTACTACGGAGAGAGAAGGCTTAGGGATGGTTTATGCAGTCAAGAAGTTCAGACATTACTTATTGGCAAACAAATTCAAATTCTTCATTGATCATCAAGCTCTATTGTACTTAGTCAACAAGCCTTGCAATACAGGACGACTAGTACGATGGTTTTTATTGCTAATGGAATTTGATTTTGAAGTAATAGTCAAGAAAGGAAACACACACATAAGGGCAGACCACTTATCTCGTATGACACACGGAGAACCTCCCATAGGGGTTCCTGATGATCTGCCAGATACTTATCTCTTTAACCTAGAAGTATGTCCTCAATGGGCCGAAAAGTTGATTCCGATACTTACACATGGACCTAAAGATGGGATCACGCCAAACCGAAAGCAAGATCTTTGGAAGACTAAGAACCTTCACATTATTGCTGGAAGTTTGTACCATCAAGATTCAAGCGGACTGCTGATGAGATGCGTGGAAGAAGGGGAACAAAAAATGTGGCTACAGAAAGCACACATAAATCAATGGAACACTCACTTGAACGCAATGAGAACATGGCAAACACTTAAGCGATTCGGCATATATTGGCCAACAATGCAACGAGATGCACATCATTATGTGTCAACCTGTCCAATCTGTCAAGAACAAATCCTAGACGAGAACTCTACATTATGCTATTCGACAATAGCACCAAGATGGAGTATGCCGCTGGTAAAGTTCTTAAAGACTCGAGAGTATCCTGATGGAGCCACCTTAGCAAGGAAACGTGCTCTTGAAGAACAGAGCAAAGATTACACCATCATAGGAAAACAACTCTTTAAACGCGGGAGGGATAACCAACTAAGAATGTGCATTCATGAAAATGAATATCTCTCTGTCTTAGAAATGGCACATGCAGGAGCTGCGGGAGGACATTTCTCAGCAGACAGAACGGTCAAGATGATTCTCTTTGCAGGCTTGTGGTGGCCAACTCTACATATGGATGCGGAGGCATATGTGAGAAGCTGCGAAACATGCCAGAGAGCAAAATATCCCATTAGAAGAGATGACATGCCTTTAAGACCGATGGTTTGTGCAAGAGCCTTTACCAAGTGGGGAATTGACTTCATAGGACCTATCAATCCACCGGCCAAAGGATCTCATGCAGAATACATCATAGTAGCCACCGACTACTTGACTAAGTGGGTAGAAGCAAAAGCCACTAGAAAGAATGATGCTCAAACCACTGCAAAGTTTCTCTTTGAGCACATTTTCACACGCTTTGGACTACCGATCGAGATAGTGAGTGATCGAGGAACACATTTCTTAAACGAGGTCATTGAGTCACTAATGAATGACTTTCTGGTGATTCATAAAAAATCAGCCCCATACCACCCTCAAGCTAATGGACAAGCTGAAAGTTCCAACAAGGTACTATGTACTGTATTGACAAAGATTGTCAATAATGGGAGGTCAGATTGGGACAAACAATTGCATCATGCAATTTGGGCCTTCCGTGTGGCATATAAAACGGCTATTGGAACTACACCTTTCAACCTAGTGTATGGGCAGAATGCAATTTTGCCGATTGACTTCTTAGTACCTACCTTGAAAGTGGCCCAGCAATATGAGTGGAACGGTCATGAGTTGTCTCAGCAATTAGACCAAATTGAGAAGCTACATGAGACTAGATTGCAAGCGGTAGCAGGCATTTATGCCGCTAAACGGAGACAAAAGGCTTATTATGACGCACACATAAAAGACAAGGGACTAAAAGAAGGTGACTTAGTCCTAGTATACACCCTCAAACAACATGCGAAGAAGCTCCAAAAACGCGGATATGGACCCCTGATTATAAATAGAATCTCTACTAGTGGTGCAGTCAATCTCGCCACACTAGACGGAGACATTTTTCCCAACTACATCAGTGGATGTAGAGTGAAAAGATACATGGAGCCTTTGACTGATCAAATGCTAACACGACTGTTAGGAGCTCAAAGTAGGAAAAAGGAGGAAGAACGCATACGAGAAGAAGCGAGACAGGAAGCCCTAGAACGTATCAGAAAACGGAAAGAGTGGATGAGAGAAAGAGATGAGAGATATCGAGTAGGAGAAGAACTCATCCCAATGGCTAATTTTAGAGCCACTGAGAACTCCGGACAACAAAGAAGACAGCCTTACTTGAATCTGGGAGCAGGACGAAAAGAGTACCACTTAGTGGATGCTCTCATAGACACAGGAGCAGCCATAAGCTGCATCAGATCTTCTTTGTCCAAGAGACTTAAAGAGGAGATACGGCCATCGAAGGCACAGCTAATTGGAATAGGAGGAAAAGTTACTCAATGCATAGGTGAGATAACCTTACCTTTACATATGGGGAACAACACAATGGAGCAGAGACTCTTAGTGTGTCAGGACCAGGATTTGCTTGAAGATGTGGTGTTAGGACAAGATTGGATCTATGAATATGAGGTAACCATTCAATTGGCTTTAGGATACATATCTGCCAGAATAGGACCTCGTGAGGTATTTAGTTTGCTAGACGAACGACCACCCAAAGCCACTATTATAGAACCAGAGGTTCATCCCAAGGAACAAAGTCAGGATCGTAGGTTCACTAGTACTATAGAAACCCCATCATCAAGTACTTCATGTGAAAATACCGAGAGTCCTGTGTGCACTCCACCTTTGAGTATAGAGAGTCACAAGAGTGCACCTGAAAATGAAATCAAACCCAGTGAACCACAAGGCACAGAAAAGAATACCACTTTGCAAGAATTAAAGTCTACACCTGTGAAAGTGTACCCTATTCCACATTCTACACTAGCTTGGATAACAAATGACCAAAAGAACGCCTATCTTCAGCAACAGAAAAGTCTTCGACAGCAGCGTGAGCAATCGCATAAGAAGACAAATAATGTCGAACACTTCAGTCAACCACGCCTCAAGAACATATGGATCCCAAAGAAACTGATAACTGCACAACCTGATCGAACAAAAATATGGATCCCAAAGTCATGTAATCCAAGGACGATCATACCAAACAAGAAACATCCTCAGAAGGGCTATCACCATCAACATGGTCAACAGGCACATCAGCCGAGAAAGAGGACATATTGGAGGAAGAAGGAATCTATAGATGCAATGCAAACCAACTTGAGATTCCCAAAACAAAATAAGCAGACGTACTACCGAAGAAGAACCACATTCATCAGAGAGGTGGAGAATACAGTACATTCCACCCAAGTGAAGCAAAATTGGGTGCCGAAAAACAAGACAAGCTGCATACATCAAGAAAATACTTCCAATTGCACACATGAGGAGTGGTCGAGATCCAAAGTATGCATCATAGGGCCATATTACAAGGCCAAGCATTCGTCACGTCTTTCTTCTACTTCCGGATAGTCATGCACATTTTCCCTTTGGAAATAGGAGAGCACTTGTACATACATAAGAATATTACTTCAAAAAATTCACTAACCGCTTCGGCTATGGACTAACTTTTATGTTTTCTTTTCAGCAAAAAAAAAATATATAAAAATACATGAAAAACTCAGGTATTACCTTTCTAACACCCACGGGGGAGGGACGGCACCATGCACTCGGAGCAACGTCGAATTATTAATCAACATATGGAGGAGGATTTCTGGAAAAAATATATGGATACTAACTCATACTCCATATTGAGTGCAGATGACTTCTACTGATTCCGAAGCAACACAGCAAGAAGAGGTGCAACTTCTTCCAATGGAATCAGTAACTAAAGCAAGAGGTCACTGGTTCAGGGACGATCAACCAGTGGCGGACCTAATTTTCATGGCTACCATCAAGATCATGGACAGGAATCACTACTTCCCTATCATGTCCCAAGATTTCAAGACTATAATACAAGGGTTACCACATATTGAGGATGTGTGGACACAAGCGGGAATAGAGTCATTCTTGAAGATCCCTATATATGTACCAGATTTTCAGAGGTGTACACAGGTGATGAACACCATGCAACCTGCAGGAACAAAAATCTCAGTCCCAGAAGCGCAAGTATTGGACAAAGTCGGGAAATGGAAGACCATACAGTTCACACATGAATTGATTAATAAAGCGTTTGGATGGAATCAAGCAGGGATTACTTGTGTGAAGGAAGAATGCCATGACCCGAAGAAAAGGTCATTCCTGGAAATCAACAGGATTGACATTGAGGACGCTGTACGGCTAGTGCATCAACACTTCTGTTTTCCAAGTATGCACAGGTACACCGCCCCTCAAAAGATAGTCGTCCAACTACTGTCGCATGCCATGAGACAGATAGGCAACAAAGTAAATCTAACAGGCTATGTACAAGAACGATTGTTTGAAGCCCAAAAGAAATGGGGCCAGAAGAAATTTTTGAATGGGAGTTCAGCGCTGACATTGCTCATATATGAAGCTTTGGACATGAAGAATTGTTTAAGGGAGATGCCAACCTCAGAAGGACTAGCTACATATGTGAAATCCGCCTCAGTTCCCAAGAAGAAGAAAAGTACTACAGGTGTGGAAGAGGCAGGAACTAGCTCTCAGCCAAGAATGAGAGGCACCAAAAGACTAAGAGAAGTCAAGACAGAGGAAGAAGGAATACCTATGAAAAAAAGAGTACATGCACTTCCAAAGGTGACACTTACAGGACAGAAACAAATCACGGAGGAAGAGCTGACCAAAGCACTTGAAGAAACGCACAAATATACTGAAGGACAAGTCAACTTACCAGTGCAAGGTCATCACTACCAGCAGTCACAACAGGAGTCAAAACCAAAAAGAAGACTCACTAAAGTCCACCGATACCGTGAAATCAGATTAGACAACTCCAGCTCATCTACTCAAGAGAAAGAAGAAAAGGACACATCATTGTTGGATGTGGAAATTCAAAGCGAATCAAAAGACGATGGGCAATGGAACGAACTCAATGAAGTGAATTATGATGAAGAACCAGAAGGCCCTAATCCGATAGATCAAGATACAAAAATGAGTCCGAAGACCACAAGCACGAAGATAGATGAGGAGATTGCGGAAAAGGAAAATGAAAATCAAGATATAGAAACGGAAGAGCCATTCACACCAATCAGGGTTGTAGCAGAACCTTCCCCAATGGATGTCACGTTTCAGGGGAGTGCTACTAAAAAGAAGAAAGCAAAAGGCGATGATGAGGAACCAAAAATACAATTGCAAGTCAGACAGCCACATAATGAAACACTCCAGGTGGCAGAAGGCAAAGATGTGCAAACGGGAGAGACTCCAGCAATAGCAAAGACATGGCTAAATGTAGACATCGCTCAGCTCAAGCCTGTTGTGCAAGATATGATTAGAACAGCTCTGGATACACAACAACTAATGCTTGATGCTGATGAAGATTATGACCAAGCCATGCAAGAAAAGAAGGAACTTGAAAAAACAGGCAAAGAGCTGTCTGAAGAACTATCCAAAGTGCGAGAACAAGCTCTGAACAAAGAAACAGAACTTCAAGAGGTCAAAACACAAAACAGTATGCTAGAAACAGAGCAGACAAAATTGAAAGATCAAGTCCAAGAATTAACAAAGAAATTAGAGGTGAGTGAGACTGAGAAGACACGCCTTCAAGCACGCAGCAAAATTTTAGAGTCTCAGCTCAAGGCCAGTATGGAGGAAGCTGACAACATGCGACACAGAAATAAAGAGCTGATGACAGCTCTCATTAGTGATCAGCCACTGGCAATAACTGATGACCCACAAAGAAATGTCAAAGACCTGGAAGATCAGATCACAAAATTACAAGATCAGCTCAGACAGGAGCAAGAAGTCATAACGGATTGGGAAAAGAGATATATGGAGGACACAGCAGCCCTCAGAACAAAATGGAAAAAAGCAGAAAATAACTACCTGCGACAGTGCAAGGAAGACACGGAGCACATGAACATTGTGGCTCAGGAATTAATGAAACATCAGGCAACTATTGCTAAGGCCGAAGAGGAGAGCACACAAAAAGATGATTTAATCAAACGACTGCAGGAGCAATTAGAGCAGCAAGCACAACAGGGGACACCAGTAGTTCCGCCAAAGACCTCGGCTACTGTGGAGGAAGAGAGCTGAGCAGGACAGAAAGGGCACTACTGGTGTCCCAGCTTACGGCTGAATTTGAAGATCAAGTCATCAATCTAATGAAAGAGGCTAAAATTGACAGCAAGCAACTGGAGCAAATACTAAGGCCATTCAATGTACCATACGGGCTTTTGAAGGAACAAACCAGGCAATACATAAAACATGCTACAAAGAAGGAACCTGATCACAATCTCCAATTTCGGTATGATACTTTTAAATATACTCAGGTAGAGTTTGAGGAGGCAAATCCAATTTGGAGAAAGAAGCTATTGGAAAAGCACCCTACGCTACGGGTACAGTGGGAAGCATCACCGCATGAGCTTCAAGTAAACCCATCATTTTGCCCACTACCCCGTCGAAGAGCATGGACGCAATTTTGGGAAGGCCAGCGGCAAGGTAGTATTAATAACCAATGGCTAAATTATCCGCTATTACCTAGTCCACCACACAACTATCTACCGACAGAGGAATACATGGTCAAAACCATGGAATTTTGGCTTGCAAGATATGCTACGGTTCCCGACCTAGCTGTAAAAATGACAAATAAAATATTTAGCATGCTCCTTACAGTGATTAAAGTGTTCCAACACACACAATATACTTTTTTGAATTTCATCGGCATTACGCAGGGCTCGGAGGCCTTAATTTTTGATTTATCTACTATTCCCAGCCGGTTAACAATTATGGCTTATTTTTCTCGCCTCATGTTTCTACCATCGACATACATGCAAACATTTGAAGAAGCATTCTTTACGGGCTTCTTCGAAATAGATTCAGAGATCTTCATTAAAATGACCTCCAATCTGAATGCACGACTGGTGGCCTACGAAATAAGTTTCTTTGCTGACCATAGACAGGCACCAGAGGATGGAGTAAAGTCGCGACAATGGAAGGAGTTCATGCTATGTAATGCTAATCTGCTAAATCAAAGAGAGCAACAGGTCATTCAAACCTATACTCGTCGCCACAAAAAGCCTGTCGGGGACGACAGAGTCCAGGAGGGGGGTAGTGTCGAGGGCGAGACGAGTAAGAAGAGGAAAAAAAGAAAGCAACGAAAGAAATAGCTTCACTAAAAGACAAATATGAAGATACATCTCTGCAGGAAGCCCCGCAGGGGCGCAACACCCATCTCTGCACAGAGCCCCGCAGGGGCACGCACCAGGCTACAAAGCTAAACCCCGGGGTCCAAAGGAGTGCATTTTTCAAACATCAGAGTAGGACCAAAAGTTAGAAAGGGGTAGAGGCTGAAAAGTTGAAGAGGGTGACTAAGAATAGCACATTCCTAGTCACTGGTGGCGTGCGTGGCAACCCAAGTCAACAGGCAAGACAACTACATCAGGCTCTCGAGTTGTAGAGCTTGAATCAAGAAGGCCATCGAATCTGCATGTCTGTTTAACTGCAGACAATACTGACCACAGGGCGCGTGCGCGAAGCAAAGTCTGTCAAGGGACGACAGAGGCGAAGAGGGGGAGAGTGTTGCAGAGCTAAAGAGCGCACAAAGCAGAGAAAAAGACGGGCCCCAAAATTTTTCCGATTTGGACCACATATTTTTGTAACATATTCATTTTTGTAATATATTTCCCTTTGTAAAGGCACTAGAGGAGTCCTCTAGATGCATTCCCACAGAAGAATAGAAGCTTACCCATGTAAAATAGTAGGAAATTAGCTTTTAGTGAATAAAGTGCCGGTCACTTGTGTGAAAGGACCATTTTTAGGGCACTGGTATATAAGTCAAATGTGACTCTTTGTAAAGGACTTTTTGCCATTGTGAGAATAGAGAGCACAGAAATTCGAATTTGTGTCTTCTTTCCTCTTCATCTTCTTCTTCGCGAGCTTGTATGCATGCGTATTGCTTGGAAAGAGTGCTTGTGAGTGTTGTCTATCCTTGAGAGTGTTTCTTGGCTGTAGGAGAGGTGTGTGCGAGGTGTAGGAAGTGCTGGAGCGTAGGAAAGTATTTTCGCGATTCAGTATTTCTGTCATAACTTGAAGTAGGAGCGTCGGAATTGAGCGAAATCACTGCCATTGGATGCGTCTTCTCGAGAGCTTCGAAAGGCATATGCTATTCGCTATGTTTGGAGCTCTGAGCTAGGAGAAAAGTCCAAAATACTGACGGCTGCTGCACCAAGTATCGTTTCGTCTTGACCTACAGTTAGAGCTTGTTAGGATAAGTATTTACCTCATTTTCATTCTTGAGTAGTTCATTTGCATTGACCATTACGAGATTGCATGTCTTCATACACTCGGCTAGGTTTGCATACTCTTTGGATTGATATTTAAAAGCGTGTATCCCCACTATATGCACTTGTGAGGGGATTGAGGTATAGTCTCTTTCTCCGCAAGTCCCTAAGTTGAAGCTTAGGTCAACACCAAGCATGAAGCAAGGACCACTAGTGTCCACTGTCACTCTAGCACAATGGTGAGTACCAACGTGAGGAGATACACCTCATAAATGTCAATCCGTGGAGACGTGAGGACCGGTATGAAGACCGTGAGCAAGTGATGGCACAAGTGCGTGAGTGAAAGCACGCAAGCATGCACACACATACACACACACGCGCACAAAGTAAGAGCAAGGAGTGGAACAATGGAAGATCTTCGATTATACAAGAGCTCTCCTACAAAGCTGAAATCTACAACAAGCTGACCTCAAAAATGAGCTCTCCAGCCCTTTTTATAGTTTTTGAGTGGGTTTGGCACTGTCCAGACCTAGTGTCCGGCCTAGTTAAAAAATAGGTTCCAAGGCTTATTTGGGGGCTCAAACGGAGTCTAAAAATTATGAAAATTGGTAGGATGGTAGTTCTAATACTCCTCAAGCTCAAGGACTCCTCGGCTTGAACAAAATGGAGTTACAAAAATGGAAAATGGTATTTACAATGGTTTTTAGTGATAAAAATAACTATTTTTGTAGGGATTTCTTCTGAAAATTTGACAGGTGCTTCTTGGAGCTCCCTACTTGCTCCTTCTTCTTGTGTGTCCACTTCCTTGATGCACTTCCATTCTTTGTCCTTGATCTTGAGCTTCAACACTCCCCCCCCTCTTGAGTCTGTCATCCCTGACAGACCCTTGTTGTAGTGGTCGTTCCATGTAGTACGTTGAGAGGTAGGGTCCTTTGCGTCCAACAGGGGCGATCCATCTTCCCAATGTATCCTGGTCGTTTGTCTGGTTCTTCACTTTGCCACTGTTATCTCTTGCAGTTTGTAGTCCCTTTGTACGTACTTCTGCCTTGTATTCCATCTGGATGGTGCATTTGTGAGCTGTCCAAAACGACTAGTTGCTCAAAGGAGGTGATCAATGTTGATTATGAGCAACTCTCGATCGTGGATGGCTTCCTTGCTCTTGTAGTGGTCACCCTGATGTCCTCTGATTCTTCTAAAGATGGCTTTTATAGTTTTCATGCCAAGTACTTGTAACCCATAATGTATGATGGTTAAGTGCATTAGTGCATGGGTTGAACAAATTATGTGCCTTGTGCATGGCCTTGTAATGTGGCCCTACGTATGCGTACTGGGAAAATGCATGGCAAGAAGTATGGTGCAAGAGATTGGGTCTTGAGCTAAGTGCTCAAGGGTATGCTGACGAAGAGGTTTCCTAATCGATCATGGTTATAGTGTTGTTGAAGCATACACGTCTTACCATGGTGAAGGGTCCGTTGATCTTCATCTTTTCGTGTTGTAGTTCCATCATGGTGTTTGACCATTGGCTTGTCCTTTTTGTTGATGGATGTCCTTGCTGAAAGTTCGCTGATGAGCATTTTCAAGCACAGTCCTCTTCTTTGCCCCCCTTTTTTTTTTGGACACGATGGCATCAAACAAGAAGAAAGAGGTTAGTATCAATAACATATTTTGCATGTGAAAACTGTGTCTCATGTGCCTCGGATTTCTCAATTGTGTCTATGCATGGCCATGTAAGGTGGCCCTATATTGATGCATACTTTGGAAATGCATGACCTGAATGGTGAAAACGACTGGGTTATGCCAAAGGCACGTGGTTGCTGCTGGTCGAGGCTTTTGATGTTACTTGCATACTTGATGAATTCTTTGATTGGAGGTGTCTATTGGATCTCGAAATGATGTAATCCTCCGGATTGGAACCCATTTTGGAATAGGGTTTGGCCCTGTAGAGGTCACCTCATGCCACTTCATCTTTGGATGCTTTCCAAACTTTGGTAACCAGTGTGGTTGGCCCTTTGGTTCTGTGGATGTTGCTTGTGCTTTTGGCTTCCAAACCCATATCCTGGGTGATTGCCGGCTTATTTTTGTAGAAGGGTTGAGTTTATCTTCTTTTGGTCTTTGTGCTCTGTTCTTACCCTTTGGTTTCCTTGGCTTCTTTGTTGAGGCCTTTTGCATGGTGGGGAGCATAGGCCTTTGTACTTGTAAGAGCTTCTTGGGTACCCACATCTGTAATCGCCCGTGTCGAGCTGTAGCTAATTTGTTAGGCACCCAAATTTGTACCTGATTGTGGTCGGCCTTCCTTGATAGCTTCGGTACCCAAATTTGTTGGATTCTTCGTGCTTGAGCCTGTCATAGGTGCTTGGTCCTTCTTTTTTCATGGTCGATCTGGCTGGGTGGGAATCTTTGAGGCAACATCGATGGTTGCACTCCTTTCTTTACCCAGATCTGCTTCATGCCCATACCTTCTTTCTTCTTGAAGGCTCTTTGTCTATTTGATAGACTGGCTATCTTGCACTGTTTTGTTTGCTTCTGAGGTTGGACTAATGTGGATGCTTTACTCTTTGAAAAAGAAGAAGGTTCTTCTTGCCTTTGCGACTGTCCTTCCATGATTGTGTCCGTCTGGATCATAGATCTTTTGACATTTACAACATCTTGTTCGAGAAGATTAGCCTTAGAGGAAAGAAGAGAGCGTGTGGTGTCTTGGTCAGTGGCCATGCAATTCTCCAATTCTAATGTAATGCATTGTTCATGTGCCCAAACATGAAGAAGTTGACTTCTTAGGTTCAAGTTGACAGCATGGTCGTAAATCCAATCTTGACCCAAGACAAGTGGCTCTGTGAGGTCCTCATCATGACACACTAGCATTTTGACTTTTATTGGAACATCTTGAAGGTAGATGGGAAGTTCCACCTCGCCCAAACAGGGGGTTTCCACGCCTCCTAAACCTATGAGATAGGCTTCTATGGGCTTGATGTTCAATTGCAGGTCTTGGCAGTATGAAAGTCTAACTGCACTAGTTGCTGCTCCTGAGTCAACCAATGCTCTCACAGTCCTTACGCTCTTTCCTTTTCCCACTTCTATGGTCACAAAGGAACGTCGGTCAATTATTTGAGAAGTAGTTATGCCCGATTTTTGGCACATGTCCATGTGATATTTTGGAGCTTTTGTGTTTACATCTAGGCCTAGCCGCCGTAGCTTATTTCTTCTGATGCGCTCTCTAGCCTCTGCTTGTGCTTCTTCTCTAACCCTTAACTCCTCTTCTTTTCGCTTCTTAGCAATGTTGAGTCTCATGAGCATTTCCTCTGTAAGAGGTTCTTGATATAACTTGACTCGGCATCCACTAATATAGTTTGGTAGGATATCACCTTCTAAAGTGGCCAATTGAACTGCACCGCTAGTGGAGAGTCTATTAATGATCATGGGTCCATATCCTCGTTTCTCCAATTTGCGGGCATGTTGCTTTAGCGTATTAACCAGCACTAGATCTCCTTCCTTCAATCCTTTATCCTTTACATGGGCATCAAAGTATGCCTTTTGCCTTTTCTTTGCAGCATAAATGCCTGCTGCTGCACGTAGCCTCGTCTCACCTAAGCGTTCTAGATCAAAGATCCTGGAAGATAACTCATGTCCATTCCACTCATGCTCCTGTGCTACTTTCAAGGCTGGGATTAGGAAGTCCAATGGTAGCACGGCATTCTGTCCAAAGACCATCTGAAATGGGGTGGCATTGAGTACAGTTTTGTAGGCAACTCGGTATGCCCAAACAGCATGATGAAGTTGTTTGTCCCAATCAGAGCGTTTATTATTTACAAGTTTTGTCAACACATTACATAGGATCTTATTCGTGCTCTCGGCCTGTCCATTGGCTTGTGGGTGATAAGGGGCAGACTTCTTATGTATCACCATGAATTCTTGAAGGAGATTTTCAATGACCTCGTTCAAGAAGTGAGTACCTCTATCACTGACCAACTCTATTGGTAATCCGTATCTGGTGAACACGTTCTCGAATAAAAACTTGGCCGTCGTTTGAGCATCATTCTTCGTTGTGGCTTTTACTTCCACCCACTTTGTAAGGTAATTTGTGGCCACAATAATGTACTCAGCATGGGAGTTTCTAGCTGGGGGGTTGATGGGACCTACAAAGTCTATACTTCGAAAATGCACGTCCTCCCATCATTGGCCTTAAAGGCATCTCGTCTTTTCGTATCGGATATTGTGCACGTTGGCATGTGTCACATTTCTTCACATAGGTATGTGCATCCATATGAAGAGTGGGCCACCAAAGTCCTGAGAATAGAATGGTCTTGATTACTCGGTCAGGCCCAAAGTGTCCACCTGCAACACCACTATGTGCAGTTTCTAAGACCTTCAAATAATCTGATTCATGAACGCACAACCTTAGATATCCATCTTTGCCTCTCTGATATAGGTTGTCTCCTACTAACGCATAGTCCTGAGCCTCTTGCTCCATGCTTCGTTGTCTTGCTAGACTAGCCTCGCGAGGTAGTGTTCCCGATCTCATAAATTCGACCAATGGAGCACTCCAATCTGGAATTAATGACACATGATAAAGAGTGGCATGCTCCACTGGGGGTCTCTTCTGGCACACTGGACAATTCTGGATCCACTCCTGTATTTCTTTGTCCATGCTAGGCTAATACACTCCTAAACGTTTTAGATTCTGCAATGTTCGTTGTTTAGAGTAGTGATTTCCTAGCAGTCCCTCATGGGCTTGTTGCAGCCAACTAGTATGTTCGTCGTCCTCTACACAACAAGCTAATACGCCCTCTGGATCTTGTTTGTACATGCTTCCGGCCAATATTTGATACTTTTGTGATCTTACAATTTCTTCTTTGCTTGTTTTCACATTTTTATTTGCAAGCCCAAAGGTTAGGGCTGGTACCAACTTATTTGCCCATTTAGGAACAACTTCTAAATTGAACAGATAAGCATCGGGCAATTCATCAGACACTCCTTGCGGTGGGTCTCTTGAAGTGATACGAGAAAGATGGTCTGCCCTAAGATGGGTTCTACCTTTCTTGAAAACAACTTCAAAGTCGTATTCCATTAGTAAGAGGAACCATCTCACTAAGCGGCCTGTATTGCAAGGTTTATTGACCAAATATAGTAAAGCTTGATGATCAGTGAAAAACTTGAACTTATTGGCCAATAAATAGTGTCTAAACTTTTTCACAGCGTATACCATGCCTAAGCCTTCTCTCTCCGTTGTGGTATAGTTTCGTTCAGCTGCATTTAATTGCCTACTAGCATATGCTATCGGCAAATCTCGGTTTCCTTCACCTGTGGGTTGTGCTAGCACACATCCTATTGCATGATTGGAGGCATCTACATGGACATGAAAGGGTTTGCTCCAATCCGGAGTAGTCAATATTGGTGCTGTGCACAAACGTCTTTTCAGCTCGTTGAAGGAATTCTCGCATTCCTCGTTCCACTCAAAATTTGTTAACAACCCATAAAGAGGTTTAGCTATGATGGCATACATGTGGATAAACCTACGGTAATATCCACAATGGCCCATAAAGGCTTGTACCTCTTTAACATCCTTTGGAATGTTGCAGGTGCATTGGTGAGCCCAAATGGCATCACACGAAATGCAAAGATTCCCCATTCTGTGGCAAAGGCCGTTTTGTGTTGATCTTCGGGGGCAATGGCTACTTGGTTGTAACCTGAAAATCCATCAAGGAAGCTATAAACTTCCTTGCCTGCAACACGCTCCAATAGATGTTCGGTGATTGGAAGTGGATAACTATCTCTGATCGTAGCGGCATTAACTTTTTTAAGGTTAATGCACACTCGCAATTTCCCATTCTTCTTGGGCACCACCACAATGGGGGACACCCATTCAGTGTGCTCAATCTCATAGATGAATCCCGCTTCAATCAGCCTGTCAATTTCCTCCTTTATTTTGGCTGCATAATTGTCATTATATGTGTAGGGCTTTTGTTTGGTGGGCTTGGCATCAGCGGTCATCGGAATCGTATGAGAGCAAATCTTTGGATCTACTCCTTTCAAGTCTCTATACTGCCATGCGAACACATCCCTATATTCCCTTAATAGAGCTACAAGCTCTGCTTCTTCTTTTGCACTTAGGTCATCTCCTATGTACGTACATCGTTCTTCGTTCCCTTCAATGGTCACTACAATTTTTTTGGTCTTTTCTTTATTGTCATATGCTTCTCCTATAATGGCCTCTCCCTTAGGCATCCGTACCAAAATTTTTCGGTCTTCCACTTCATATTTCTTGAAATTTTCTGGTACTTCAAACAATAATTCTTCCTCTTCTTGTTTCACTGCTTTTCTTTTCTTTTTCTTTTGACCTCCTTCACTTCCTTCCTTTGAATTTATCATTTTAATACTCGTGAGGGGTTCTTCTTCTTTTTGGGTTAACACTCCTATGTCTTCTAAATAGTGTTCCTCTGAGTCAAAGTAAGTATCCATCACAATGGATTCTAGATCATCGTCATTCTCTTCTTCTTCTATGAACTCACTAGGATCACACTCTTCCAACAGGGGCTGACACATGAACACTGAAATATCATAACCCTCCTCATCACAATGAGGTGTCCATTGTTCTTCATTGACTGCAATGTCCATGGTAGCTAAGATTTCTGCCCAACCATGAGGCTCAAATTCCTCATCTGGAAATATCATTGGCGTATAGCTGGGTCTTTTATTGGTCTATCTCCTGGGGAAGTTCCTTCTTCTCTTGCTTTTAGACGCTTTTTCTCTTCCTCCGCGACCTTGCACATCCACAAGTGAGTATCTTCATGCAGCCAGGATGGATCAGGTGAACTTCCAGAATGCACGGAGATAGAATCTTCTTTCGCTTTGTGGATAGGATTCCACTGTAGGGGTGGTACATCTCTGAAGGTGTAATCCTTCAAATTGACCTTGGTTGTGACCCCTAAGTGTTGTAAGTACAAGGAGTTGGTTCCCCAGTCCTGTACTATTTGCAATTGTCGTAGGAAGGGTCTTCCTAGGATCATCTCGTAGACATTATTTTTCTCAAAGTCACATATAGCAAATGTATGTTCAAACTCTACACCACAAGTGGTTAGAGTTATCCCTTCGAGCAATCCTAGAGGTCTTTCAAAATGACCATCTGCCATTTGAAGCTTCATTCTAGTTGGTCTTAATGTGGGTTTGCCCCATCGCTTCCACAAGGAGGTGGTCGCAATAGCAACACCAGCACCTGAATCTACGATTGCTTTGGTTGTGTAACCTTGATAGGTGATTGGAAGATAAGTATTACCTTCTTCACCTTCACTCATGTCCCCTATTTTGTCTAGAGGTATCTCTGGTACTTTCTGCTTAGGGCCTACTTTTGGCATATTGGAATCAAGTTCTGGAACTGGATCCTTCACATGATTCCATAGCTCCGGTTTTGCTTTGAGCAGCTCTTCCATAGTGAGATGACATTGAACCTTAGTGTTCTTCACATCAGTGTTTCTTGGAATCACTGAGTCTTCATTTCTTACCAATATTGTGGGAGCTCTGATCTGGAGAGATTCAGATTCCCATGGGCCTGTGAAATGAGGCAACTCCTATAAAGAATTAGATTCAAAATCTAATCTCTCATCCTCTTGTTGCTCAGTTTGATCTCCATAGATAGACGGAATGTCTTGGGGAAATTGATCATGAAGATCATCAATCTCAGGAATAGGAGGGGAATCACCCTTCTCCTTGGCCCATTTCTCTTCTTGTATTTCCCGCAAGAACTCTTGAGAGTACTGTTGAATTGAAGGAGGCATTCCAGCATCCGTGGAATTAGGAACATAAGCTCCCATTGGTGGTGAGCTTCCTCTTTCAATAACTGGTTGAGCCTGTGGAGGTAAAGAAACTTGTGGTTTGTTTACCAACTGCTCTAGTCTTTCTAGTAAGCCCTGGAAATGCAAATCCGGTTTGACAGAGTTTGTCTGATTGAACTTTTGACTAGTCTCAAGTATAGCTTGAGCTTGTTCTACCATTTTCATGCACATTTTCATCCGTTCAATCTCTAAATCTGCTCTCGGGTAACTCTTGTCCAAGTTTGCAGTTGTTGGCCCTTCTTGAAGACGAGCCTGGTAGGCCTTGAACATCATGTCCAAGCCTTCTGGGGTTGGATCTGCAAGAACAGACCTTGGTTGTGGGTTATTTACAATGGGTGGTGGGGTGGAATGAGGTGGAGTGGATGGAGCTTCGGTATGTGAGGGGCTTTGAGATGCAATGTCTTCTATTTTTGTTTTGGTATCCCTTAGGCTTTCTTCTAGCTCGGATAGCTTTTTATTCCACTTGCGATTAGCCTTCTCTCTGGTATCCTTCCATGTTCTTGGTTTCCTCTTACTAGGCTCTCCTGACTCACTTGACTCCGATTGCTCGGATGGTTTTGCTTGTTGTGCAGCCTGTGCCCTAGTAACTGCCTGTACAGGAGCCACGTTACTACTACTTGAACTTGAATCTGCCACTAAGCCTACCACATTGATGGGTGTAACCTTGGGTGCACTAGAGGGGTTTCTCGGACACTCTCTAGGAAGATGTTCCTTGCCACACTCAGGACAAAAGCCTTGTATTGTAATGTTTTGCCCTTGTCCCAGAGTTGGTTGGTGGGGGCATTCACGAATGAAATGGTCGCCCTGACATCTAAAGCATGGTCCTCTAGGGGCTTGTGGTCTTACTTGTCTCAATTGGGGCCTAGGATTTGGATTCGTATACATGACATTGGAGTATTCTGGCTCCCAATTTTGTTCCATAGGTGGTGTCTCATATTGACACTGAGAAGTCTCACTTTGCTCAGGTGACTCTATATAATAAGCATGTGGACTATCTTCATGGAAGTAGTCTGAACCATGAGTGTGAGAATCATTTTCTGAGACCAATGGGGTTAGTGGCACCAATGCTCTATTAGGGTTCTCCTCCGCCATCGTATATTTAACTGGGATCACATTGGCAGGAGCTGGCGGTTGGTTTCCTAGGACTGGTTGTGGCCTATATGGTGCCTGATATTGCTGCTGGTATTGAGGTTGATATTGTTGTGGCCTATAATATGGCTGTTGGTACTGATTCTGATACCTATCCTGCTGGTAAGGTTGCTGATAATTTTGTCTAACAGCCTGCTTGTTATAGGGACAATCTTGGGTCGTATGATTTGTATATTTCCTCTCAATGGTGCAATATATAGCATTAGGGTTTCCTTGGGGTTGAGTCGTCAACGGGCAAACATTAGCCATGTGATCTCCTCCACATGTATAACATCGCTTCACTGAAGTGACCCTTGGCATTTGTCTATTTTGAACTCCTAGCTTTTTGGCCACTTGCTCAGCTATCTCATCTATCTCAGTGGAGGTTCTAGAGGTA
Source organism: Ceratopteris richardii (assembly GCA_020310875.1). NCBI lineage: Eukaryota > Viridiplantae > Streptophyta > Polypodiopsida > Polypodiales > Pteridaceae > Ceratopteris > Ceratopteris richardii. The sequence goes on along the minus strand of CM035440.1, from coordinate 146,072,918 downwards.
TGACTTGTAGAACTATCAGAGTCCTTATAGAGTTTGGATAGTCCTAACTCCTTACCCAAGTTGTCTTCTATGTCAATGCATATCCGTACACACTCTTCTATGGATCTAGGCTCTTTCAAGTATACATATGACCTTAATTTTGTGCTCAATAGGCCGTCTAAAAACAGTGCCACCTGTTTGGCTGATGTGGGTAATTCTGGTACAGGGCATCTTTCCAAGTACTGTCTAAACCTTCTTCCTGCAAGTCGCACTGTTTCTTGGGGTGTCTGTTTGAAGCTGTGGATCAAGGATGATGTGTTATGCCTGATACCGCTTTTGGAAAATTCCACAATGAATTCTTCTAGCAGCTGACCTATCTCTCTATAGTTGCGACTGTTTAGAGGTTGAAACCAGGCTAAGGCAGTACCCTTAAGAGTCATTGTGGTTATGTCACGACTATCAATTGCTAACTGGAATTGGTCATATCCAGAATATAAATCACCCATTGAATAGATAGAATGTCCTGAAAATGATTCAGCAAACTCATCTACAATGGGTCCTGTTCCTACATTCCTTATGGTGACTTTATTGACGGGTTGGAGATCTTGAATAAAACGTAGTTTCCCATTCTTTTTAGGCACAGTGAACCATCTGTTTGAGTAAGGTGCAAAAGATGGCTCTAAAATTCTCATGTTTATCTTCTCCTTAAGTAGTTTCATTAGCTCAGGTAAGTGAGCCTTTGGAACAGGTATAGGACGAAGATTCCATGGAATATGTGGAATAGTAAAGATTATCATGGGTGCAACTAGCTTAGGATCTACACAACCAATCTCATGAGGATACATAGTAAAGGCTTTTCCATGGCTACGTATGACTCTCTCAAATTTATCTCTCTCTGCTGGCAAAAGAAAGTCATCATCTCTACCAATTTTCACCTGTTTGATTGTCTCATCTGTGAATGTATGTCCTATGTTTTTCTTATCCCGAAGAATTGGATCATTTTTCACATCAATAATTTTTTCATTACTTCCTTGAGGTAATGGTTGAGCTATGGGTTTGATTTTTTTGTCTGCAGTTTTGTACTTTGTTTCAACTAAGGCATCATGTGTTTGGTTAAATTTCGAGCACTTGTCAATATTGAGAGCATAATCTTGGATTAGAGCATACTCGTCAAGGGAAGAAATAAGAATAATATGGGAATTAGAATTTTGTTGAAGACATAACTCTAACTCCTCAAGAGTAGAGAAACAATGAGATGTCTCAATCACATGCTCAATGTTCTCATCATGTTCCATGATTTTGTTGTTTTTATAATTTTTTTGGGTTTTTTGGATAAAAGACTTGGACAATTGACTCTTATGAAGAAAATCTAATCTAGAATGTGGAAAACAAAGTGACAAACTATTGAACAGGTTGGTTGGCTGCGAGATGTCAAACCAATATCCACTGTTGTCCCGCTCAACAATGGATTCTATCCGAAATTTTGATCATATGTAGCTCCAAACATGAATCGAGGTGCACAATCACTACAAGCATGCTCATGACCCTGAGTAACAATAGGTTTCTTTCTAATTGACAATCGATTCCTAGGATGATTCACTCCTACTGTCATGACTTGAAGTGATTGCATTCCATCCTTAGACTTAAATCTAGCATAGGTAGACCCATCATCCATGGCTTTAGTTTCCATATGACTCTCACAAATAAAGGGTTGACCTAAGAGAACTTCATAGGAGCAATTATCTTGAATAAAAAAGTGAAACTCTTCTGTGATTCCTCCTATGGATATGGGCACACTAGCACAAGCTCCATACAGGGTACCTACACCATTATCTGCAGTTCTCATACGCCATCCACAATCTTTATCTATGGGCCATCGAAACTTATCATAGACTTCTCTTGAAATCACATTGATTTCAGAGCCGGAATCTACTAATCCATTTACAGTGATAGTGTTCTTATCATTTCCTATTTTAACATGCATCTCTGATGTACCTCTAGACCAAAATGTTCTTTTAAAGTGGCTTTCAGGATTGTTTTCATGATTTTCATGGTCAGGTTGAATAGGTCCTAAGAAATTTTTATTAACATTTACTTCATCATCATCAAAGTCCTCTTCATCAGATTCATCAAAGTTTAAGGCTTCATTCATAGCTTGATCTTGATCTAGAGAATCTTGCATCTCAGTATCTAGATTAAGCGGAAACCTCTTCCTTTTAATTAGGCCGATAAAGTTATCTTTAAAAACAGGCTTTGCAATAGAGAAAACTTGTTCTAAAGACATAGTCACTTGACTCTTAAGCAAAATGTCATCTAAAATCTCCATAGGATCTATTTTTCTCTCAATTTCTGAAATCAAGATGGCTTTAGGTTTTCTCTTTGGTTTCTTTTGTTTTTGCTCAGGGTCTTGTTTTTGTTCATGTTCTCGTGTTTGGTCTTCAATTTGTTTTGATTGTTCTTGTTTATCTAAAGGCTTTGGTTCTGTTTTTCTTTGCTTTGTCTTCTTCCCTTTTTGTTTCTCCTCTTGTTTTTGTTCATTGGGTTCTGATTCTTGTTTTTTATCTTTGGATTGTGATGTTGATGCCATTGAATTTTCCCTTCTCTCTCAACATAGAAGAGACTATTCTTTGGCCTTGTTTCTCAACAATAAGGGATTTGAATCCTTCCTCCATCTTGTGTGAATAAGCAAGTGATGTACGATGCTCTAGATCTCTCACAAATGCGTTTACTTCACGACGAAGATGTGCACGATACTGTGAGAAATCCAGTGCAACACTCAAGACTGATGATGATGATATGATGAGGATGAAAAATATGAAACAAAGGATATGGATCACAACCTCCCAACAAGATCAGAAGCAAATGCCACGAAGCGTTTCACGTCGGGTTCAAATGTGGAGGTGATCGCAATCCGGGTGGATCGGGTCCGGTCGTGGCACACACAGGGTGTATGAAGCTAATGAATGTTGGAAGCTTTAAGGACATGAAAGTGAAATTAATGTTGAGTATGGAGAAGAGAGAGATGTGGAAATGATTATGGGAATAGGAATGTAGGAGTGCAAGTTAGATTTATGAACATGAATGATAAGAATGAAAGAGAACCATACATACGAATGAAATTTGGAAGGAAGAATGGTCCATTGAAGGAGCTTCTTAAACACTTCCTAATTCCAATCCATATGCATAGTCTTCTTTGGATGATATGTATGCATGACGAGAATAGATGGAACCCTTACACATAAACCAGTTTCGAAAGGAAGAATGGTCCAATATTGGAGCTTCTTATACACTTTCAGAAACTAATCAATATGTATGGGTATGTATGGATTATATGCATGCAAGTGAATTATGATGATGGATTTTACTCACAAGCTCAAAGAAACATCCTCACTGGTTCAACGCAATACTGCGGAGCCTTCTCACACATAGAAGAAATAGAAGACATGTAAAAATACTTAAGAGACTGAGAGAGGTGACGAGACAAGTGACAAGTGACATGAATTAAAAGAATTTGAATTAAGTTACTTGTAAAAGATCGTCGTGGTACGTCATGCTAAGCAGTCTACTGATCAAAGGTGGCTCCGACCCTCAAACCATGACAGTTCAACCGAATGTCACACGTAAGAAGGTGAGTTCCACTCCAGTGACCCTATGTCTGTCTAGGCTCGTAACGTCTAACTAAAGAAGTCTAAGACTCATTAAAATCAGCTCTAACTCACTCACACGCTCCACCGAGGGTGAGTCAAGATAGAGATGCTGGTTTCAAGAGCCTATCCTAGATTGGAATTCTAACTTAAATTTGAAACTAGGTTCTATACTCATACTAGCTCACCTTGGATCCTCACTCGCTCAACCGAGGGTGATCGTCTCAAGGAAACCATAAGCTAGCATGAGCCCTATGGATGCCTAACAATGATGCTCTAGGAGTTTGGAGGGGGGTTTATATAGTTTTTTGAATGAATTTGGGCCCTTGGATCTAGAGAAATCAACTCTCAACTCTAGGATCACTACTTTCGATTACAACCATTTGATTAATCAAATCAATGGCTTGGAATTGTTCTTTCTATCAAATCTAGTGTAAAGGAGTGAAATTTAGACACCCTCATTCTCCACCATTGGATCTGGGGATGATCTGGACCGTCGGATCAGTGCTGACATCAATTCAGATAAGATAAGCCACTATTTTTGGAGAAACTTTGCATTATTGATCTTTAACTGTCAACAAAGTCTTCTTTTATGGAAAAAATTCGTGGATCCTCCTTCCTTTATGCTTTAGTGCATCTCCACCCTTGAATAGGAGCTCATCTGGACCGTACACCATGGTTCAATCATATTTTGACATGTGGCAGCCCTTCAAGCCTTCAATTTTCTTATTCTAGAAAACTGCGGTGACCTTGAAAACTGGACTTTGTGCTCTTTGACCCTCCAAAAAGACTTTGATGAAGATGAAACTTTGTAGGACTATGTTTCCAAAGATCTCCTTCAGGAATATGCAGGAAGAACTCCCATGTGAATCTCCCTTGTACAAGTTTGACTACATTTGGAAGCTTGCAAGGTGGCATTAAGGTGTCTAGGAAGCTCTGATAGCCTTGAAAATTTGCACAAATATGTAGCCACATATGATCTTTATACATGCCAAACCATATGGCTAACATAATTTTCTATACAAGAATTTGTAGGGTCAAACTAGAAAAATTACATTTTTACAAAATGAACATAGCATATCAATGTGCTACCAAATCCATTTTCTGCTGAAATTTGGGCTATAGACTGCCTTTGACAATCTTTACAAGTATATGGATTTTCATCTAATTTGGTGACAATGAAATTTTTGCCCTAATTTCCCAACTTTGATCAGCTTTGACCAACTTTGACCGCTACCATGGACTTTCTTGATTTCTTTGAAACTTTGTATGTGACCTTCCTTTGACATCCTTGATGCATCCTGGACTTCTCGGGGAATTCTGGCTACCTTCACCAAATATGTTTTTTTTGTAGGCCTTCACAAGTGAGAGAGGAGAGAAAATCTCGACGACATTCGCCCCCACTAAACCTGCGATTCCTCCGGAAGCGCCACTCTAGCATCTGTGAAAAACAAAATGTTCCAGGCATCAAATTCTTTTATAGGCAACATAAGAAACATGGAAGGAAAATTGATTATATGCATGAATAAGTAGGTAACGTGACATGAAGCAAAATTTGCATGAAAGAAATAATTGAAACAGGAAACATGAATATGCATGAACAAATAGGCAACATATATGCAAATGAACAAGCAACATTGGCAACAAGAAAGAAAAAAAAACAAGCATCAGTATGAAGTGGAAGTGGTTGTATTGAGTCGTTTTAAGCATCAGTTCCTCTCATCTTGAAGAAAATTTTGTACCTTTTTCATAAAGCAATCTACCTTAAATATGATTATAAACAAAGATTTAGGATTTTCAAGAGACATCTTTCATCTTTAGCTTATTTTAGATCAACTCCTTTCCTACATAAATATGAATATGCTCTTTCTCTAATAACATGCAAGGAAATCTAACTAAACTCCACTAATGCATAAATCTGCTTATATAGCCCGTGATTTATTCTACTATGCCTCTTTATCCTCCTTTGGCTTGCTCTTTTTTTTTTTTTTTTTCCGATGATGATGATGATTTGGCAACTTTATGGTTACGATCACTTTTTTGGGGTGGAAGAAAGTGTAAACTTCTTGGTAACATGTAGCTTTTTTTTTTTTTTTTTGACGAGGAAAAGTTAAACCCCGATACAAGGTACAACCATTTTTGATGACGGAGAACAGTCGTTTAAACTCCGATACAAGTGCTGTGAGATGGACTAAGGATGTAGAAACATGCAATAGTAGGAGCTAGGATTTCAACAATTATGCTTTCGATATAGGATACATATGCATGTTTATATATGAAAGTCATGTCACCAAAATAAACCTCCAAATCTACATGCCCTATCTTTCCACAATCCTAGATTATAATCAATTCCTTAGTAGATAAGTTACTACTTAAGATACAATTTTACACAAGTAGAGAAATCATCATTTGCCCTTTTTGACTCAAGTGATGTGGATATGCAATGCAATGCAAAGACTGAAAAAAAACATGCATGAAACAAGCATGGAAAAAAAAAATAGAATGAACTTGAAAAAAAACAAAGCAACATGAACTTGAAAAATTAATGATATTTTTATATGTTTTTTATTTTTTTTTTTCCTTTTTTTATTTATATTTTTATTTTTTATAGCATGGATACTCCTGTTTATGAATCGGCCTCATTGTTTTCATCTTCTTCAATGTCCTTATCCAAAATGTACTCGTCATTATCACGTTTCTTGAATAGCTTTATCCTTTTACCTACAATCAAAGTTTTTAGTGCAACACCATTTAATTCACAAAGAGCATACGTACCATTGTTGTTGACTTTTGATACAATGTATGGCCCAAACCACCGTTGAGTGAGCTTTTTGCGTGCATCATATTGAGAGTCAAATGTACTATCATAAATGAGCACCCAATCTCCTACTTCAATTGGATTAGGACGCAGTCGATGAGTTTTATCAAAATAATGCTTATTCTTCATTCTAGATTCTCTTAATTTTTCAACAGCATCATCAAGTCTTACTTTACCTTGTTCTAACTGTTTAATGCGCAAACTCAAAAAGTCATCAGTAGACATGTTTTCAGACCAAGGCAAATTTGACCATGCAAAAATATGAGATTGAATTGGAAACAATGGTTTTTGACAGTACATAAGTTCAGCAGGCATATACCCAGTAGTATGTGTGCATGTCATTCTATCTGCCCAAAGTACGTTTGATGTCACCGTTACATGCTTTAGATATGGCTTTCACAATAGGTGGATGCCCTCTCTCTATTTTACCATTGGCCTCTGGATTATATGCAATAGTGAGAGACAAACGAATACCGTGACGCTCAAAGAACTCTTTAGCTTCTCTCGCATTTAACTCTCCACGATCAGCAACTACTTTCTCTATGTACCCAAAGCGACTTATGACATCTTCAAGCAAGAATTTGCAAACATTGTAAGTGGTCTTAGATCGTAGTGCACATCCCTCTACATGATTAGTTAAGTCTTCTCTTGCAAGTACAATGTAACGCATTTTGTCGATACCTTTAGGCATAGTTACAAGATCTACTACCCACTTGTAGTGAATACAAGGTGGATAAGTAGGATGCAACGGATCTCTATGTTTGAATGATGAATGAAGTTGACAAGTAGAACATGTAGAAACATAGCTACTAATGTCAACATACATCCTAGGCCAATAATAGGTACTTCTAATTTTTTCATATGTTCCAAAAAATCCTTTATGACCGGCCCATAATGTCTCATGCATTTCCTTCATTACTTGCAATTGAAGACCTCGTTTTCCCAGGACTCGTTGTGGATTCTTAACCTTACCCTTAGCATGTCTCCAAAGATAACCATTACATAGGAAAAAGTTATAAGCTCGTTTCCTAATGTTACGGAATCTATTCGTAGTCCAGCTAGGTAATGGTTGTAGTGTACTGAGATACTTTCCTATGTCTCTCCATTCATCTTCGTACTAAGACTCATGAAATTTCTCATACTCATATATATGTGGAACGTAGTCAACCAAATTCACATTCTTTATTAGATCACTTTCAAGATCATCATCAAATCTAGCTCTCGATAACATATCAGCAACTGAGTTTGACTTACCTGAAATATGAACTAACTCAGGATTTATGAACTTAATATATGAGATCCATCTAAGCATGGCTATATCAGGAGATGAACAATTGGCTATCATTCCAATGAGAGGCAAACAATCAGTCTCAACTTTGACATTTGCACCAATGAAATATTCTTTGTCTATTTTCAAAGCTGTTACCATACCCCATAGTTCTCGTTTGATCTGTGGATATTTTCGTTGTGTTTCATGTAGAATTTTGGCACCAAACCTAATTGCATATCTATTCCCTTCACTATCGTCTTGACTTATGACCCAACCTATACCAATAGGACTAGTATCAACAGTCAATATAATAGGTTTGTTAGCAAAATAGTCTACACGCTTAAGGATGGGAGCTTCAAGCAATAATTTCTTCAATTTACGCATAGCTTGAGTGTGTTTGTCAGTCCAAATAAATTTTCGTTTCTTCCTCAACAAGTCATAAAGACAATCAGCAACATGAGCAAAGTGTGGGATCCAAATAACATAAAAGATACAAGCACCAAGAAATCTACGTACCTCACTCACGTTGTTACATGTTTCAGAAATCTTGCTAATGGCATCAACTTTTTGTGGGTATGGCTTTCGACCATAATGGCCACATAAATGTCCAACAATAAGCACCTCGTTGACACCAAAAACAGATTTCTCTTTGGAAAATGTGAGACCTACCTCTTCAAATCGTTGAAATATTCTTTCACAATCAGAGATATGGTCAAGAACAAATTTACGACATCCAGATGAATCTAAAGTAATGTCCTTTACACGTTCCTCACTCCCTTTAATTGGAATATCATCAATGAATGGCATAGTTATATGAGGGATAAAATCATGTAATACCATATTCATAGCACTCATCATATGAGCCACAGAATTAGTCGCTCCTTGAGGTAAAGTACACATTCGCACTAAGCCTAAAGGATTTTTCATTGTGGTTATGTCACGACTATCAATTGCTAACTGGAATTGGTCATATCCAGAATATAAATCACCCATTGAATAGATAGAATGTCCTGAAAATGATTCAGCAAACTCATCTACAATGGGTCCTGTTCCTACATTCCTTATGGTGACTTTATTGACGGGTTGGAGATCTTGAATAAAACGTAGTTTCCCATTCTTTTTAGGCACAGTGAACCATCTGTTTGAGTAAGGTGCAAAAGATGGCTCTAAAATTCTCATGTTTATCTTCTCCTTAAGTAGTTTCATTAGCTCAGGTAAGTGAGCCTTTGGAACAGGTATAGGACGAAGATTCCATGGAATATGTGGAATAGTAAAGATTATCATGGGTGCAACTAGCTTAGGATCTACACAACCAATCTCATGAGGATACATAGTAAAGGCTTTTCCATGGCTACGTATGACTCTCTCAAATTTATATCTCTCTGCTAGCAAAAGAAAGTCATCATCTCTACCAATTTTCACCTGTTTGATTGTCTCATCTGTGAATGTATGTCCTATGTTTTTCTTATCCCGAAGAATTGGATCATTTTTCACATCAATAATTTTTTCATTACTTCCTTGAGGTAATGGTTGAGCTATGGGTTTGATTTTTTTGTCTGCAGTTTTGTACTTTGTTTCAACTAAGGCATCATGTGTTTGGTTAAATTTCGAGCACTTGTCAATATTGAGAGCATACTCTTGGATTAGAGCATACTCGTCAAGGGAAGAAATAAGAATAATATGGGAATTAGAATTTTGTTGAAGACATAACTCTAACTCCTCAAGAGTAGAGAAACAATGAGATGTCTCAATCACATGCTCAATGTTCTCATCATGTTCCATGATTTTGTTGTTTTTATAATTTTTTTGGGTTTTTTGGATAAAAGACTTGGACAATTGACTCTTATGAAGAAAATCTAATCTAGAATGTGGAAAACAAAGTGACAAACTATTGAACAGGTTGGTTGGCTGCGAGATGTCAAACCAATATCCACTGTTGTCCCGCTCAACAATGGATTCTATCCGAAATTTTGATCATATGTAGCTCCAAACATGAATCGAGGTGCACAATCACTACAAGCATGCTCATGACCCTGAGTAACAATAGGTTTCTTTCTAATTGACAATCGATTCCTAGGATGATTCACTCCTACTGTCATGACTTGAAGTGATTGCATTCCATCCTTAGACTTAAATCTAGCATAGGTAGACCCATCATCCATGGCTTTAGTTTCCATACGACTCTCACAAATAAAGGGTTGACCTAAGAGAACTTCATAGGAGCAATTATCTTGAATAAAAAAGTGAAACTCTTCTGTGATTCCTCCTATGGATATGGGCACACTAGCACAAGCTCCATACAGGGTACCTACACCATTATCTGCAGTTCTCATACGCCATCCACAATCTTTATCTATGGGCCATCGAAACTTATCATAGACTTCTCTTGAAATCACATTGATTTCAGAGCCGAAATCTACTAATGCATTTACAGTGATAGTGTTCTTATCATTTCCTATTTTAACATGCATCTCTGATGTACCTCTAGACCAAAATGTTCTTTTAAAGTGGCTTTCAGGATTGTTTTCATGATTTTCATGGTCAGGTTGAATAGGTCCTAAGAAATTTTTATTAACATTTACTTCATCATCATCAAAGTCCTCTTCATCAGATTCATCAAAGTTTAAGGCTTCATTCATAGCTTGATCTTGATCTAGAGAATCTTGCATCTCAGTATCTAGATTAAGCGGAAACCTCTTCCTTTTAATTATGCCGATAAAGTTATCTTTAAAAACAGGCTTTGCAATAGAGAAAACTTGTTCTAAAGACATAGTCACTTGACTCTTAAGCAAAATGTCATCTAAAATCTCCATAGGATCTATTTTTCTCTCAATTTCTGAAATCAAGATGGCTTTAGGTTTTCTCTTTGGTTTCTTTTGTTTTTGCTCAGGGTCTTGTTTTTGTTCATGTTCTCGTGTTTGGTCTTCAATTTGTTTTGATTGTTCTTGTTTATCTAAAGGCTTTGGTTCTGTTTTTCTTTGCTTTGTCTTCTTCCCTTTTTGTTTCTCCTCTTGTTTTTGTTCATTGGGTTCTGATTCTTGTTTTTTATCTTTGGATTGTGATGTTGATGCCATTGGATTTTCCCTTCTCTCTCAACATAGAAGAGACTATTCTTTGGCCTTGTTTCTCAACAATAAGGGATTTGAATCCTTCCTCCATCTTGTGTGAATAAGCAAGTGATCCACGATGCTCTAGATCTCTCACAAATGCGTTTACTTCACGACGAAGATGTGCACGATACTGTGAGAAATCCAGTGCAACACTCAAGACTGATGATGATGATATGATGAGGATGAAAAATATGAAACAAAGGATATGGATCACAACCTCCCAACAAGATCAGAAGCAAATGCCACGAAGCGTTTCACGTCGGGTTCAAATGTGGAGGTGATCGCAATCCGGGTGGATCGGGTCCGGTCGTGGCACACACAGGGTGTATGAAGCTAATGAATGTTGGAAGCTTTAAGGACATGAAAGTGAAATTAATGTTGAGTATGGAGAAGAGAGAGATGTTGAAATGATTATGGGAATAGGAATGTAGGAGTGCAAGTTAGATTTATGAACATGAATGATAAGAATGAAAGAGAACCATACATACGAATGAAATTTTGAAGGAAGAATGGTCCATTGAAGGAGCTTCTTAAACACTTCCTAATTCCAATCCATATGCATAGTCTTCTTTGGATGATATGTATGCATGACGAGAATAGATGGAACCCTTACACATAAACCAGTTTCGAAAGGAAGAATGGTCCAATATTGGAGCTTCTTATACACTTTCAGAAACTAATCAATATGTATGGGTATGTATGGATTATATGCATGCAAGTGAATTATGATGATGGATTTTACTCACAAGCTCAAAGAAACATCCTCACTGGTTCAACGCAATACTGCGGAGCCTTCTCACACATAGAAGAAATAGAAGACATGTAAAAATACTTAAGAGACTGAGAGAGGTGACGAGACAAGTGACAAGTGACATGAATTAAAAGAATTTGAATTAAGTTACTTGTAAAAGATCGTCGTGGTACGTCATGCTAAGCAGTCTACTGATCAAAGGTGGTTCCGACCCTTAAACCATGACAGTTCAACCGAATGTCACACGTAAGAAGGTGAGTTCCACTCCAATGACCCTATGTCTGTCTAGGCTCGTAACGTCTAACTAAAGAAGTCTAAGACTCATTAAAATCAGCTCTAACTCACTCACACGCTCCACCGAGGGTGAGTCAAGATAGAGATGCTGGTTTCAAGAGCCTATCCTAGATTGGAATTCTAACTTAAATTTGAAACTAGGTTCTATACTCATACTAGCTCACCTTGGATCCTCACTCGCTCAACCGAGGGTGATCGTCTCAAGGAAACCGTAAGCTAGCATGAGCCCTATGGATGCCTAACAATGATTCTCTAGGAGTTTGGAGGGGGGTTTATATAGTTTTTTGAATGAATTTGGGCCCTTGGATCTAGAGAAATCAACTCTCAACTCTAGGATCACTACTTTCGATTACAACCATTTGATTAATCAAATCAATGGCTTGGAATTGTTCTTTCTATCAAATCTAGTGTAAAGGAGTGAAATTTAGGCGCCCTCATTCTCCACCATTGGATCTGGGGATGATCTGGACCGTCGGATCAGTGGTGACATCAATTCAGATAAGATAAGCCACTATTTTTGGAGAAACTTTGCATTATTGATCTTTAACTGTCAACAAAGTCTTCTTTTATGGAAAAAATTCGTGGATCCTCCTTCCTTTATGCTTTAGTGCATCTCCACCCTTGAATAGGAGCTCATCTTGACCGTACACCATGGTTCAATCATATTTTGACATGTGGCAGCCCTTCAAGCCTTCAATTTTCTTATTCTAGAAAACTGCGGTGACCTTGAAAACTGGACTTTGTGCTCTTTGACCCTCCAAAAAGACTTTGATGAAGATGAAACTTTGTAGGACTATGTTTCCAAAGATCTCCTTCAGGAATATGCAGGAAGAACTCCCATGTGAATCTCCCTTGTACAAGTTTGACTACATTTGGAAGCTTGCAAGGTGGCATTAAGGTGTCTAGGAAGCTCTGATAGCCTTGAAAATTTGCACAAATATGTAGCCACATATGATCTTTATACATGCCAAACCATATGGCTAAAATAATTTTCTATACAAGAATTTGTAGGGTCAAACTAGAAAAATTACATTTTTACAAAATGAACATAGCATATCAATGTGCTACCAAATCCATTTTCTGCTGAAATTTGGGCTATAGACTTCCTTTGACAATCTTTACAAGTATATGGATTTTCATCTAATTTGGTGACAATGAAATTTTTGCCCTAATTTCCCAACTTTGATCAGCTTTGACCAACTTTGACCGATACCATGGACTTTCTTGATTTCTTTGAAACTTTGTATGTGACCTTCCTTTGACATCCTTGATGCATCCTGGACTTCTCGGGGAATTCTGGCTACCTTCACCAAATATGTTTTTTTTGTAGGCCTTCATAAGTGAGAGAGGAGAGAAAATCTCGACGACAACGGTGCCAAATTTGGTGTCACTCTAGCACAATGGTGAGTACCAACGTGAGGAGATACACCTCATAAATGTCAATCCGTGGAGACGTGAGGACCGGTATGAAGACCGTGAGCAAGTGATGGCACAAGTGCGTGAGTGAAAGCACACAAGCATGCACACACATACACACACACGTGCACAAAGCAAGAGCAAGGAGTGGAACAATGGAAGATCTTTGATTATACAAGAGCTCTCCTACAAAGCTGAAATCTACAACAAGCTGACCTCAAAAATGAGCTCTCCAGCCCTTTTTATAGTTTTTGAGTGGGTTTGGCCCTGTCCAGACCTAGTGTCTGGCCTAGTTAAAAAATAGGTTCCAGGGCTTATTTGGGGGCTCAAACGGAGTCTAAAAATTATGAAAATTGGTAGGATGGTAGTTCTAATACTCCTCAAGCTCAAGGACTCCTCGGCTTGAACAAAATGGAGTTACAAAAATGGAAAATGGTATTTACAATGGTTTTTAGTGATAAAAATCACTATTTTTGTAGGGATTTCTTCTAAAAATTTGACAGGTGCTTCTTGGAGCTCCCTACTTGCTCCTTCTTGTGTGTCCACTTCCTTGATGCACTTCCATTCTTTGTTCGTGATCTTGAGCTTGAACATCCAACAAGTTTCATAACAACTAGCCTAGCCAGAGTTAGAAAAGCATGTAAATCTTGCTGTAGTGATCCCGCCTTGGGAGAAAACAATCCAAGTAGTCACCTACCACTCAAGTAGAGAAAGATGTGCTTAACCACCTACCAATTCTTGACAGCTAGGCAATGCATAGAGTTGCTCATCTGAGAGACATCAAATTCAAAATCAGGTGGAGCTATGCATAAGTAAATCAAACATCCAATAGCATGCTGATAGAGAACAACATCAAATGCATCTCCAGCATCATGAAGACTCAACCGTAAACATGTTTCCATAGGAGTGGCAATAGGTTTATAATCTTCACAGCCAAAATGTTGTAATAATTTATCAATATATTTCATTTACACAAAGTTATTCCCCCATCAAATTGCATAAAATGAATGCCTAAATAATGATGCAAATGCGCCAAATCTAACATCTCAAAAGAGGCATGCAAATCAGCCTTAAAATCAGCAATATGCTTCTCATTAGGACCAATGATCAAATTGTCATCAATATATACAATAATGATCAGAAGTACATCATATGCACCTTTAACATATACGATGCTCTCACTTTGACTGTTCTCAAACCAAAGTGTAGTAAAGTAGGCATTTATCTTTTCATATGAAGTATGTGTTGCTTGCTTCAAACCATATAATGCCTTCTTCAACCTTTACACTTTGTATTCATGCCCTTTTTGCACAAAACCACGGGCTGAAATACATACACTTCTTCATGTAAGTCACCATCTAGAAATGCAATTTTAATGTCCAACTGATGTACATTCCAACCATGATGAGATTTGAGTGCACAAATGCTACAAATAGTGGTCATTTAGAATGTGGGTGCAAAGGTCTCATGAAAACCAATGCCTCTCTCTTGAGCATAACCTTTTGCAACAAGCCTAGCCTTAAACATGTCAATTGTTCCATCAAGCTTATGTTTCACCTTGTGTACCCATTCAGTGCCAATGGCCTTTTTGCGTGGAGGCAAGTCACAATAAGAACAAGTACCATTCTTCATAATAGCATCATATTTTGATTGCATAGCAACCATCCAATTTTTTAAATTTTTTGTTTCATCAAAAGAAATAGGCTCATTCTCATCAGAAAGACTAGAGGCGGCCATTGCATAGTTATCTGATGCAAAAGAATAACTGTGAGAGCTTGAACGAGTATGATATGATAGTGGTGCATCTAATTTTCTATCTCTCAAAGTCTATACCAACCAATTTGCCATAGCTTTTTCCTCCTCTATATCAGTCCTCTCATCAACTAGTGCATCATGTAAATCTACATCAAAAATGAAATGATCTGCATCATCATGTGAAACCTATAAAGGCTGAAAAATTGCCTCATTTGGACTAGCACTTGAGTGTCCACCTATAAAAAGAGGTAGTAAAGTGTCATACACATCTTTGGAGCTAATTGATGTCTACTTACTACATGAAAGTAATGGCTGAATTGCATCTTCCACAAGAACAACATCACCAACTAAACAAAATGTGTTTATTCTATGGATGATACAGATGATAGCCTTTGGTTTCAGAATTGTACCCAACAAAAATACATTTCATTGCTTTATCATCCAATTTCCAGCATTGTATTTCAAGCACTTATGCATATGTCAGACAACCAAAGACACAAAGATGAGCAACAAATGGATTGCAACCATGCCAAGCCTCATATGGAGTGATCGATTGCAATGCTTTGGTGGGAAACCTATTAAGCACATATGCTACATGCATAACAGCCTCAAGGCAAAAACAATGTGGTGAAACCTGACTTTTGACCATACACCTTGCCATCTCCATGAGAGACCTACTCTTTCTTTCAGCAACTCCATTTTGTTGAGGTTTATATGGCATTGTACATTGATGTCTTATCCCACATTTAGCCAAAAATGCATTAAAATTAGAAGACATGTATTGCCCCCCTCGATCAAAACAGAGGGTGACCAATTTACATGCTAACATATTTTCCCAAAACCAACTATTTGAAGCACATAAACACTTAGGAACTTGCTTTCAATGGATACACCCATGCATGCTAGTCAAAAAGTAGCGATATTTCCCAAACAAAGGTGTCTGCATAGGACCATAGACATCACTATGAACAAGCTATAATTTCTTAGTAGCTCAAACTCAACCATCTTTTGGGAAGGATGAGTGCTTCATTTTCCCAAAAATATAGCCTTCACAAAAATGTTTAGAAGGTGCCTCAAGTTTGGGCATAGAGAACACCATTTGAGATTTTTGCACACATAGCAAACTAGAGAAATTGAGATGAACAAAGTGTGCATGCCAAAGCTTTGCATCTGAGATGGCCTGAGAATCTTGAACTGCACATGCTGAATCATTGATAGATTTTGCATAGCCTATGAGCTATACAACCCATGACATGAAATGCCAAAAGCAATAATGACATCACCATTTGAGAGATCATGAACAATACACCTATCATCAACAAATTTTACAACCAAGCCAATCTTGGCTAATGCTAAAACTGA
This sequence comes from Ceratopteris richardii, assembly GCA_020310875.1. NCBI lineage: Eukaryota > Viridiplantae > Streptophyta > Polypodiopsida > Polypodiales > Pteridaceae > Ceratopteris > Ceratopteris richardii. The sequence continues at coordinate 146,056,519 of CM035440.1, read as the reverse complement.
CAATAGATTTTTCTTGAAACCTCGCACATACAAAGCATCTGACAATGTGAAAGAACTACCATCAATAGTAGTCAGAATTATCTTACTCCTATCAAGTAATATGTTTGGTTGCCCCACTATTAGAGTACCAAACGTATCTGGCAAGACTTCATTAGTGGAAATCAAGTACTCCTTCAAATCTTTAATCTCTGTCAAAAAATTGTCCATAGAATCTCTTTCATCCATATGCTCACTCTGCAACTTTTTTCTAAGGTAAGCAACACAAGCCTCATTTATTGCCTGGTATAAAGTGGTAAGTGTATCCCAAGCATCCTTTGAAGTTTTGCAAGACTAAATGTGAGGGATAATGGCACATCTGATAGACAAATCTATCAATGCATGTGATTGAGCATCTTTGCCATCCAAACAAACTTGCTCTACAGTAGGTGCAATAGTAACTCCAGCACGAACAAGAATATGAAGATCATTATCTTCAATGCCATATGCATGAACTTCAATAAATGTATTCCATTAACCTTTGTCTCTAGTCCGGTTAGGAAAGTATAGGTCATGGTGGGTTCTTGGATGGTAGAATCTTGATCACTCTAGATCCTTGTGTTTCTCACTCTACACAATACTCAAACAAGATAATTCTCACTAAATCAAACACTAACTTACTCTACGCTAAACTTAGTACACCTGACCATTGTATCGGATTATCACTGCAATAATTATTGTGCAAATACCAAATAAACACAGACTTCTCTGATAGTATTCCATATAGATGATTATGGAAACCAAATTCTTCCTCACATACACTGTAGTTAACTATCTTGTATTATGGAACAAAACAGAACAAATAGAAACAGTATTCACAAACTCAATATATGATCAACAATCACTCTACAACACTATGGGTGTGACAATCCGGCATGTCTGATACCTGTCCCTCTCACCATGCATCAAAAGAGCAAGTTCTATTACTTTTTGAAAAGCTACATTGAACCAGTCGAACAATTCGGTCAGAACCATTCACTAGAAAATTACCAAATGATGTCTTTTTATAAAAATACCAAGACTTGCATGCCAGGAGGACCTTAACCCAAAATATAAACATGTTTTATTCTTCCTCTTCATTCTCAACATTATAGGGAGTATGTACTTTGCTTGATGGCTTAACACTTGCATGCTCGGAGGACCTTAACCCAAAATATAAACATGTTTTATTCTTCCTCTTCATTCTCAACATCAGAGGGATTATGTACATCAAATTTGAATTCATCCTCTGCTTCAGTGAAAGTAGTTTTAATTTTCCAAACTAAGGTATTCAATAACTTAACTTCATGAGGCATTAATGCTACAGGGGTGTCAAGATCTTGGCTGCTAGAAGATGCATAAGAGAGAACTGACTTGCTCTGATCTTTGACCAACTACAAACTGAATTATTCCTGTAAATAAAAATCATGCTTCATGATGTGCTTTCAGTGTAGGTGTTCATGTTATGCTTGCTATTCGGCTTGGTTCTTCAGGGCTTCAGCCTATTCGAGTCCGATCTATAAAGTCTGGACAGCAGTTTGTTATTGGGTAGTGACTTTCGTATAGTGAGTGACTTCCTTAGAAAGACGAGCATTGGTGTCATGCAATGCTTCAGCAGTCTACTTCAATAAGTCATATTCATGTGTTTACTACTGAAGTTGGAATTCGGTTTCATGCAAAGCCACTTTCTGCACTGTGGTCTCTCCCTCTAGTTCTTGAGTCCACTGGATGTTCCGATCATTTACCTCTTGCAAATTATTTTCTCTCTTCTTCTCTATTTTTGCTTCCTTCATTGCTTCTTCATAAAAACTTTTAAAGTATGCCATTTGCTTAGATTCACAATACAAGACATTAGCAAGCTGGTGCGAGTCCAATTCTACGGTGGACAGTCCAGAATGGAGCATGGACACATTTTGTTGTAGTTGTAGGTTAGTGCATTGGAGAGCCTCACAAGACTAATGGTACCAATCTATACCGTAGGCAATAAGGGTTTGCATAAGTACTAGATACATGCTAAGATGACTAGATTCATGGAGACCACAATTCTAGTTTACACCAAATCTCCAATATTGTTCATGGGGTAATGAAAGATGTATAAGGTCAAGTATGTCCTCAGGTATATTGTCAGCTGCAAGTGTACACCACGGATGGTGTGGTGGAGAGGCAAGGGACCAACTAGGGCTTAAGGGAGTTCCCAATGGCGAGTAATTAAGGAAGGAGAAGAGGGTGTCGAGGACAATGGAGAATTTGGGAGTCATTCTATTGTATCTACAATTGGGTGTGGCTGGGGTGAAAGAGGTGGAGAAGCTACTATATCCGACATTGGTTGATCAATGGATGAAGTAGGAGCCAGTAGGCAGAAGGAATAGGAGTAGGGTGTGGGGAGGAGGTTGATGACAGTGCAATGGAGCCAAGGGGAATGAAATGAATCTTCAGAGGAGGACTATGTTGGACGAGCTAGAATTGGGGATGTCAAAGGTCCTACCATCTGCATATCGCTAGTGGGTTGGACCTCCGAAGAGCTAGAACTTTGAATCTGTCTGGGGTCTTTGGCACGATGGAAGGTCAAATTAACACTTTCATCCTCTTCCTTTATCAAAAAGGAAGGAGGAGTGAGGTTGTGAGGGATAAGGAAATATCGAACCTTGATAGGGAACTCGCTTAGATAAAGGATGGAGAGAATATAAGAGAGATGAGTCTTGGGGTGACCTCCCTATTCTAACTATTGAACGATCAACTAACATTCCTTATGAATGCGATGAAACATAATAATGGCCCAATTGATCGAGTATTGAGTGGCAACGGTGACTAAAGAGTAAAACTGTCTCAAAATTTTGTAAGAGTAGTGTTGCAAATTCATTGCTACCACCAAAAATTGGAGGATGGACCTCTCTAGTTTTGGGCAACAAGTGATTGCATATTCATTGGATCTATGGGACAGGTACTCATGGTAGTGCAAGAGAGGGATTCTACTTGGGAATGGTCATTGATTGGCAAGAGAACTTGTTGCCCTACCTTAGTGGATGTAGTGCGCACCTTGGCACCACTAAGGGGAAATGTCCATACGATGGCCAAAGTAGGCTCCATAGCAATGGATCTCACTATGCTCTCTGCAAGGGGGTGCACAACCATAGCGTCCCACTATAGAAGAGCAAAGCGCGACAACCCTTGAAGGTGGAGGAAGGCAGAAGCGGCATCAAAAAAGACAGTAGAGAGAGTTTCAAAGGGTGTGAGGGCTTCCATAGCTAAATCACACATGAGCAAAAGGGAGACTAAAGCACAATGCAGACCAGATTGCAAAAAAACACAGTGAAATATGGAAACCAGAATGGTAGTATTTGAACACAAAGGAAGAGTGAAGACATCATTGGACAGAGGATGAGAAAAAATGATGAGTGCAATACGAAGAATGGCACAGTAATCAGCATCCAAAATCAAGCAATCATGAGAGGCAAAAAAATGATTGCACATGTGGAGGGGGACCAAAAAGGTTAGAGCTTATACCCATTGACTAGATTTTTAATCGGTTCTTTGGTAAGAGTCTGCAACCAAAAAGTTATCAAACCTAGTTGTGCCAAAATCTGATAGGAACTGAACCATCAAAATTTGATTTACTAGCACTCCAAACCAATTTTCAATTGGTAAAACAGTATCGATTGTCCTTCCTTAAAAACAAGGGTTTTGAGAAATTGATCGTGAGTTCGAGCTTGCCGAATCTGCACTTGTTACATCAAAAGAAAGCTCTCAAAGCGTTCCTCATCTAAAGAATGAAGTTCATCCAAACAAGAATACAGGGATTCCTCTAGTAAAGACTTTTGATCAATGGCCATCTGTAAGCTAGGAACAATAATCTCCTTAGGGGCAATAGCCTCTATCCCATAAGCCATTTTGAAAGGTGTGGAACCAATAGTAACTTTATTTTGCAAGAATGAGTTCGAGCTTGCCGAATCTGCACTTGTTACATCAAAAGAAAGCTCTCAAAGCGTTCCTCATCTAAAGAATGAAGTTCATCCAAACAAGAATACAGGGATTCCTCTAGTAAAGACTTTTGATCAATGGCCATCTGTAAGCTAGGAACAATAATCTCCTTAGGGGCAATAGCCTCTATCCCATAAGCCATTTTGAAAGGTGTGGAACCAATAGTAACTTTATAAGTAGTGTGATAAGCCCATAATACAATAGGTAATAACTGATCCCAATGATCCGGACAATCCGCAATCAATTTTTTTGTCCTAGTCAACAGTGTTATATGAGTGCTCTCTGCTAATATGTTCGCTTATAGGTAGCGTGTTGTACTAAAAATATGGGTGATACAAAAATGTGTGTGCAAGGATTTGCATAAGATCATTACCAAAATGTATTCCTCTATTTGATACAAGTTCTAATGAGAGACCAAAACATGTGAAAAGATCTCTGATCAAGAATTTGGCAACCACCAAAGTCATGGCAGACTTAACAACCCAAGATTCGGCCTAGCGAGTCATATAATCTGTACAAGTGAGCATGTAACAATTATTTGCAAGGACAGCGGGTGGAGTGATGGGACCAATAAAATCCAATCCCCACTTTTGGAAAGGTTCAAGAGGGAGTACGGGTTGAAGAGGAAAATGGTGATGAGGTAAGGGATGTCTAATGTGCTAACAAGGATCCCAAGCCTAAACATATGCATGAGTATCTCATTGCATTGTAGACCACCATAGTCTGCTTTGTAGCAACTTTTATACATCAATCCAATTGAAAAGTGACCACCAATTGGAGCCGAATGTGCAAGGGCTAATACAAAAGGGACCTCATGGATAGGAACATAATGGAGCCAAGCTCCTAAAGGATCCAAATAGTATAGTTGCTGATAATGATGCAAAAATTTCAGTTATACAAGGCTAACTTCTAATGAATAATAGTGGGGAGGGAGTGAGGGGGACAACCAGTGGTCACGAAAGTCAAGAGTGTATCATAATAAGATTCAGCTAAATCCCAAGTAACAATAGAAACAATAGGTTTTGTATGATAGATGATAGGTGATGAATCATCCAGTCCAACCAGAGCTTCAATAGAATCCATTTAGGAGAGTAAATCGGCTATACCATGAGATGATTGGAGTTGATGAATTGTAGGAGTTTGAGATCTTTAGAAGCACACGAATGGCACAAGGAAGAAGAAGAAGCTTAGAGCACAACACACAATACTGCATGTATTGCCAAGAGAATGTACAAAGATTAAGTAACACGTTAGGTTATAGGCATACATACAAGCCAAGGGAAAAAACCTCCTAAAGAGGGAAAAAAGTTTGTCGATAGTCCTAGTGTGTTCACACACATCACTACCTAAATATATCAACAAATCCCTCCTAGGAGTGATGTGGTGAACAAGGAGTTGGCACTCATGTATAAAGAAGTGCCAAGCTATGTGGAATCAATCCACAAAAGGAAGTAAGCACAGAGCTTTGTGAAAAGTTCAAACTTCTTCCTAGGCAGAGCCTTTATGAAAAGGTCTCCAATGTTCTCCTATGTGGGCACATATGCCAAATTGATCTCTCCAAGAGAACCTCTCCCTGAGATAATGATAGTGCACCTCAATGTGCTTAGTGTGAGCATGGAACATAGGGTTCCTCACAACTACCAATGCACTCTGACTGTCAGTGAAGATGGTGGTGGCAAAAGACTGAACAACACCCAAATCAACCATAAGGCATCTGAGCCACACACACTCAATAGTCACTGTGAAAGTTGCCCTATACTTAGCCTCACAACTAGAAGTGGCCAAAGTGGGTTGCTTCTTCCTCAACCAAGATATGCATGAACTACCAAGCATGAAGCAAAAACCACCAATGGACACACAAGTATCATAGAAATTAGCCCATCCAGAGTTAAAAAAAAAAAAAGCATGTAAATCTGGCCATAGTGGTTCCCCTTGGGATAAAACAATCCAAGTAGTTGGGTACCACTCGAGTAGTGAAAGATGTGATTAACCACCTACCAATGCTTCACACCTGGGCAATGCATAAATCTGCTCATCTTTGAGATAGCAAACCAAAAATTTTGCCGAGTAATGCATAACTAAATCAAGCATCCAATAGCTTGGTGATAGAGAACATCATCAAATGCATCTCTAGCATCATGAAGACTCAACCGTAAACCTATTTCCATAGGAGTGGCAATAGGCTTGCAATCTTCAAGGCCAAAACACTGCAATAATGTGTCAATATATTTTGCTTGACACAAAGCTATTCCGCCATCAACTTGCATAAACAAAATGCCCAAATAATGATGCAAATGCCCCAAGTCTAACATCTCAAATGAGGCATGCAAATCAGCCTTAAAATCAGCAATATGCTTCTCATCAAGACCAATGAGCAGCATGTCATCAACATAGACAACAATGATCAGAAGCACATCATTTGCATGCTTAAGATATAAGGTTCTCTCAGTTGGACTGTTCTCAAAACCATGTGCAATCAAGTAGGCATGTATCTTTTCATACCAAGCACGTGGTGCTTGCTTCAAACCATATAATGCCTTTTTCAACCTCCACACTTTGTTTTCATGCCCTTTCTGGACAAAACCATAGGGATGAAGAACATACACTTCTTCATGCAAGTCACGATTCAAAAATGTAGTTTTAATGTCCAACTGATGTACGTTCCAACCATGATGATCTGCAAGTGCACAGATATTTTGAACACTAGTCGTTTTGGCATGTAGCTGCAAAGGTCTCATCAAAATCAATGCCTCTTTCTTTAGCATAACCTTTTACAACAAGCCTAGCCTTATACATGTCAATTGCTCCATCAGGCTTACACTTCAGCTTGTATACCCACTTAGTGCTAATCGCCTTCTTGCTAGGAGGCATCACATAAAGGCCAGGTACTATTTCTTATAATAGCATCATATTCTGATTGCATAGCAACCATCCAATTTTCAAAATTTTGTGCTTCATCAAACAAAAAGGCTCATTCTCATCACAAAGACTATAAGTAGCCATAGCATAGCAATCTGATGCAAAAGAAGCACTATGAGGGCTTGAACAAGTATGATAGGATAGAGCTGCATCTAATTTGCTATGTCACAAAGTTTGCACTAGCCATTTAGGCATAGTTTTTGCCTCCTCCATATCAGTTTTCTCATCAATAAGTGCATCATTTAAATCTTCATCAGAAGTGGATGATTAGCATCATCATGTGACACCTATAAAGGCTAAGAAATTGCCTCATCTGGACTAACACTAGTCTATCCACGTGTAAAAAGAGGCAAAAAAGTATCATACACATCTTTGGAGCTAATTGATGTCTCCTAAGTACATGAAAGTAATGGTTGAATAGCATCTTCCATAAACACAACATCATAGCTAACCAAAATGTGTTTATTCTACGGATGATACAGACGATAGCCTTTTCTTTTAGAATTGTACCCAACAAAAATACATTTCCTTGCTTTATTATCCAATTTCCTACATTGTTGTGTAGGCACTAATGCACATGCCAGAAAACCAAAGACATGCAGGTGAGCAATAGATGGATTGGAACCCTGCCAAGCCTCATATGGAGTGTTAAGCTGCAATGCTTTAGTGGGACACCTCTTAAATACATATGTTGCATACATAACAACCTCAAGCCAAAAACTATGTGGTAAAGCCTGACTCCTAACCATACACCTCGCCACCTCCATGAGTGAAATGTTCTTCCTTTCAGAAAACCCATTTTGTTGAGGTGTATATGGCACTGTACACTTATGTTTTATCCCATGTTCAGCCAGAAATGCATTAAATTAGAAGACATATATTTCCCCCCTCGATCAGAATGGAGGGTGGACAGCTTACATGTCTGTATTATAGCAGCCTGTGCTTCTATAGTTGTAATAATAACCATGTCTGTCATTGGATTTTGCAATTCTTTCTTACATTTATCATAATCTTGAGCATCTTTGCAATGTCTTTAGATATGCCCCATTTCTCCACAAAAATGATAGGGGGGCTCTAATATTCGATTACTGGGATTAATAGCTCCTTGATTCCATCGTAGGTTATTCTAATTTCCTATTCCTTGTGTCCGATAATTGGCATATGTCGAGTAGGCTAGATTGCGACGATGGGGTGGAACATAGTTGGTTGCAGGTTCCCTTGGTTCCTATATGATTGCATTAACTGCTAATCGATTTTGGGTTTTGGCATTATATAGATAGGTATCCGTAGAATGACTTCTATTTTCACAAATGGTAGAGTACACTTGGTTCAATGCACAATTAGTAGCAACATGCCTAGGATTTTTTCATTTGATGCAAAAAACCTATTTTAAAACATCCTCTAATTTACACTTTTTGGTCCTCATCCACTCTAAATCTTCCACGAAACCTCCACTTTTATGCCCCAGTTGCAAATCCATTTCAATGATTGCATCTAAGGACATGCCACCAATACATCGGATTATCATAATATGATGCACTTGTGGATTGAGTCCATTAATGAACCACTCCATGATGTCATATGTCGGTAAATTTGCATTTGTTGTAGGTAGTTGCTTGAGAAGAGTTCAGAAGATTGTCCAATATTTTTGCACTCCTTAGTTTGGTTTTTTTTATTATTCTATAATAAGTCAAAAATTTGTGCCGGATTTTTTTTCAATCTGAATCTTTACAAGAAGGCATCCCTGATAGCATCATATTATTGAAATGGTTTAAGTCAAATTTTGTCAAATACTATGTGTTATCATTCACCAACACTGATTGGAACACTTAAGCCTTATACCATCATCATTGGGATTGTCTAATACACTATAATTGTTTCGAAAGTGCGAACATGAGTATATGGGTCATCACCCAAAAAATTGTTGAATTTGGCATAAGACATCCTAGTTGGATATTGTCTTCTTTGTAAACCATGTGCATGTGCCATCGATCTTAGAATGAAATCTTCAAGTGTGTTTATGACTTCTTCAGAATCAGAACTAGTGGGTGATGCTTGTCCCAAAGGTGGTAGCATATTTCCTAAAAATTCCAAATTCAGCTGCTATATCATTTTTGGTTCATCGGATAAGGGAACCTTTCTACTACTCTAGAATCTTGGAAATGATGTGGCAATTCATTGCTCAATCAACATTCTCCATCCTTCCCTAGTTCTGACTGGTTTGGAATGTGGCTCTTTAGAAATTTCGGATATATCCACTATTACTTCTAGGGGAAGTTTTGTTTGTACTAATTGGGTATTCTTCATCTTCTCAGTTGTAACTACTGTCTCCACAACAACTGGAGTTTTTCCTGACACTAGAGTTTCACCGTACAATACCAAAGAAGATTGGTTATTCTCACATGTTGAAAACTAGGAAATGCATCGGTTCTGTACTGCGACTTGTTACAATGTTCTCTTCTAGTGTTATGGCTTCTCCTTCTTGATGTTGTGGGGTGCCTAACATACTAGTCACTCATATGAGATGCCTATCACTTTTATATTTTAGGTAGGTTTCACTGTATTGCATTATCGACACATAGGCTATAACAACCACTCCCCAACGAGATCGCCAGTGTTAACCTCTATCTCTAGTCCGATTAGGAAAGGATAGGTCATGGTGGGTTCATGGATCAGAGAATCTAGATTACTCTAGATCCTTGTGTTTCTCCCTCTACATAGTACTCATAAAAAATAATTCTCACTGAATCAAACACCAAGTTACTCTATTCTAGACTCAGTATGCCTCATCACTATATTGGATTACCAAGTCAACGAGGCCCGCCTCTTGTACCTCTTTTAACAAAAATGAAAATCCACACATTTTTCTTATTTAGAGAGTTCTATCGAGATTATTTTGATAATATATAATGACTCATAACCCCATGTATTGGAAAAAAAAAGATCCACTGAATGATCCCGTAAACTCATGCTAACATTTCTCATCTTAAGGATTAGGCCATCCTAAAATTATTGAGACCTTCTTGGGGTCCCTCTCGATTCCCTAAGCCGACACAATACGTCCCAAGTACTCTACTATGGATAAAGAGATTTAGTTTATTTTTCGGGTTTAGATAAATTTGCATCTTTTTAAGTTTATTTAAAATATTCGGATAATATGAGGTTTAACAATCCCCTTGCACAAGACACACTAACTACTGCCTAAGCAAGTAGCTTGCACCTATGTGTAATCGACATTCACATAAAATTTGGAATATGTAGAGAATAGACTAGTGACCTTTCAAGCTTATACACTCAATGATAGTTAACAATTGATGATAAGAATATACTCAAAAGATAGCTTACAAGAGTGGAAATAAGATGAGTTATCTTACTTATGCACCAAGAAAGTATACAACGAGATATAGGTAAGTAAAGCCCTATGTCTATGCAAAGAAGAAGCTAGTAGGGGACTAGCTAAGCTAGGGGGTAGCTTAGAAGTATGCACTTCAATGAGATACTATAAGTACATAGAGGATGACAAAGACTTTCTCCCATCTTCTCTTTATATAATGCTCCAACTTTGTTGTAGATTTCAATTCAAATCAACCCTCCAAAAGGTCTTGAATTTCCACCATCAAGGTAGTTACGAAAGCTCAGTTGAAAAACTCGTGCAGTGGTTGTTGGGGCTTCACCAAAAACGTGTAATTAATGTGGCACTTTGACTGAATCATTGGTTCACACAATTGATCTTGTCAGAGTTCTAGATTTATAACACTTCCTCTCAAGCTCAAGTGCTAGTCTCCATTGATCTCCTTCAAGTTGAGGTTGTACTTGAACTTTTGTAGCTTGATAGCATGCATAAACTTGGTCATGATATTTGTTAATTTATCCTTGGTGGATGTACCTGATGTCCACTTATCACTCTAGCACAATGGAAAATACCAACGTAAGGAGATCCTTCTCATAATTGTCAATCTATGGAGACATGAGGACTAGTGTGAAGAATATGAGCAAGTGATGGCACAAGTGTGTGAATGAGAACCACATAAGCATGCACACACATACACACACACATGCACACAAGGCAAGAACAAAGAGAGGAACAATGGAGTTATTTGTATTACTCAAGAAGTCCCTTACAATAACTCAAAACTCTAACAAGCTAACCTCAAAAATGAGCTCTCTAGCTCTTTTTATAGTTTTCTACTAGTTTTTGGTCATGTCCAGACCTAGACAGGGAATCCAAGAAATGTGGAACTCATGTCTGGGTGTCCAATGATAGAGGTCGTGGAGGCTGGTTGTTCTAAGGTAGGCTCCATGAGGGATTCGGTTGTAATGGTGGTGGCATGATATATAGGAGAAAAACAAGATTGAACTAGAAGTGGGAGTACGAAAGATGAAGGTTTGCTCTATGGGGTTAGTTGTCAAGGTGATATCTACAACTTCTATTCGAGGAGGTGATGATGGTTTTGTTGGTTGTAGTGGCTCTGTTGACTCTTCATTAGTGACTATGGGTTCCTGGCCAAGAGTTCTAGTTGCTTGAGGTGTTGTCACCATTGGTTCTGCTACGGTGGTAGTTTCCTCTGCAGTGTTGATGGGAATCTGAATGTTTTTGCCTGACCTTGTTCTGGTTTGGAATCTTTATGGATCATATTGAACGAGAGGCTTCCACAATGCGGATCGGGTGGCTTCCACTACACCATAGGTTTCTGCTAGCAAGAGTAGAGTCTCACTATATTCAGAGTCTACCCCAGTCTCTTCCAAGAGCTGTGCCATGAGCTTTCTGTTATTCTGTTCAGAGAGCAATTGTTGGGCCCACACCCTTTCCATAATCTGTTATAACCTGCGGAGTTCTGCAGTATATGTTGGGGCCTCGATGGTTTCTTCCTCTTCTCCTCCTTCTTCTTCTTCTTCTTCTCCTTCCTTTGGCCATTCTAATTGTTGAGATAGTGTTTGTTGCCTATCATCTGCCTAGTGGACATGATGACCTTCTGTTGATTTTCCTCTCCTTTGTGTGGAGGTGCTAGGTCCTTTTGTATCTGAAAAGAATGCTACATTGAATAGTTGTGTATTCTACAAAAAGGATTCAAAGTCAAAGGTGCTCATCCCTTCAATGTTTGCCTATGTACCAAATTCAAATTCTAGGGGGACAGGGGGAGCAAATGGGCCAGCTTTTGAGGTGCCTTTAGATTCAGGTCTGGGAATTCAGATCGTGGAGTGAGGCACTATGGCATCCCCTCGTGGTGAGACTTCCGGAGTCATGAGAACTTCTCGTGTCTGGACACAAGGAATAGAGCCCCTCATTCACTTGGATTGATGTGTGGAAGCTTTGCATCCATTAAACAACTATAGTTGTGACCAAGTCAATGCGTGTTTGATGGGTACATCATATGATAAGCATTTGTAAATGATGTGCGTTATTGCACAACATCCATTCACCACTAACTTCCTAGAGGACCTTTTGTTAGCTCCATACAGCTGCTTGATAATACATACAAGAAGCTTAATAGTTAGTGCACCTGTGTCTACCAAGTAAAGACTGAACCATATCCATTTGTGGGGTTGAGTGAATCTATCTTGACCAGGAAATGCAAAATGTTGCATGCACATGCGGAGAGGGATGGAAACATTTGGTGTGAGTGCTTCCATATCTTTTATCTTTTGCAGTTTTTTATTCTTCATGTTATCGGGTATCAAAGCATCCTTCTCGGAGGGTACATGCGTGTCGTGCATGCTAAAAGCATTGCTTACCAATCCTAGGGTAAGTTCAAACTTTTTCAACTCATTTTTGCCCAATAAGGAAGGAATGACAAAGGTTCTTGATCGGTCCTTTACCTCACTCACTTGTAATGTTGATGCCAAATAGTAACAACGTAGAAAATATGATTTTGGTAAGGGAGCCTTAAAGTATTTCACCAGCCCTCCATGTTGCTATATGCTTTGTAGCTCCGATGTGTTTTGGAGAGTCTCGAACTCTTTTGAGAAGAATTGGAATTGTACCCATGCCTTATCATACTCACACTTGGACTCCCAGATGTACCTCACCTCTCCTAAGGGTCGTGGCATACCATTGAACTAGTGAGAGTTTGTATGAACTCTCTCCGTTATTCTTGTGGGAGGGTCCGGTATGGGTATTTGTTATAGGTGTCGCAATTATCTAGGTCGTTTAGTTGGTAGCACTTCAATAGGTAGACTCTCTGCATTAACACCTGCTGTACTCACTCCTGCCTGTGAAATGGGGCATGTTGTCTCTACCATGATATTGCTTGTAGTTCTTGATGCTTATCTGCTGGAAGAACAGAAGCATATTAGCATTGCATAGGAAACATGATATTATGGTGTTCCCTCTACAATACCAACATGATACCCAAAGTGGTTAGGTGTTAGTGGGTGGAGTGTTCATGATGTGTGTGAATGTTGGTCAGTAGGTTAGTGATCCCCTAGATGCATACTTTGGATGTGCATTGTACTCAACATGTACCTACTCTGATGTAGATTGATTCACAAAATTGGTTCAGGAGGTTTGATACAGGGTTTCATTCTCCAAACTTTTATTGTGGGATTATAGCTTTTGGTAGAGATGACATGTAAAGGTTTCTAGATTAGATCGTCTTGGATTTGGGACTTTTTGGGTAGCCATTTCCAGATAATTCTAGGTATGATTGGTGATGTGAAGGTGCTTGGTGCAATTATGTGCCTTGAACTTCGTGTCGTGAGTGTCTGTGGGTGGCTATTTAAGCTTGGGAGCTGAGGTGGAGCTATTTGAGCATGTAAGCAGGTCAGGGCACTCATATTTTTCTAGCATTTGGGATAGCCTTCATTGATTGCTTTGGGACCCAAATAGAAATGGTTTGTCTAGATTGATGTCTATGATACTCCTTCATTGTAATCCTTGATTGTGTAGCTCGTTTGGTGCATCTTTGGGATCCTGTCTCCAGAGCAGAGGGTTGTTCACCCTTGCATATCCAGATCTGCTTCATGCCATGAGGTACTTTATATTGCACTGGTTGTTGCTCATGCTTCTTGATTATCGGCCTCCTCTGTGTTGTGTGTTGTTCTGCTTGCTTTCCTAGGATCCTCTTTCGAAAAGAATGGAGCTTCTCATTGACTTCTGCACCTTCTTCAAGAATGAAAATCTTCTACACCATAGAATTTTGGACAAGAATAGCATCATTATCTTCATGTGGGTTCCTAGAGCAACCAGGATTTGGTGCCTTTCCTAGTGGCTTGAGTGTTTGATTCTCTAACTCAATTGTGATGCAGTTTTGGCCCACCCATGCATGAAGAAGTCCACTTCTTAGGTTGAGGTTGAGTGCATGATCATAGATCCAGTCTTGGCCCAAGACAAGAGGTTTGGTAAGATCCTCGTCTTCACACACTAGCACTTTGACTCTCATTAGAACATCTTGAATGTAGAGGGGAAGTTCCACCTCACCCATGCAAGAGGTTTCCACACCTCCCAATCCTATGAGATATGTCTCTATAGGATTGACCTTCAATCGCAGTTCTTGGCAGTAAGAAAGTTGGAATGCACTAGTGGCTGCTCCTGATTCAATCAAAGCTCTTACTGTCCTTGTGCTCTCTCCTTGTCCTACCTCTAGGGTCACAAAAGGACGTCGGTCAATTATCTTATGGGAACATACACTTGAGACTTGGCACATGGCCATGTGATGAATAGAAACATCATGCATAATAGGCTATGGGTGATCTCTACCTTGTCTCGTTAGTTTCATGTGTTGGATGCGTTCTAGGGCTTCTGCATGTGCGTCTTCTTGGATTCGTTTTTCCTCTTCCTTTTGTTTTTTTGCAGTATTGAGTCGGTTTAGCATTTCTTCTGTGAGGGGTTCTTGATTTAACCTGTCTCTGCATCCACTGATGTAACTAGGTAGGATGTCACCTTCTAGAGTGGCTAGTTGGAGTGCTCCACTTGTTGAGATCCTATTGATAATCATTGGCCCATAGCCTCTCTTCTCCAATTTCCATGCATGTTGCTTCAAAGTGTAGACTAAGACTAGGTCTCCTACTTTCAAGCCCTTATCCTTCACATGTGCATCAAAATATGCCTTTTGTCTTTTCTTGGCTGCATAAATTCCTACTGCTGCTCTCAATCTTGTTTCATCTAGTCGCTCCATATCAAAGATTCTAGCGGGGAGCTCATGGCCTGTCTAGTCATACTATTGTGCTACTTTCAATGTAGGTATCAAGAATTCTAATGGTAGCATTGCATTTTGGCCAAACACCATCTGAAAGGGTGTGGCTTGGAGTATCATTTTATAGGCAACTTTGTATGCCCAAACAACATGGTGTAATTGTTTCTCCCAATCAGAGCATTTATTATTCACCAATTTTGTCAACACATTGCATAGAATCTTATTTGTGCTCTCAGCTTGTCCGTTAGCTTGTGGATGATAGGGGGAAGACTTCTTGTGTATCACCAAGGAATTCTTGGAGAAGGCTTTCAATGACTTCATTCAAGAAGTGCATGTCTCTATCACTTACTAGCTCAATTGGTAACCCATATGTGGTGAACCCATTCTCGAATTAGAACTTAGCCATCGTTGAGCATCATTCCTTGTTGTAGCCTTCACTTCCACCCATTTGGTTAGATAGTCTATGGCCACAATAATGTATTCAACATGTGAACCCTTAGCTGGGGGAATAATAGGACCAACAAAGTCTATTCCCCACTCAGAGAATGCACGTCCACCCATCATAGGCTTCAACGGCATCTCGTCTTTACATATCGGATATTGAGTTCGCTGACAAATGTCACACTGCTTCACATAGGTATGTGCATCCATGTGAAGTGTTGGCCACCAAAGGCCTACAAATAGAATTGCCTTAATCACATGGTCTAGTCCAAAATGCCCTCCTGCCACACCTTGGTGAGCAATTTCCAAGATCTTGAGATATTAACTCTCATGGACACACATCCTTAGGTATCAATCTTTTCCACGCTTGTATAAACTATTTCCAATGAGTGAATAGTCTAGTGCCTCCTGTTTAAAGCTCCTTTGTCTAGCCAAAGTCATCTCTTGAGGGAATGTTTTCGTCCTCAAAAAGGCTACTAACGGTTTGCTCCAATTTGGTACTAAAGACACTTGATATAAAGTGGCATGTTCCATTGGTGGGTTAGTACTGTAGATTGGGCATTCCTTACACATCCTATGGACATCTGCTTCCATTGTTGGCCAATATACCCCTAACCTTTGTAGACTCTGTAGGGTTCTATGTTTAGAGTAATGTTGTTGAAGTGCACCTACATGTGCTATTTGCAACCATTTTGCATGCTTGTCTTCTTCTACACAACAAGCTAGTATGCCTTGATCGGTGTGCTTATACACATTGCCTACGATTATGTGATATTTTTGAGATGTGACTACTTCTTTGTCTTTTGTTCTCAATACCGGATGTTTAAGTCCAAAGGTCAGAATAGGCACTATATTTCTAGCCCATGCAGGCAGTACTTCTAGATTGAACAAGTAAGCATCAGGAAGATCATCTGATACACCATGCGGGGACTCTCCTGAAGTTAGTCTTGAAAGGTGATCCGCCCTAAGGTGAGTTTTGCCTTTCCTAACCACAACTTCAAAGTCATATTCCATTAGTAAGAGGAACCATCTTACTAATCTACCAGTATTGCATGGCTTGTTCACTAGATAGAGTAATGCTTGATGGTCTGTAAAAAAATTTAAACTTATTTGCAAGCAAATAATATCTAAACTTCTTAACCGCATATACCATGCCTAGGCCTTCTCTTTCAGTAGTAGTATAATTTCGTTCAGCTGCATTCAATTATCTACTGGCGTAGGCTATTGGAAGATCCATATTACTTTCAATAGTTGGTTGTGCAAGTACACACCCAACTGCATAATTGGATACATCTACATGGACATGGAATGGCTTGTTCCAATTTGGTGTAGTTAAGATTAGTGTTGAACACAATAGTCTCTTAAGCTCATTGAAGGAGTTCTCACATTCATCCGTCCACTCAAAGTTGGTCAATAGGGAGTACAAAGGCTTTGCAATGATCGCATACATATGAATGAATCGGTGATAATAGCCACAATGCCCCATGAAAGCTTGCACTTCCTTGACATTCCTTGGCCTAGGTAGCTCTGCAACAGCTCTAACTTTATCCTCATCAGTGGATATTCCATTCTTTGACACTATGTGTCCTAGAATCTTCCCCTGCTTGACCATGAAAACACACTTTTTTGCGTTCAACCAGACTTGATATTCTCTACATCTGTCAAAGATAGCTCTCAACTCAGGGATATGTGTTTGTCTTATGTTGGAATGAGCACAGAGATCATCAACATAGACTTCCATTTTTTTCCTCAAGAACTCTTTAAACACATGGCACATCAGCCTTTGAAAGGTAGCTAGTGCATTTGTAAGCCCAAATGGCATTACCCAAAAAGCAAATATGCCCCACTCTATGGCAAAAGTTGTCTTATGTTGTTCTTCTGGAGCTATGGTCACTTGATTGTAGCCAGAGAATCCATCAAGTAAGCTGTATACTTCCTTGCCTACTACTCTTTCTAATAGATGTTCAATGATCAGAAGCGGATAGCTATCTCTAATAATAGTTGCGTCAACTTTCGTCAAGTTAATGCAAACTCCTAACTTGCCATTCTTTTTGGGCACCACTACAATGGGGGATACACATTTAGTGTGCTCGATCTCAATCCAGCTTCTACCAATTGATCTATCTCTTCCTTAATCTTGGCAGCATAATTGTCATTATAGGTGTATGGCTTCTGCTTAGAGGATGTGGCATCTGAGGTCATGGGAATCGTATGTGAGCATATGCCAGGGTCTACTCCTTTCAAGTCCTTGTAACTCCATGCAAATACATCTCTGTATTCTCTTAGTAGGGCTATCAACTCTTGCTCCTAGTCTTCACTTAGGTCATGTCCTATATATGTGCACCGTTCTTCACCTTCCTCTATGGTCACAATGATTCTCTTAGTTTTCTCTTTGTTATCATATGCCTCTCTTGCTTGTGCTTCACATTTAGGCATCCTTATCATGACTCTCCTATCTTCAACTTCATACTTCTTGAAATTTTTAGGGACCTCAAACAAAGATTCTTCCTCCACCGGTGAAGCTTCTCTCTTCTTTCTTTCCTTGTCTTCACTCTTGGTGGTTATCTATGTGGTTAATCTCACACTATTTGTAAATTCTTGGTGCCTTTGCAGGTGAGCTTCTACTTCATAGAAATAATCCTCTTCTGATGCAAAAAGAGGGTCCATAATGATTGACTCGAGATTTGATTCACTCTCTTGTTCAATTTCTTCCATACTCGGCTTGCATTCTTCAAGAACTAAATCACACATCATTGGCTCTATCATGAAAGCTGAAATTCATAGCCATCCTCGTCACAGTGAGGTGTCCATTGTTAATCATTGATGGCTACATCCATTGTTGCTAGAATTTCCGCCCAACCATGAGGTTCAAACTCTTCATCTAGAAATATTACAGGTGCATAGGCTAGGTCTCGAATAGATCTATGAGTCGCCGCACCTACATCTCTCGTTTTTTCTCTCTTCTCTTCTTCTACTACCACTTTGCACATCCAGAAGTGGGTGTCTTCATGCATCCATGAGGATCCTAATCCTATGGAGTGCACTGACTCTATATCAGTTGTGGCTCTATGGATGGGATTCCACTGTATGGGCAGTACATCTCTATGAGAGTAATCCTTGAGGTTGACTTTGGTTGTAACACCTAAGTGTTGCAAATACAAGGAATTGGTCCCCCAATCCTATACTACTTGCAACTGCCTCAAGAAGGGTCTTCCCAGAATCATCTTGTAGGCCTGATTTTTGCTAAAGTCACATATAGCAAAAGTATGCTCAAACTCTACACCACAAGTAGTGAGAGTTATCCCTTCTAGTAGCCCTAAGGGTCTTTCGATGTGACCATCAGCCATCTGTAATTTCATTCTCGTTGGCCTGAGTGCTGGTTTGCCCCAACGCTTCCATAGGGAAGTGGTAGCAACTACAACTCCTGCGCCTGAGTCCAAAATCACCTTGGTGGTGTAACCTTGATGGGTCATGGGAAGATAGGTGTTTCCTTCTTCCCCTTCGCTCATGTCCCCTATCTTGTCCAAAGGTATTTTTGGCATTGTTCTATGAGATCCTACCTGGTTACGAGGTTTTGCTACTTCTCATACTTGGTTGGCTATGTGTTTCCACAATTCCGGCTTAACCTTGAGTAGCTCCTCTAAAGTGAGATTGCACTGCACTTTAGTGTTTTTCACTACCTCCGTATTCTTAGGTATGATTGAATCTTTGTTTCTTACCATCACTGTGGGTGCTCTCATATAAGTGGACTTTGCTTCCCATGGGCCTATGAAATGAGGCAATTCCTGCAAAGAATTAGACTTGAAGTCTAACTGCTCACTAGATTGGACGTCCTCCTGCTCTCCATAAATAGAGGGAATATTTTGTGAGAATTGATCATATAGGTCATCCACAAGTTCAATGGGAGGAGAATTCTCACTTTCTTTGGCCCATTTCTCTTCTTGAATTTCTCTACGAAATTCTTGGGAATATTGATTCATAGAAGAAGAGTTGTCTGGTTCAGTGGAATTAGGCGCAAATGCTTCCTTGGGAGGAATGCTCATTCTTTCACTTGCCTTGTCCTTACCCTCAGAAGTCGCTTCCTTCCCAGGTTTTGCAATCAACCTCTCCAATCTATCTAATAGTCCATCAAAATGCAATTGAGTCCTTACTGAACTAGAGCAATTATAGAGACAACTGGATTCAAACATGGTCTGAGCCAATTCTACCATCTTAGCACAAAGCTTGGTTTCTTCAAGTTTTAGGTCAGCTCTTGGATAACACTTTTCATGATCTGTTACATTTGGCCCTTCTTGTCTAGGTCTTCTAGAGTGGGATCAGCTAAGACTGATCTTACTCTAGGTGGTGGTGGTGATGGAGTTACAGGAGGTTGATTGAATGATAATGGTGATGGCGGTGGTGATGATGTGTGAGAATGCATTTGAGATGTGAGTTAAATTATCTTGGCTTTTGTTTCTCTTAGGCTTTCCTCAAGTTCGCTCATCTTCTTTGCCCATTGTCTTTTCATTCGTTCATGACTTTCTCTCCAAGCTTTTGTCCTTTTCTTGGTAAAACTCTCGGTCTCACTAACCTCAAAACTCTTTTCCTAGCCTAAGTCTTGGTTTTGCTTCATTGACTAAGCTCCTGTGATGACTTGTAATGGGGTAGTGGAAGTCATACTTCCCACGGAGTCTATCACTAACCCAATGAGTTGATAGGAGTGATTTTTGGCATATTGGTGGGGTTCTTAGGACAATCTCGTAACAGGTGCTCCTTCCCACAATCTGGGCAAAAACCTTGAATTGTCACAAATTGGGTTTTTGTAGGTGCAGGCATAGGGCAATCACGAATGAGGTGATCTCCCTGACATCGTTAGCATGGTCCTCTAGGAAATGGGGGTCTTCTCTGCCTAGGTTGAGGCCTAGAGTTAGAATTTGCGTACATGACATTTGCATATTCTAGCTCCAAATTAAGTTCGCTCGTGTCTTCATAATAGTATGACTCATTATGCTCAAGTGACTGCATGTAGTAAGCCTGTGGACTATCAATATGAGTCGATTCAAAGCTATGATCATTTGGGTCACTTTCTGAAAGTAATGGTGATACCGGCATTAAGGCTCTATTCAAATTTTCTTTGATAGCTGCATATTTCACTAGGATTACATTGGCTGGAGGTGGAGGTTACTGAGTTAACACAAGTTGAGGCCTTTGTTGGGCCTACTAGGGTTGCTGATAGGGTTGTTGTGGCCTACCATGCTACTGTGGGTATTGATTCTGATATCCACGTTGTTGTGGATATGGTTGTTTATAAGTTTGTCTAACAGCTTGCTTGTTATAAGCGAAGTCTTGTGTGGTGTGGTTAGTGTACCTCCTTTCTATGGTGCAGTAGTGGCTATTCGGGTTCACTTGCAGTTGAGCCATAATAGGGCACACATTAGCCAAGTGGTCTCCTCCACAGGTATAGCATCATTTTACTGGGGCAAATCTCAATATTTGTTTACTAGCGACTCCTACCTTTTGAGCTATCTTTTCTGCAAGTTCCTCAATAGATGTGGATGTCTTTGAATTGAGGCTAGTAGAGCTATCTCAATCTTTATAGATTTTTGAAAGCTCAAATTCCTCTCCTAGATTATCCTCAATGTTGATGCACATGCATACATATTCTTCTATGGATTTAGGGTCCTTCAAGTACATGTAAGATCTCAGCTTGGTACTTAACAATCCATCCAAGAATAGAGCCACTTGTTTGGATGGTGTGGGCAACTCTGGAGTAGGGCATCTCTCTAGGTATTATATGAACCTCCTTCCTACCAGTCTCACTGTCTCTTGAGGTGTTTGTTTGAAACTATGAATCAACGAGGAAGTGTTGTGCTTGATGCCACTCTTAGAAAATTCTATGATAAAGGCTTCTAGTAGTTGGTCTATGTTCCTAAATTGCCTCTGTTGTAGTGGTTGCAACCATGTAAGGGCAGTGTTCTTTAGAGTTAGACCAAAATCATTGTATTGCGTGAACAAGTCATCAACTTGTTCAGTTCTCAAAACTTGCCTAAATTCTGCCACATGATCGTATGGGTCTCCAGTGCCATCAAGGCAATTCTCCATGGACTTAACCAATTATGTTGGCCTCAAGGTCCTAGTGTGTTCTCTAGGGCTTGGCAGAGGGAATTCATCTGCATTTCTTTAATGCCTCGAGTCTCTATGTCTCTCATTGTCCATTCTATCCATCTCTGTTCTTGTTCTTTCTCTTCGCAATGGGTTAGCAAAGCTCACCTCGGGTCTCTCTCTACTCTTGTCTCTCTGAGTTCCATGAGCTTGAGATGTTCCAACTCCTTGGTGACCATAGGAGACATTGCATCTTGATTGGGGAAAAATGAATTCACCTTTCCAAGTATAGGCATGCCTACCATGCTCGGATACCAGAAAAGCCCTCTCTGAGGTATTTTCTAAGTAGGTCATTTTTCCTGGGGAATCTAGATCTTTGAAATCATATATGGTTAGCATTCCCACTTCATTAGGCTAGTCAAGTTTATACCTCCAAAAGGCCTTGTCTGTCTCTCAGTTTAATCGCAATTCTATGCTCTTATTGTCCTGAGGAACCCACTCTGGAGTGATCACTCTAGTCAAGATAGATTTGCCTCGAGGGGTTCTTGGCTCTCTTCCTAAGTTCCCTTGCTCTATGTCTCCTATCTCAGGCTCTGAGCTAATGTTGCCAAACTCAGCAATCCTATCTGGTTGGCTGGTGACCACATACATCATTCCTTCTTTATCTATGTATGAACCATTTTCAAACTTGACGACTGGATGTTCTAGTCCAATGGGTTGATCCGGGTTTTTAATTTGGACAACAGATCTTCTCAGTCCGTCCTCATAGATGCGAGCACCTAAGCAATTGGGCTTGATATATTCCAGTTGAGTCTTGTAAGGACCCTCTGATTTTTCTAGGTATGCCACTCTTAAGCTACCTACAGGTCTCTCCATGCTATAAGACATCTCAGAGTCACTTGTTTCTGAACTTAGAACATAAGGGTAGTTGCTCAACTACTAGGCCCAAGATCTAGTGTGTGGTTGACACTAGCCTTGGATGATCTAACACTTCGACACTCTCTCCCTAGGTGTCTTCCTGATCTCAATTCCATATGCCCTACTGATTAGCCCAATGACCCCTGTACAACCTCGTGTTGGATTCTTAGTTTCCTTGTCTTTAAATATGCATCATCAAGAGCACTTAAGTGTGTCATACTTGATGTTTTTCGTCCGCTCGGGTTAAGTTCTTTGCCCTTAATTTATCCCTTGACTTCAATTTAACCTATTCTTAGACTTGAGAAATTAGAAGCTCTTAGAACTTGAGTGTTCCTATCATACCCCTAGTCAATCAAAGACATCTATCTGCACTTAGCCTAATCTGAGAATGGACTGAGGGGGTTGAGAGATCTTCCAACCTCAAGTCGCTTCTCTTTGTTGCACTTCTCCGCCCAGGAAGCATGTTCCCAAGCCTGTACACATTGCCACTTTGCTTTGGTTTCTCCAAGAGCTCTCAATGATCCTGTAAAAGTTCCAAGTTTAGCTCAAGATTTTACCTTCAAATGATAGGCAGTTTGATTCAGACGCTTTTAAACACCCTTTTCCCCCCTTTTGTATTGCCAAAAAATTTCTTCTAGAGCTCCCTTGGTGTACCTATCCCACAATGGGTCAGCTTTCTAATGAGCTCTAGAGCTCAAAAAATGGATTTCATGTGAAAAAATTATGTCAGTTCAGGGTTCAAGGGGTTAAAACAAGCAAACAGGACCTTTCAAGATTTTAGTACATTTTTTCTAAGGCCTTTGTAATTGTATGGTAATTGAATGTGCAAATATGCCCAAAATTAGCCCAAATTTTCAAAAAATTACCACTTTAATTTTTGTTGAAAATGTTTGTCTATCGCGATAGATGGTGTCTGTTGCGATAGATGCTATCTTTCACGTGCATCTGTCTGTTGCGATAGATGGGTGCCTCTTTTCTGTCATGAGGGTGTATGTCGCAATAGATGGTGTCTATCGTGGGCTCTATCTGCCACCATACACGGGTATCTATCACGATAAACAGGGTATGTCGTCTGTCATGAGAGTTGTTTGTTGCAATAGATGGGTGTCTATCACAATAGACGCTGTCTGTCATCTATCGTGATTCTTATCTATTGTGATAGACAGTGTCTATCATGGGGTCCTGTCTGTTGCGATAGATGGGTGTCTATCACGATACACAGGTTCTATCGTCCGTCGTGAGGCTATCTATCATGATAGATAGTTTCTATCGCAATAGACACTGTCTATCGTCTGTCGTGATTCTGGTCTATCACAATAGATGGTGTCTATCGTGGGATCCTGTCTGTCGCGATAGATGGATGTCTGTCATGATAGATGGGGTCTATCATCCATCGTGAGGCTGTCTATCGCAATAGACGGTGTCTATCGCGATAGACACTATTTGTTGTCTGTCGTGATTTTGGTGTGTCATGATAGACAGAAAAAATGTAACTTTTTTGGATCTTTCTAATGATTTGGAGTGCTCTAATGGTGTAGGTTATCGTGCTATGCATATAAACACAAAATACCAACTTTCTCTATCTGTCACGACAGACAGAGGTCATCGTCTCCGGACCTATGCAGAGTTCTGTCATAGCGTTGGGAGAAATGTGTTCAACTTGCCCTAAGGCCCACTTGAATGAAATTGCAATTAGTAAATGATCATGTAGAGCATCCTCTCGAACTATAAAAGGGAATAATACTCTCCATTCGTGGATTAGAATTTGAACACACACTAGCCCTTTGTCACTTTGCAAAGGCTCAGAACTATTTGATGATCTTAGGGAGGCCTTTCATGGGCTACCTCAAAGTGGTTCAATATTGGGGATCTATTTCCTTCTACTTGGAGCACCAAGGTGTGACCCCCAAAATAATATATAAGAATTTTCTTTTAGGGATATTACTCCATTACAATGAATACTTTTCATCCGGATGAAGAGATGACCTCTATATATAATGTGCATTTCAAGGATCACTCTTGGATGCACGAAGGCATACATTTGTGGGTGTGTAAAGCAACTATACAAAAACCTTAAAGGAAGTACAAAAGGAAAGAAGGTATACACCAACCAAGTTCTACAACATGCAAGGATCCCTCGTATATGCCTAAGATCTTTAATGATGAAGAATTTGAACCATATGAATGGATGTAAATCTTGGAAAGAATTGACATGTTCATCAATGAGAAACACATGGTAGAGTTTTGTGGTGTAGAAGGATACAACCTACTCATGGTTAGTGTAGTTTGGGATAAGATGCTCTATGAAGAAGAAGATGTGGACCACTCAAACATCTTCTCATTGCATAAGTGCAAGGACATTAGCTTGTCCTCCCAAAAATTCTTTAGATCAACACTTAAGTTTTTAAATAGGACTCAAAAGAATAGAGGTGGGGATCTATAGGATCTCCTTGTGATCCAAGAACTTATGCCAACACCATAAGAACCTCTATGGTTAAAAATCTATATGCAACATTACTCCCAATTGAGTGTATATCTCAAACCAAATCCTAAACCCTATCTCAATTCTTGGGAGAAGTAGAACTATCAGTCCACTTGGGAACCACATGTACAATGGCTAAGTTTCTAAGATTTGATCACAATAACCTAGCACAAAAAGTGAGCCTAGGGAGAGAATGCATCCATGATCATTTTGTGCATATAAACATAAGTCAAAATTATTTGATTAGAAGAGTACACGAGGAGAATTTCACCATGTATCTATTTGTCCAATCTAGTGAGACTAAACAAGTAATCTCTAGTCCAAGAAGCAAAATGGAATCACTAAAAGAGCACTTATAAAAAAGAATAAATTTGGAACATCTCTTGATTCATAAATCCATGGAGGATGAATTCCTCTTTGATTTGGATGATCCCAACATAGGTTCTAAACTTGAGTTTGAATATCCTCGTAGTCTAGTAGACATCAACCTACTTGCAATCGATGGCATGCGAAGACAAGATGGGTAGGTATCAAGGCAAGTACTAGAAGTACAATCTCATGTTAGCCTCAAAGAAGATGCTCTAGTGATCTAGATTGTTAAGTTCCACAAGCCACAAAGTCCTTAGCTCAATTATCTCATGAGGAGGTTGTGGTAGAGTAAAGAAATGAGAGTCTCTTTGCAAAACTTTTCTCTAGAACTATCTATTTCTTGCTCAAAAACACTAATGGGCTTTCTAATATTGTAAATAATGCATAAATATGACCATACTACTTTGGAGAAATGATCTCAAAAGTTTGTGTCAAGATATACTAATCTCAAGTTTGGAGCATGAAGAGAAAACCTTCTATTTAAGGAAGACGACAATTAGCAAAATGTTGAGTGCTCCTAACCTCCTCTGAATTGAGCACAATCCTTTTGCATAGCTTCTAATAGGAAGATAAGTGAACCACTTAAAGTTATAGATTGAACTTATAATATCTAGAATGTGACAGATATACTTAAGAAGTTAGAGGTGTTATCTCAACATTTCAAGAAGAAGACAATGCATATACATAGTCTAGAGATTGATTCATATCTGTATACCCATAGCTCAAATGATGGAGTGAGACCATAGGTTTGAGAAGTCAATAGACTTGAATAATAGACAATGAGCAATACACAATAGCTCAAGATGATGATGAAATTTGAGGTATATATATTCAATGTCTATGTTTGTTGACTAGGTCTTGCTTGAGAGCTAGGGCCTACTTCTTTGGCCCTACTAGTAGCAGAAGTTGATATTTGTGGACTGCTAGAAGAATAAGATCAAATTAGTATTGTGTCAGAAACTTGATGAGGCCCAGTTCCCTTTACAATACCAATGTGATTTTTGTGTCCATTTTGAGTCAGTGAGTTGATGCGTAATGTGAATGTGAGTGGATGTTAGTGAGGTTAGTGGATGTTCTTAGATGCATACTTGGGATATACAATGTGCTTGGAATGCATCTACCATCATACAAGGGAATTTACATAGAGGGTTTGAGGTGTTTGTTACAGATGTTGACACTCCAAACTTCCCTTATAGGATTCCAAATTTACTTATGGTTACACATAAGGGTTTTTGAGAGGATCTACCTAGATCTAGGACTATTTAGGTACCCATTTTTAAGTAATACAAGGTTTGGTTTTACTTGAATATGTGTTGCCAATAGCTTTTCTTATTGATTGTTGTGGGATGGATGTAGGTGAAAATTGATTCAGCCCTAAGATCTTATGTGTAGCAATCAAAGCTTACAAGTAGGACTTAGGCACCTAGATCAATCTTGAATTATGGTCATCCTTCACCAACTACTTAGGTATCCAAATCGACAATATGCCTTTAGAATGACATCTTGGAGGTACATCCCTTGGCCGCTTTGATTTCGTCAGTAGCTTTGTAAGTATTGGTAGTTCTGGCAAGGGAGTGGATGGATGCTCACTCTTACCTTTCTAGATATGCTTCACACCTTGAATCACATGGCTTCAAGCAAGGTTCTAGTTTGCTGCTTTAGTGTATATACTAAGACTAGGTCTCTGGCTTTTAGGCCTTTGTCTTTAAAGTGTGCATCAAAGTATGCTTTTTGTCTTTTCTTGGTTGCATATATCATGGCAACTACTCTTAATCGAGTTTCTCCCAAACATTCTAAGTCGAAGATCCTAGATGATAACTCATGGCTAGTCCACTAATGTTCGTGTCCCACTTTCAAAATGGGAATCAAAAATTGGTAGAACAACATTCTGGCCAAATACCATCTTAAAGGGGATGGCATTGAGTACCATTTTATAGGCCACTCTATATGCCCAAATAGTGTTATGTAGCTGTTTGTCCCAATCAGAATGTTTATTACTCACGAGCTTAGTCAAAACATTGCATAGGATCTTATCGATGGTCTCTACTTGTTCGTTAGCTCATCGATGCCAACTTTTTGTGAATAACCATGAATTCTTGTAACAAGTATTCGATAACTTCATTCAAAAAATGGGTACCATGATCACTTACCAATCCCATCGACAAGCCATATCTGGTCGTTATTTCTTGTTGCTTTTACTTCCACCCATTTGGTTAGATAATCCATTGTGACAATGATATACTCAACATTTGAACTCTTGGCTGGGGTATTAATAGGACCAATGAAGTATATTACCCACTTGGAGAATGCTATCCTCCCATCGTGGGTCTTAGTGGAATCTCATCCTTTCATATCGAATATTGAGTTCACTAACATACATCGCACCTCGTCACATAGATATGAGCATCCATATAAAGGGTTGGCCACCAAAGACATAAGAACATAATTTCTTTAATCACTCGATCGATTCTAAAGTTTCCTCTTGCCACACCTTGGTGTGCAATTTCTAAGATCTTGAGATATTCACTTTCATGGACAAAAAAATCATAGATATCCATCCTATCCTTGCCTATATAGATTATCTCCAATGAGAGCATAATCTTGGGCCTCCTTCTCTAGACTCCTTTTCATCATTTCTCGAGTTAATGTTTTTGTCCTCAAAGAGTCAATCAATAGACTGCTCCAATCTAGTATTAAAGACACGATACAAAGTAGCATGGTCCACTAGGGGTCTACTAATACATGTCGGACAATTCATTGTTATAGGAGCATTTTTAGTTTAGGATGGTCAACTAGTAGCTTTTAAGAGAAAAAAGCTAGAATCTACTCAAAAGAATTACTCCATCTATGAGAAGGAGTTGTATGCAATTGTCCATGATTTGAAGAAGTGGTGTCATTATGTATATGGTTCCAAAGTTATGATATTTCTTGATCAAGAGAGCATTAAGTGGTTCTCTAATCAAATAGACATTAAAGGTCATAAGGCCCAATGGGCAGAGACCCTTCAAGAGTTTATGAGCTTAGGTATAGGAAGGCAAAGTTTAATTTGGTGGATAATTCACTTAGTCGCATGTCTATGCTCAATGGGTTGAGTTTTACTCAGATCACTAATGAGCTACTTGATCCTGTATATTCTAAGATTTGGGAAGCCATTAAGAAAGTCAATGATGATACATGGGTTTCCAATTAGAATGGAGTGTCGATGGGTACTCAAGAAGGATTAACGTGGATGAGTTACAGTATCCATGGTGGGTATATGTTGTATAAAGGTAAGTTGTGTGTCCCTAGAGACTTTGGGATGAGATGGCACATATTTCATGAGTGTCATGACACGCCTAGTATGGGAAACCCAGGAGTTAACAAAACTTGTGATCTTGTTAAGAGGCAATTTTACTAGCATGGACTTCGTAGGGATGTCCTAGAGTATGTGATTCAATGCACTAAATGATAGGTCAATAAAGTTGAAAGGTCGGGGATAGGAGGACTACTCCACCCATTGGATATTCCCAATGGGAAGTGGGAGAGTATCTCCATTAATTTTATAATAGGACTGCCTAAGACACAAAGGGGGCACGACTCGATCTAGGAAATTATGGATAGGGTAATCAAAATGTCTAGGTTTATTCTGACATGTAGTATAGTGAGGACACATGAGCTGGCTAGGTTATTTGTGGAGAACATATACCAATTATATGGTCTTCCTTTAGACGTTTTTTATGATAGGGATAAGAAGTTTACTAACCACTTTTGGAGAGCACTCTTCAAGAGTTTGGATACTAAACTTAGCATGAGTATAACCGAGCATCCATAAATGGATGGGAAAATAGAGATGATTAAACAAATCCTAGAAGATATGCTTCGAGCATATGTGAATGAAATGCAAAATATTTGGGAAGATTACTTACCTATAGTAGAGTTTTCATATAATAGTGTCAAGCACTCTTCCATAGGGCATTTTCCATTTATGCTTGTGTATGGGTTTCAGCCAAGAGCTCTTTATGTAGTAGGATTACAACATGAGAAAGTCCAAGATGCAAAGGATTCCTTTGAAGAGATGAATGATATGCTTAGGCTTGCTAAGGATAGCATTAGGAGAGCTCAGGATAGAGCTAGAGCCTATGTTGACCCTCAAAGGAGAGACATCAACTTTGAGGTAGGAGAGCAAGTCTATCTTAGAGTTCCATCTAGGTCTCAAACCATGAAGATGGGACCTTGTCCAAAACTATCTCCTAGATATTATGGACCATTCCCAATACTAAGGGAATAGGAAAAAAGGCTTACCAACTCCAACTTCCAAAGGATAGCCAAATCCATCCAGTGTTTCATGTTAGCTTACTTAAGAAAAGGTGGGCAAATCTGACAACCTCATTCTTGATAGTGAGGTAATAGAGCCTATTTTTGTTCAATCTATTCCACTTGAGCCTAAGAGCATACTACACACCTGAGAGAAACAGACGAGGAGTCACCTAATTAAAGAGTGCCTAGTAAAGTAGAAAGATAGTTCAGAGGATAGTGTTACATGTGAGTGGGTTGGCACCCTTCACAAACGGTTTCCCAATTTTAGATTGCCTTCCCAAGGTTCTTCTTAAGGGGAAGGACACATTGAAACAATAGAGAGATATGACCATGTTCATCCGATACATCGGGTTTAGTGGAGACACTAGTCCATTAGTTCTCTCTTTCGTAAGGACCTTCCAATACCATTTTTGAGGAAAAAATTGCCTTATGGGGAAGGAAATGTTACATGGGAACATTGGCTAAGGTATGATGTGAACCACCCCTTAGGCCATAGTAGATGGGCTAGTAGATGAGTGCCATGTGGAACTCGTATGTGAAGCCATTTGGGAGATCCACATGATAGAGCTCGAGAGAATAGTGGAGTTTTACGTGGTTGGGAGGAAGACCATATGAGTAACTCTATGTGTTCCTTGGGATTTGAAAAAATAGTTGGTTCATTGTTGACCTAAGCTTCAACTTAGGGACTTGCGGAGAAAGAGACTATACCTCAATCCCCTCACAAGTGCATATAGTGGGGATACACGCTTTTAATTTATCAATCCGAAGAGTATGCTAACCTAGCCGAGTGTATGAAGACATGCAATCACGTAATGGTCAATGCAAATGAATTACTCAAGAATGAAAATGAGGAAAACACTTATCCTAACAAGCTTCAACTGTAGGTCAAGACGAAACGATACTTGGTGCAGCAGCCGTCAGTATTTTGGACTTTTCTCCTAGCTCCGAGCTCCAAACATAGCGAATAGCATATGCGTTTCGAAGCTCTCGAGAAGACGCATCCAATGGCAGTGGTTTCACTCAATTCCGACGCTCCTACCTCAAGTTATGACAGAAATACTGAATCGCGAAAATAATTTCCTACGCTTCAGCACTTCCTACACCTCGCACACACCTTTCCTACAGCAAAGAAACACTCTCAAGGATAGATAACACTCACAAGCACTCTTTCCAAGCAATACACATGCATGCAAGCTCACGAAGAAGAAGATGAAGAGGGAAGAAGACACAAATTCGAATTTCTGTGCTCTCTCTTCTCACAATGGCAAAAAGTCCTCTACAAAGAGTCACATTTGACTTATATACTAGTGCCCTAAAAATGGTCCTTTCACACAAGTGACCGGCACTTTATTCACTAAGAGCTAATTTCCTACTATTTTACATGGGTAAGCTTCTATTCTTCTGTGGGAATGCATCTAGAGGACTCCTCTAGTGCCTTTACAAAGGGAAATATATTACAAAAATGGATATGTTACAAAAAGATGTGGTCCGAATCGGGAAAATTTTGGGGCCCGTCTTTTTTCTCTGCTTTGTGCGCTCTTTGGCTCTGCAACACTCTCCCCCTCTTCGCCTCTGTCGTCCCTTGACAGACTTTGCTTCGCGCACGCGCCCTGTGGTCAGTATTGTCTGCAGTTAAACAGACATGCAGATTCGATGGCCTTCTTGATGCAAGCTCTACAACTCGAGAGCCTGATGTAGTTGTCTTGCCTGTTGACTTGGGTTGCCACGCACGCCACCAGTGACTAGGAATGTGCTATTCTTAGTCACCCTCTTCAACTTTTCAGCCTCTACCCCTTTCTAACTTTTGGTCCTACTCTGATGTTTGAAAAAATCCACTCCTCTGGACCCCGGGGTTTAGCTTTGTAGCCTGGTGCGTGCCCCTGCGGGGCTTCCTGCAGAGATGTATCTTTACATTTGTCTATCTTCAAATTTGCCTTTTAGTGAAGCTGTTTCTTTCGTTGCTTTCTTTTTTTCCTCTTCTTACTCGTCTCGCCCTCAACACTGCCCCCCTCCTGAACTCTGTCGTCCCCGACAGGCTTTGATAAGCGCCGGGCGTACGTTCTGTATACTTGTTGCTCTGTATCATTTAGCAGATTGGCTTCACGTATCATGATCTGTTTCCATTGTTCAGCTTTTACTCCATCATTGGGCGGTTGTCGGTGATCTGCGAAGAAGCTTAATTCGTATGCCACCAGTCTGGCATTCAGATTAGATGACATCTTCAAGAATATCTCTGAATCTATTTCAAAAAATCCTGTAAAAAACGCTTCTTCGAATGTCTGCATATACGAGCTTGGCAAAAACATGAGTCTAGAATAATATGCCATTATTGTGGGGCGGCTCGGCATTACTGATAGATCAAAAATAAGTATATTTGTGCCTTGATTAATGCCGATGAAGTTCAGAAATGTATATGCCGCATGTTTGAAGACCTTCAAAACTGTAAGTAGCATACTAAGTATTTTATTTGTCATCTTAACTGCTAAGTCTGGTACTGTCGCATAGTTTTGTAGCCAAAATTCTATTGTTTTGATCATATAATCCTCTGTTGGCAAATAGTTATGTGGCGGGCTAGGTAACATCGGATAGTTTAGCCACTGTTTATTAATAGTGCCGCTGCGTTGTAAATCCAAAAATTCCTTTGTATCCCTTCTTCGTGGTAGTGGACAAAACGAAGGGTTTACCTGTAATAAGTAAGGTGCGGCTTGCCAGTGCACCCGTAGTGTGGGATGTTTCT
Organism: Ceratopteris richardii; assembly: GCA_020310875.1. Classification (NCBI taxonomy): domain Eukaryota; kingdom Viridiplantae; phylum Streptophyta; class Polypodiopsida; order Polypodiales; family Pteridaceae; genus Ceratopteris; species Ceratopteris richardii. The sequence goes on along the minus strand of CM035440.1, from coordinate 146,024,151 downwards.
CCAAAAATTTTCTCCTCCACACCGGCTGTGCAGCTTCAAACTCTGTTTGAGTGTACATGAATGTGTCATTCTTGAAATTGAGCTGCTCATCTGGACTTTTGTGTGTAATTTTCTTTATATATTGCCTTGTTTTCTCTTTCAACAGTCCATATGGAATGTTGAAAGGCTTGATGATCTTTTCCAAGTCTTTACCTTTGATTTTGGCTTCCTTCATGACCTTGATGACTTCATTCTCAAAATTTTCCGTCAATCGGGACACCACTAGTGCCCGTTCCTTCTGACTTATTTCTGCAGTGTATGGCATTGGATGATCATCATGCATATCCGCCATCTGCTCATGTATTGGAGAATGATAGATCGGTTGAGATAGAGGGCTTACCTCTACCTCGTCAGTAGGATGTTCTTTTTCTGGCACTACTGATGTCCCGATCGGTTCTTTGCCTTTCTGTTGATTTTTGAGCTCTTCAATGCAGTCATCTTTTTCCTTTATCTGTTGTAGGGCCTCCCCGAGTTTTTCTTTGGTGGCTAGGAGCTCCTTACCTATGTCAGCTACGTGATCCATATTTTCACTGTAGCTCTGTACGAGTTTTACCTGTGCTGAATTCAGCTGCCTTTTGAGCTCATTTATTTCCTGATTGTGCTTAAGTTCTGCTTCTTCTCTTACTGCGCGCTCTTGTTTTAGCAAAGCTTCATATTGTGCGAGTTGATCTCTTAATTCATTTTCTTTGCTTTCGGTTGATTCCTGTTGCTTTATTGGTTGGTCATATAACAATGATTTCATCAACTCTTTATTTCTGTTGCGTAACGTATCATTCTCATCCAGATATAACTTCAGTTGTGTTTCTAGTAGAGTGCTTCTGGTCTTCATTCTTTCTTTTTCTGCTGCAGTAGCATCATATACTTTCTGTAGATCCTCGAGCTGGTTTCACAGTTGGTGATGCTGAGTGCTTAATGATTCATATTGCGTTTGTGTTTCTAACAGCTCAGTACTTTTGGTGGCTATGTCTTTTTGTACCTGAATTAGTTGTGCAGACAACTGTTCACTCATAACTTGAAACTGATTCTTTTCTTTCATAGCTTTGTCATAGTCTGCATCTATGTCCATCATTTGTTGTTGCGTATCCATGGCTGTCTGGATCATTTGCTTTACTACTGGTTTTAACTGTGTGACATCTACATTAAGCCATGTGTTCGGTATTGTTGGTTCTTCTCCAGTAGTCACGTCTTTGCCTTGAGCAATGTGTAAGGTAGTATCATGGGGCTGCCTGATTTGAAGTTGAATCCTTGGCTCAGCCCCCATGTTTCCATCATGTCCTTGAGGTGTGTCATCAGGCACCTCGATTATGGTTTCTTGTTGGAGCTCTCCCGTTTCCTTATTCTTTGGGGTTTGTTCTTCCTCTTTAATAGGTGCTTTGACATGTGTAACCCCAGTAGTCGTATCTTCCTTGATGCTGATTTTTGTATTGTCATTCAATTGAATGACGTGCTCCTGTTCCTGAGCATCATCCACCTTCTTTTCTTTTTCCTTTTGGTTGTCCGGTGTCACTGCCATTTGATTGACTTCTGGTCCTTCTTCTTCATAAGTTTCCGTCCTGATATCAGTATCTAGTGTGTCTTTCTCAGGACTGGATTCCGTATTCGTACTAGAGTCTTCAATGCCCAATTCTTTATATCTTCCAGGTTGTCTTGGAGTCTTTTCTGTACTCTGTTGTTGCTGAACTTGACTTGCTTGTCTATAATGATGTCCTTGGACATTTAGATTCACCTGCCCTTGTATATACTGGTGTGTTTGTTCGAGGGCAGCGGACAAATCTCTTTTTGAAATCGGCATTTGAGCCGTCGTGATCTTAGGCAAGAGATGCGTTCTCTTAGACTGGGGTGTTGCTTGGGCTTCCTCTTCTCGCAAGCGTTTCGTGCCCCTCATGGGCTTCTGTGTGCTGGTGCCAGCCTCTTCAACCATAATTACGGTTTTCTTCTTTTTAGGGACAGAAGCGGATTTTGCATACCTTGCTAGCCCTTCTGCTGTCGGCATCTCTCGTAAGCAGTGTTTCATGTCTAGGGCTTCATATATCAATAAAGTTAAAGCTGAACCACCGTTCAGGAACTTCTTTTGCCCCCATTTCTTCTGAGCTTCAAACAATCGTTCTTGTACGTAACCGGTGAGATTCACTTTGTTTCCTATCTGTCGCATGGCATGGGAGAGTAACTGAACTACTATCTTCTGAGGTGCAGTGTATCTGTTCATGCCAAGAAAACAAAAGTGTTGGTGTACCAAACGTACTGCATCTTCAATATCTATTCTGTTAATCTCCAGGAATGATCTTTTCTTGGGGTCATGGCATTCCTCTTTGACATTAGTAATTCCTTCCTGATTCCATCCAAAGGCTTTATTGATCAATTCATGAGTGAATTGAATTGTCTTCCATGTGCCTACCTTGTCCAAAACCTTTGCTTCTGGAACCGAAATCTTTGTAGCAGCCGGCTGCATGGTATTCATTACCTGCGTACATCTTTGGAAATCTGGTACACATATAGGTATCTTCAAAAATGCTTCAATGCCAGCTTGAGTCCATACTTCCTCGATATGTGGTAACCCTTGTATTATGGTCTTGAAGTCTTGTGACATGATGGGGAAATAGTGGTCCCTGTCCATAATCTTGATAGTTGCCATAAAGAGAAGTTCCGAGATAGGTTGGTCATCTCGAAACCACTGTCCTCTGACCTTGGTTATTGACCCCAATGGAAGAAGTAGTTCCTCTTCCTGCTGTGTAGCTTCTGAGTCAGAAGATGTCATCTGCACTCAATAGAGAGGATGAATTAGTATCCATATGTTTTTTTTCAGAAATCCTCCTCTATATGTTTGATTAATAAGTCGATGTAGCTCCGAGTGCATGGTGCCGTCCCTTCCCCGTGGGTGTGAGAAAGGTAATACCTGAATTTCATGTATTTTTATATTTTTTTGCTGAAAAGAAAACATAAAAGTTAGTACCTAGCCGAAGCGGTTAGTGAAAAATTTTTTTTTGGAGTAATATTTGAAGTATGTACAAGTGCTCTCCTATTTCCAAAGGGAAAATGTGCATGACTATCCGAAAGTAGAAGAAAGACGTGCCGAATGCTTGGCCTTGTAATGTGGCCCTATCATGCATACTTTGGAGCTTGGCAACTCCTCATGTGTGCAATTGGAAGTAGTTGCACGATGTATGCAGCTTGTCTTGTCTTTCGGCACCCATATTTGCTTCACTTTGGAGGAATGTACTGTATTCTCCACCTTTTTGATGAATGTGGTTTGTCTTCTATAGTATGTCTGCTGATTCTGTCTTGTGAGTCTCAAGTCGGTTTGTATTGCATTGGGAGATTCCTTCTTCCTCCAATATGGCCTCTTTCTCGTCTGATGTGTCTGTGGACCCTGTTGAGTATGATAGCTCTTCTGAGGATGTTCCTTGTTTGGGATGGTCGTCCTTTGGGTACATGACTTTGGGATCCAAATCTTTGTCCGATCAGGTTGTGCCGTTATCAGTTTCTTTGGGATCCATATGCTATTGAGTCGTGGTTGCCTGAAGTGTTCGAATTTTTTTGTCTTCTTATGCAATTGCTCACGCTGCTGTCGAAGACTTTTCTGTTGCTGAAGATAGGCCTTCTTTTGGTCCTTCCTTATCCAAGCTCGTGTAGAATGTGGAATGGGATACACTTCCACAGGTGTAGACTTCACTTCTTGCAGAGGAATATTTTCTCTTGTGTCTTGTGGTTCACTGGGCTTGATTTCATGTTCTTGTGCACTCTTGTGACTTTCTATACTCGAAGATGGAATGCACACAGGACTCACATTATTTTCACATGAAGTGCTGGGTGATGGGGTTTCTCTAGTGCTATTGAACATACAACCATGACTTTGTTCATTAGGATGAACTTCTGGCTCTATAATAGCAGCTTTGGGTGGTCGTTCGTCTAGCAAACTATATACTTCACGAGGTCCTATCCTGGCCGAGATGTATCCTAAAGCCAATTGAATGGTTACCTCATATTCGTAGATCCAATCTTGGCCTAACACCACATCTTCAAGAAGATCTTGGTCCTGACATACTAAAAGTCTCTGCTCCATTGTGTTGTTCCCCATATGTAAAGGTAAAGTGATCTCACCTATGCATTGAGTAACTTTTCCTCCTATTCCAATTAGCTGCGCCTTCGATGGCCGTAACTCCTCTTTAAGTCTCTGAGACAAAGAAAATCTAATGCAGCTTATTGCTGCTCCTGTGTCTATAAGAGCATCCACTAAGTGGTACTCCTTTCGTCCTGCTCCCAGATTCAAATAAGGCTGTCTTTTTTGTTGTCCTGAGTTTTCAGTGGCTCTAAAATTAGAGTTCTTCTCCTACTCGATATCTCTCGTCTCTTTCTCTCATCCACTCTTTCCGTTTTCTGATACGTTCTAGGGCTTCCTGTCTAGCTTCTTCTCGTATGCGTTCTTCTTCCTTTTTCCTACTCTGAGCTCCTAAGAGTCGTGCTAGCATTTGATCAGTCAATGGCTCCATGAATCGTTTCACTCTGCATCCACTGATGTAGTTGGGAAGAATATCCTCTAGTGTGGCGAGATTGACTGCACCACTAGTAGAGATTCGATTTATAATCATGGGTCCATATCCACGTTTCTGTAGTTTCTTTGCATGCTGTTTGAGGGTGTATACTAGGACTAAGTCGCCTTCTTTCAGTCCCTTGTCTTTTATATGTGCATCATAATAAGCCTTTTGTCTCCGTTTGGCGGCATAGATGCCTGCTACCGCTTGTAATCTAGTCTCATGCAGCTTTTCAATTTGATCTAATTGTTGAGACAACTCATGACCTTTCCACTCATATTGCTGGGCCACTTTTAGTGTAGGTACTAAGAAGTCAATTGGCAAAATTGCATTCTGCCCATACACTAGGTTGAAAGGCGTAGTTCCAATAGCCGTTTTATACGCCACTCGGAAGGCCCAAATTGCGTGATGCAATTGTTTGTCCCAATCTGACCTTCCATTATTGACAATCTTTGTCAATATAGTACAGAGTACCTTATTGGAACTTTCAGCTTGTCCATTAGCTTGAGGATGGTATGGGGCTTATTTTTTATGAATCACTAAGAATTCATTCATTAGCGATTCAATGACTTCATTTAAGAAATGAGTTCCTCGATCACTCACTATCTCGATCGGTAGTCCAAAGCGTGTGAATATGTGCTCGAAGAGAAATTTTGCTGTGGTTTGAGCATCATTCTTTCTAGTGGCTTTTGCCTCTACCCACTTGGTCAAGTAGTCGGTGGCTACTATGATGTACTCAGCATGAGATCCTTTCGCAGGTGGATTGATAGGTCCTATGAAGTCAATTCCCCACTTGGTAAATGCTCTCGCACAAACCATGGGTCTTAAAGGCATGTCATCTCTTCTAATGGGATATTTTGCTCTCTGGCATGTTTCGCAGCTTCTCACATATGTCTCTGCGTCCATATGTAGAGTTGGCCACCACAGGCCTGCAAAGAGAATCATCTTGACCGTTCTGTCTGCTGAGAAATGTCCTCCCGCGGCTCCTGCATGTGCCATTTCTAATACAGAGAGGTATTCATTTTCATGAATGCACAATCTTAGCTGGTTATCCTTCCCGCGTTTAAAGAGTTGTTTTCCTAGGATGACGTAATCTTTGCTCTGTTCTTCAAGGGCACGTTTTCTTGCTAGGGTAGCTCCATCAGGGTACTCTCGAGTTTTCAAGAACTTTACTAAAGGCGTGCTCCACCTTGGTGCTATTGTAGAATAGCATAACGTGGAGTTCTCATCTGGGATTTGTTCTTGACAGATTTGACAGGTTGACACATAATGGTGTGCATCTCGTTGCATTGTTGGCCAGTATATGCCAAATCTCTTGAGTGTTTGCCATGTTCCCATTGCGTTCACGTGAGTGTTCCATTGATTTATGTGCGCTTTCTGAAGCCACATGTTTTGTTCATCTTCTTCTACGCATCTCATCAGTAGTCCGCTTGAATCCTGGTGGTATAAACTTCCAGCAATAATGTGAAGGTTTTTAGTCCTCCAAAGATCTTGCTTTCGGTTTGGCGTGATCCCATCTTTAGGTCCAAGTGTGAGTATTGGGATCCATTTTTCTGCCCATTGAGGGCATACTTCCAGGTTGAAAAGATAGGTGTCTGGCAAATCATCAGGAACTCCGCTAGGTGGTTCTCTGTGTTTTAACCTAGAAAGGTGGTCTGCTCTCACATGTGTGTTCCCTTTTTTGACTATCACCTCAAAGTCAAACTCCATTAGTAGCAAGAACCATCGCACCAACCTTCCCGTGCTACAAGGTTTATTGACTAAATACAACAAAGCTTGATGGTCTATGAAGAATTTGAATTTGTTGGCTAAGAGGTAATGTCTAAACTTCTTTACTGCATAAACCATTCCTAAGCCCTCTCTTTCTGTAGTCGTGTAATTTCTTTCGGCTTGGTTTAATTGTCTACTCGCATAAGCGATTGGATGGTCAAGCTTTCCTTCATCCGCCGGTTGAGCTAGGATACATCCAATTGCGTAGTTCGAAGCATCAACATGAATATGAAAAGGCTTACTCCAGTTGGGTGATTTTAGAATTGGGGCTGTACTCAGCCTTTTTTTAAACTCGTTGAAGGCCTTCTCACACTCGTCTGTCCAAGTGAACTGAGTCAATAGACCGTATAAGGGCTTGGCTATTATGGCATACATGTGAATAAACCTACGGTAATATCCACAATGTCCCATAAAGGCTTGTACTTCCTTTACATTTTTGGGTCTTGGTAAGTCCAATATGACTTTAATCTTGTCCTCATCCGTAGATATCCCATTTCTTGAGACTATGTGTCCTAGTATTTTTCCTTGTCTTACCATGAAGACACATTTTTCTGGGTTTAAGCAGACTCTATACTGCCTACATTTGTTGAATATCTTCCTTAATTCCGGTATGTGATCGGGTCTTTGATTGGAGTACGTGCAAAGATCATCAACATACACTTCCATGCTTTTTTTCAAAAATTCCTTGAAAACGTGACACATTAATCGTTGGAAGGTAGCTGGTGCATTAGTGAGTCCAAAGGGCATCACTCTGAATGCATACACACCCCATTCAGTGGCAAATGCTGTCTTGTGTTGGTCCTCAGTCGCAATAGCCACCTGATTGTAGCCGGAGAAACCATCTAGGAAGCTATAGACCTCTTTACCTGCTACCCTCTCCAATAGATGATCCGTAATCGGTAATGGGTAGCTATCACGTATAGTGGCTGCATTCACCTTCTTCAGATTTATGCACACTCTCAATTTTCCATTTTTCTTGGGCACTACCACTAATGGCGATACCCATTCTGTGTGTTCTATCTCGTATATGAATCCAGCATCCAACAACTTATCTATCTCTTCTTTTATCTTGGCTGAATACACATCATTATAAGTATAAGGTCTCTGTTTGGAAGGTTTGGCTTCGGATGTCATGGGGATTCTATGCGCACATATAGATGGATCTACTCCTTTTAAATCCTTATAGGTCCAAGCAAAGACATCCCGGTATTCTCTTATGAGTCGAATTAACTCTTGCTCTTCTTCCGAGGAGACATCCTGTCCTATGAAAGTACATCGTTCCTCTCCTCCTTCCATGGTTACAACTATTTTCTTGGTCTGCTCTTTATTATCATATGCTATTCCCGGTTGTGCCTCTCTTTTAGGCATTTGAATAGCAATTTTCCTCTCTTCTACTTCGTATTTTTTGAAATGAGCTGGTACCTCAAATTGGTCTTGAAGCTTGTTATCTTCCTCTTCTGACTCCCTTTCAACTTCTAATTCTTCCTTTTGTGTGAGATCCTTATGTTGTTCGTTGGCAGTGATGTCCATATTGGTGGTACTAATCCCTAGATCCAGGGGTTCTGGTTCCATTTCAATGCTCTCGTAGTCCTCCTTCCAGTCTTTCTCAATTACTTCTCCTTCTTCTGCCTCCTGAAGGACTACCATATACAGACTAACGTCATAACCCTCTTCGTCAATACATTCGTTCATGGTTACCACTTCTTCATTTACACAGACATCGAGGGTGGCTAAGATTTCCATCCAACCGTGAGGTTCGAATTCTTCGTCTGGAAATACTTGTGGCATATAAGCTGGATCTTGTACCGATCTCACTACACCTTGTTTCTGCTGCCAACTTTTTGTTCTCTCTTCTTCCTTTTTTGCAGCTTGGCATATCCATAGATGAGTGTCCTCGTTCATCCAGGATTGGTCACTAGAACCTGCACTGTGAATCGATTGATCGTCTTCCTCTTTGTGGATTTGATTCCATTGCAGAGGTGGTACATCTTGATATGCGTACGTATGTAGGTTGATCCTAGTGGTGACTCCTGCGTGTTGTAGGTACACTGCATCCTTTCCCCAATCTTGTACGACCTTTAGCTGTCTCATGAATGGCCTTCCCAAGATCATTTCATAATTGCTTGGCCTTTCAAAGTGACAAATTGCTAAAGTATGTTCGAATTCCACTCCACACGTAGTGAAGATTACTCGTTCCAACAATCCTAAGGGTCTTTCTGTATGTCCATCGGCCATCTGAATTTTCATACGTGTTGGTCTCAATGCTAGTTTTCCCCATTTCTCCCAAATTTCTTTGGTAGCAATGCCAACACCAGCTCCTGAATCTAGTATGGCCTTGGTTGTGTAACCCCTATAGGTGATTGGTAGACATGTATTTCCTTCGTCCCCTTCACTAAAGTCTCCTACTTTATCCACTGGAATTCTCACCGTTTTCACTTCGTCATCTACCTCCTTCTTTTCTTCCTTGACTTCCCACTGATTGATCAATTTTTCTTTTAGATGTGGTTTTACCTTTAGCAATTCTTCGAATGTTAAGGTACAAGGGATTTTCACCTCTCTAAGGCGTTGTATGATCTCCGATGTTTGAACTGATGGATTCGTTTCTCGTCTCTGTATTGATGGAATGCGATACAATTCTGAGTTGTGCTCGTATTCCCCGGTGTAATTAGGTAGTTCCTTTACATCGTCTTCGGCTTCTTTGTCACTTGCATCCATTGGAAAAATCCCTTCTGAATTAAGTTCAGGTATTGAATCCTCTATTTCGTTTTCTGCTTTTAATTCTTCAAAGGGCGGTTCCATTCCCTCTACCTTTTTCCACTTGTCCTCTTGAACTTGCGCCCATAAATCCTTAGTCCAATCTCCTTCTGTTTCAGGGACTATGGATCCTTCCTTTCTCTCAATACCAATTTCATCATCCAGAGGTCTATTTACATTAGGCTTTTCCTGATTGTTTAGACACTCTTGGAATTTTTCTTCGCAAATTCGGTTGTTTGGTAAAGGTGATGCGGGTTTTTCTAATGTTTGTTGGGCAACTTCTATCAATTTTTTGCAGATTTCCAACCTTTCTTTCTCTAAGTCACCTCTCGGATATTCTCTCTCATGTTGTTCTATGGTAGGTCCTGCTTTTATTCTCGCTTTGTATGCCTGAATCCACATAGCTAAATCTTCAGGCATTGGGTCTGCTAATACCGACCCTACCTCCTCCCTTTTATCCTCCTTTTTATTTTCTTCCTCCACTCGTGCTTCTTCTGTTGATTTTTGTTTACTCTTTTCATTTTCCTTCTTTTGCAACAACTTTTTTTCTTTTATCCTGTCTCTCCTTTGCTTCCATCTTTGGGATCGTTTACTGGTGATACTTTTTTCTGGTTCTTCGGAGTCTTCTACTCTGTGAGGGATGGGTGTATTTCCCTCTTTGTCACTTTGATTATTTTCTTCGGTTTTATCAGGGTTTTCTCTAGCCTTAGCTCTTGTTATGGCTTTTAAAGGTATAGTGTACTCTTTGTCACTCCCTGACGATTCAATTACTTCTATCACGTTAATCCGTACGTTAGATGTGATTTTGTTCGGGTTCTTAGGACAATCTCTGAAAAGATGTTCCTTTCCACAATCGCTACAGTAACCTTCCCAATTTCGTTGTGGTGGTGGTGGGTTTGGCAATGTACATTCTCTGATATAGTGGTCACCTCCACATCTGTAGCATGGTCCTCTAGGTACAGACGGTCTATTCATTGGTCGAGGTGGCATGGTGGCTCTAGGAGCTGTATACATTAATGGTACATAATCTTGCTCGTAGTTGTATGAACTCTCTGGTGTCTCCATGCCATAAGCATATGGGTCGTATTGTTGCCCATATTCCATTGTTGAGTTCTCATAACCTGGGTATGTTCCTTGACTAGGTTCGTAAAATGAGTCATATGGTTCACTACTAGTCAAAGGTGTAGCTGGCACTATGGCCCTTTCTAAGTTTTCCTCTGGTTGCGCTATCTTAACAGGGACAACGTTCTGAGGGTGGGGCGGTTGTCGTCCTAGCACTGGTTGAGGCTGTGTATATCCCTGGTATGCGTATGGTCGTGGCATTGGTGCCTGTGGCTGATATGAGGGATATCTAAAGGCTTCTCCTCCCTGCTGGTTCTGCGGACATCCATATGGTCTCACATAAGGCTGGGTGGGTCTGGTTTGCCTATTGTAAGGGCAGTTCTCAGTGCCATGGTTTGTGTATCTCTACTCTATGCTGCAATACTGTAGTGGTCCGGGGACAGAGGGTCTATGAGGAGCATAGGCAGGTGGTGGGACTACTCCTCTACTACACAAGTGAGAAGGATGATCTCCTCCGCACTGCATACATCTTCTAAGCATAGGCATTCTCATGGGATTGGTGGGATAATTCCTCTGTCCTTGCATATTCAGTTTTTTTGCTAGCAAGTCGGCAATTTCCTCTACGTTGTTTTTAGGGTTTGAGGTGCTACTTGATGACTCTTCACTTTTCACACTACCTTGGGGTATTTTCAAGTCTTCGGCAAGGTTATCCTCTAGGTCTATACATTCCTTCATACACTCTTGCAAAGTTTGAACTCTCTTCACGTATACTAATGACCTCAAGGTTCCGTTCAATAGTCCTTCTAAAAACAATGATACCATCTTGTTTTGTGTTGGTCTCTCTTCTACGGGACATCTATCCACATACTGCTTGAATCTCCTGGCAGCCAATCTGACTGACTCAGTCGGGACCTGTTTGAAGCTGTGGATTAATGACGAAGAATTGTTCTTGATTCCAGACTTGGTAAATTCTTCAATCATTTCTTGATACACTTGATCCATGTTCTGGAAGGTATTTGGATCCAATGGCTGAGACCAGGCCAGGGCTGTGTCTGACAAGGTAAGGCCAAAGGACTCATATTGAATCATGAAGTCATCTACCTGCTCGGCTCTAACTACTTGTTTAAATTCTGCTATGTGATTATAGGGTTCACTCGAGCCATCATAATGATTTCTCATGCACTTGGCCACTTGAATCGGTCTTAGTCTCCTTCCTGCTTCAGGTTGTCTCGGCATTACAGGGTAATTTGGTCTTCCTACTGGTATGCCTGGTCCTCGTACTACCTGTGGTCTGACTGGAGCATGAACTCCATGTCTTGGGTCAATGGCTGGTTGTGGCCGATAATTAGGATTAGTGGCAGGCATTGCGAACTGAACATGTGGTCTGACAGGGATCTGGGTTTGTTGAGTTTGTTGTGTTTGTCCCGAAGGTTGACTTGAATCATTTTGAGAAGTTCCATGTGGGTTCCGTGAAGTGGTGGCTTGGTCCCTTGGGGGGAACACTGGGATGTTCTGATATTTCAGCTCAGCTCTCTCTAATTCAGTGACTGGCCAATACCTTCTGTGGTCTCTGTCCAAATATGTGATGATGGTGGAGAATTCAGGATCTTGTAACTCATAGATGGTAACTGGATTAGGGGCAGCTTCCCATATTGAGGAATGGGCTCTGAGCAGGTGCTCCATTCCGTTGATCAAATACACATCTATTAGAGTGTCATCCTGGGGAACTAAGTCTCCTCTCCAAACTTTAGTAATTGTTGATCTCCCTCTAGGAGTAGTTACTTGTTCTTCAGTTCCATAACCATTTAAGCTTGAAGTATTATTTTCTTCACCACGCTCATTAATGATTTCAGGGTGTTCTGTGACCACGTATTGAATGTCTTGTTTATCCATGTACAGTCCTCCTATGTACTTGACTGCTGGTCTTGGCACTATGTAGGCCTCTGAAGCCTTCTTTAGTCTGGCCACTGATCTGTTTAGACCATCCAAATAGATAGGGATCTCATTGTGGTTAGTGCTCACATATTCTAAGGAAGTTCTATATTCACCCTCAATGATGGACATCTGGCCAATCATGGGCACAATGTTTTGCATATCCTCGGAAGCCATGGGGATTTCTCCTTCTGACTCACTGGAGGTCTCAGAATAGTGTGAACGGTTACTTGGTTCGGCAACACTCTCTACGGAAGAAATTACACTTCTTCGGCTTCCTAGGGTTCTTCCTGATCTCAAGTTCATTCACTTAAGAGCTCTAATCAATTCTTGTCCACCTTTAGTCTCTAGAGTTCTAAGTTATGGTTCAGAAGTCTAGGGAAAACTTAGGCTGGAATGGACTGTAAGAAAATTTCAAGTCACGACACTTGACTCTCACAACCTCTGAAAAAACGATCGCTGACAAACGATACTTGGGTGAAACGATCGCTGACAGACGATACTTGGAAGAAACGATCGCTGGAAAACGACCTTTCCCCAAACGATCTCTGACTGGGAACGATACACGACCTTTCAATGAAACGATCTACGACCTCTGACCAAAACGACCGCTTCACAAACGATACTCGATCAAAACGATCACTGGAAATCGACACTTGGGTCTAAACGATACTTGATCAAAACGATCGCTGGAAAACGATCTTTGACCAAACGATCTCTAGCAAAACGATCTTTGGCAGAAAGCGATACACGACCGACGATCTCTAGCAGAAACGATCGGCGATACTTGGGCTGAAACGACACACGATCTCTCACTAGACGATACACGATACTCGTATAGAAACGATCTACGATCTTCACCAGAAACGATCGACGATACCTAACTGAAACGATACCGATCTTTGACAAGTGTCGCGATCTCCGCCAAACGATCGACGATCGACGACACCCGTGACAAACGATACACGACCTTTGACAAGTGTCGCAATCTCTGGATCACGATACTTGGCAAACGATACGCGATCTACGACCTCTGTCAAAACGATCTCTAGCGAAACGATCTACGACCGCTGTCTGAAACGATCTCTAACGAAACGATCTCTAACGAAACGATCTCTAACGAGACGATCTCTAACGAAACGATCTCTAACGAGACGATCTCTAACGAGACGATCTCTAACGAGATGATCTCTAACGAAACGATCGACGACCGCTGGGAAATATCACGATACTCAACCGCAGGAGTAAAACGATACTCGACCGCAGGAGCAAAGCGATACTTGACCCTTTTTCAAATTTTTGTGTTGTTTTTTGAGATTTGATGTTTCCCCCTTTCTCACTTAGCTCTTCTCTCTTACCCTCACCCCCTGTATCAATCAATCAAAGACTTTTAACCCCCTGAAGGCCCAAACGACACTCAGCGCAGGTCGTTTTTTCCCTTTCCTAGGTTGAAATGCTGAAAATTTTTGAGCAAACAGTTGGTTTAGTTTACCTTGGAAGCTCCCATGATCTTTTGGTCCAACTCTTTGCACTGAACTCTCCCCTATTGCTTGCTTTCCTCGAAACGATCGCTGGGCTCACACGACACTCGACACAGCTCTCCACGATACTTGATCAACAAGTAACTTAAAAATGAAAAATTTTTGGCTTTTATACTTGGGAATTCCTAGCTTACAGAATAAGGAAAATTCTTGAACAAACCTAAAGCCTACTCTACTCTCCACTCACTCCTATTCTACTTCTTCTACTCACTTCCCTAATCTATCAACTCACTACACACACTCCAAGAATGAGAAGTAGCAAGTGCGGCTGAAATTGACTTACCAAAGAAGAGAAGATTTCCGCTCCTCCAAGTTCTTCAAAGCAAAAAGCTACTTACCATCACGCGAATGCCTCGGTTTGATTCGTCACTCCCCGGCAACGGCGCCAAAAAGTGTGTTGACCTAAGCTTCAACTTAGGGACTTGCGGAGAAAGAGACTATACCTCAATCCCCTCACAAGTGCATATAGTGGGGATACACGCTTTTAATTTATCAATCCGAAGAGTATGCTAACCTAGCCGAGTGTATGAAGACATGCAATCACGTAATGGTCAATGCAAATGAATTACTCAAGAATGAAAATGAGGAAAACACTTATCCTAACAAGCTTCAACTGTAGGTCAAGACGAAACGATACTTGGTGCAGCAGCCGTCAGTATTTTGGACTTTTCTCCTAGCTTCGAGCTCCAAACATAGCGAATAGCATATGCGTTTCGAAGCTCTCGAGAAGACGCATCCAATGGCAGTGGTTTCACTCAATTCCGACGCTCCTACCTCAAGTTATGACAGAAATACTGAATCGCGAAAATAATTTCCTACGCTTCAGCACTTCCTACACCTCGCACACACCTTTCCTACAGCAAAGAAACACTCTCAAGGATAGATAACACTCACAAGCACTCTTTCCAAGCAATACACATGCATGCAAGCTCACGAAGAAGAAGATGAAGAGGGAAGAAGACACAAATTCGAATTTCTGTGCTCTCTCTTCTCACAATGGCAAAAAGTCCTCTACAAAGAGTCACATTTGACTTATATACTAGTGCCCTAAAAATGGTCCTTTCACACAAGTGACCGGCACTTTATTCACTAAGAGCTAATTTCCTACTATTTTACATGGGTAAGCTTCTATTCTTCTGTGGGAATGCATCTAGAGGACTCCTCTAGTGCCTTTACAAAGGGAAATATATTACAAAAATGGATATGTTACAAAAAGATGTGGTCCGAATCGGGAAAATTTTGGGGCCCGTCTTTTTTCTCTGCTTTGTGCGCTCTTTGGCTCTGCAACATTCATCTTCTTGTTTTGGCATTGGAAATCATGCTTGTGTGTCCCCAAAATGAGAGGGATCCATGAAGGAGCTTAACAGGCAAGTTGATTTTCAAGCAATCATGTTCAAACCAAGATTTATTTTCACCAAATACTACATCTCAGCTTACAATGAATCCTTTAGTTCTAGGATTATATAGTCTATAACCCTTTATAGCATATGAACACACATTTTTTTGCATTGGAATCAAGCTTCCCTTTCATTTGTGAAGGTTGACGTGTTTGTACTAGCAAACCGAAACCTATATATATATGTGTCGTATAACACATGGGTTCAAAAGGCTAAATATATGGATTCTAAAGTTTAGAATATGATGTATATTTGCCTTGGTTTAGCCCTTGAATCACCCTTGGAACATTAGCCAAGTGGTCTCCTCCACAGGTATAGCATCGTTTTACTGCAGCAAATCTCAGTATTTGTTTACTAGTGACTCCTAACTTTTGAGCTACCTTTTCTACAAGTTCCTCAAAAGATGTGAATGGCTTTGAATTGAGGCTAGTAGAGCTATCTGAATCTTTAAAGATTTTTGAAAGCTCAAATTCCTCTCCTAGATTATCCTCAATGTCGATGCACATGCATACATATTCTTAACAATCCATCCAAGAATAGAGCCACTTGTTTGGCTGGTGTGGGCAACTTTGGAGCAGGGCATCTCTCTAGGTATTGTCTGAACCTCCTTCCTACTAGTCTCACTATCTCTTGAGGTTTTTGTTTGAAACTATGAATCAACGAGGAAGTGTTGTGCCTGATGCCACTCTTAGAAAATTCTATGATAAAGGCTTCTAGCAATGTATTGCGTGAACAAGTCATCAACTTGTTCAACTCTCAAAACTTGCCTAAATTCTACCATATGATTGTATGGGTCTCCAGTGCCATCGAAGCAATTCTTCATGGACTTAACCAATTGTATTGGCCTCAAGGTCCTAGTGTGTTCTCTAGGCCTTGGTAGAGGGAATTCATCTGCATTTCTTTGATGCCTCTGGTCTCTATGTCTTTTATTGTCCATTCTATCCATCTCTGTTCTTGCTCTTTCTCTTCCCAATGGGTTAGCGAAGCCCACCTCGGGTCTCTCTCTACTCCTGTCTCTCTGAGTTCCATGAGCTTGAGATGTTCCAACTCCTTGGTGACCATAAAAGACATTGGATCTCGATTGGGGAAAAATGAATTCACCTTTCCAAGTATAGGCATGCCTACCATGCTCCGATACCACAAAGGCCCTCTCTGAGGTATTTTCTAAGTAGGTCACTTTTCTTGGGGAATCTGGATCTTTGAAATCATATATGGTTAGCATTCCCACATCATTAGGCTTGTCAGGTTTGTACCTCCAAAAGGCCTTGTCTGTCTCTCGGTTTAAGAGAAAGTCTATGCTCTTACTCTCCTCGGGAACCCACTCTAGAGTAATCACTCTGATCAAGATAGATTTGCCTCGAGGGGTTCTTGGCTCTCTTCCTAAGTTCCCTTGCTCTATGTCTCTTGTCTCAGGCTCTAAGATAATGTTGCCAAACTCATCAATCCTATCTAGTTGGTTGGTGACCACATACATCGTTCCTTCTTTATCTATGTATGAACCATTTTCAAACTTGACGACTCGATGTTCTAGTCCAATGGGTTGATCCGGGTTTTTAATTTGGACAACATATCTTCTCAGTCCGTCCTCATAGAATCGAGCACCTAAGCAGTTGGTCTTGATATATTCCAGTTGAGTCTTGTAAGGACCCTCTGTTTTTTCTAGGTATGCCACTCTTGAGCTACCTACAGGTCTCTCCATGCTATAAGACATCTGAGAGTCACTTGTTTCTGAACTTAGAACATAAGGGTAGTCGCTCAACTACTGGGCCCAAGAACTAGTGTGTGGTTTACACTAGCCTTGGATAATCTAACACTTTGAGGGTCTCTCCCTAGGCGTCTTCCTGATCTCAGTTTCATATGCCTACTAATTGTCCCAATGACCCCTGTACAACCTCGTGGTGGATTCTTAGTTTCCTTGTCTTTAAATATGTCATCAAGAGCACTTGAGTGTGTCGTACTTGATGTTTTTCGTCCACTCGGGTTAAGTTCTTTGCCCTTAAGTTATCCCTTGACTTCAATTTAACCTATTCTTAGACTTGAGAAATTAGAAGCTCTTAGAACTTGAGTGTTCCTATCATACCCCTTGTCAATCAAAGACATCTATCTGCACTTAGCCTAATCTAAGAATGGACTGAGGGGTTGAGAGATCTTCCAACCTCAAGTATCTTCTCTTTGCTGCACTTCTCCGCCCAGGAAGCGTGTTCCCAAGCCTGCACACATTGGCACTTTGCTTTGGTTTCTCCAAGAGCTCTCAATAATCCTGTAAAAGTTCCAAGTTTAGCTCAAGATTTTACCTTCAATCCAACAAGCTCTAGAGCTCAAAAAATAGATTTCATATGAAAAAATTATGACAGTTCAGGGTTCACGGGGTTAAAACAGGCAAACAGGACCTTTCAAGATTTTAGTGCATTTTTTCTAAGGCCTTTGTAATTGTATGGGTAATTGAATGTGCAAATATGCCCAAAATTAGCCCAAATTTTCAAAAAATTACCACTTTAATTTTTGTTGAAAATGCCTGTCTATCGTGATAGATGGTGTGTGTTGCAATAGATGCTATCTGTCATGCGCAGCTATCTGTCGCGATAGATGGTGTCTGTCACGATAGATGGGTGCCTCTTGTCTATCGTGAGGGTGTCTGTCACGATAGATGGTGTCTATCATAGGCTCTATCTGTGGCCATAGATGGGTGTCTGTCGCGATAGACAAGGTGTATGTCATCTGTCGTGAGAGTTGTTTGTCACAATAGACGGGTGTCTGTCGCAATAGACATTGTCTGTTGTCTGTCGTGATTCTGGTCTATTGTGATAGACGGTGTCTATCATGGGGTCCTGTCTGTCACGATAGATGGGTGTCTATCACGATACACAGGGTCTATCATCCATCACGAGGCTATCTTTCACGATAGACGGTGTCTATCGCGATAGACACTGTCTATCGTCTGTCACAATAGATGGTGTCTATCGTGGGATCCTGTCTGTCATGATAGATGGATGTCTGTCATGATAGATGGGGTCTATCATCCATCGTGAGGCTGTCTGTCACAATAGACGGTGTCTATCGCGATAGACACTATTTATCGCCTGTCGTGATTTTGTTCTGTCACAATAGATAGAAAAAACGTAAATTTTTTGGATCTTTCTAATGATTCTAATGGTGTAGGTTATCGTGTTATGCATGTAAACACAAAATACCAACTTTCTCTATCTGTTGCGATAGATAGAGGTCATCATCTCGGGACCTGTGCAGAGTTCTACCCTACTTGTGCAGGTTGCTGGAGATGGTGATGTAGCCAAAACCTGCAAGAAATGCTCAAAAACACACGAAAACAGAATGCATGCAAGCTCTCTCTCGCTCTCTCTCACAAGTGAAATGAGGGGAATGAAGTGGGGATGGGAATGTGACCAAAAAACTGAAATTTCAGTGAAGATGGAGATGGAGGTGGGAGATGGTGAGGATGATGATGGTGATAATGATGGTGAAGAAACTTAGCAAAAATAATAAAAAAGTAAGGAAAATACCTATGACTCCAACATCGCACTCTACGTCTTACTATCACACGCTCGTCCTTGAAGCTCTCTCCCCGACAATGGCACCAAATTTGGTGTCACTCTAGCACAATGGAAAGTACCAACATGAGGAGATCCACCTCATAATTGTCAATCCGTGGAGACATGAGGACTATTGTGAAGACTATGACCAAGTGATGGCACAAGTGCATGAGTGAGAAGCACACAAGCATGCACACACATACACATACACGTGCACACAAGGCAAGAACAAAGAGAGGATCAATGGAGTTCTTTGAATTACTCAAGAAGTCTCTTACAATAACTCAAAACTTTAACAAGCTAACCTCAAAAATGAGCTCTCTAGCTCTTTTTATAGTTTTCTACTAGCTTTTGGTCTTGTCCAGACCTAATGTCTAGCCTAGTTAAAAATTAGGTTCCAAGGCTTATTTGAGTGCTCAAACGGAATCTAAAAAATTATGAAAATTGGTATGTAGCTAATTCTTGTACTCCTCAAGCTCAAGGACTCCTCGGCTTGAACAAAATGGAGTTTATTCTACCAAAAACGGGATTTACAATGTTTGTGTAGTGATGAAAATACTCTTAATTGGAAGTAAGTTTAGAAAAAAATGATTAGGCCTCATTGCCGGATTGTGCTTGATTGCCCTTTGGTGCGTGCATGCTCTTCTTATAGCTTGTATGCCAACACCACTTCCTTCCTTGGTAACTTCTCTTTTATGAAGTGATAATGGATATCAATGTATTTGCTTCTTGCATGGAATGTGGGGTCGCTTGCTAGATGAATTTTTGAGATTTTATCTCCAAATAGAGTAAAATATTTTACCTCAACATCCAAGTCCTTGAATAACTTTTTGAGCCACATGATTTCACATGTATCTAGTGACAAACCTCTATAAGATCTCAAAACTTGAATTCCTTCCCAAACTTGGATTTGATCCATTTAATACCTGCATCATCACTTCTTGTTCTAATCAAGTCATCTACATATATGCATATGTACACAAGTAGGTCACCTTCTCTCTTGAGGTATAAAGGATCTGCATCATTTTTATTGTATCCACACCTACACAAATACTCCACAAGTCTTTGATTCCAAGCCTTAGAGGATTGCTTTAGACCATGATATTCTTTTCTAATTTATAAATAATATATATAAATACTTAGCATTTTGAAATGTAAATCTTCTCCTACAAGTCACCATTAAAAGAAGCATTCTTCACATCCAATTGATATATCGGCCACCTCCCAGATTTTGCTACTACAATTATTTCCCTAACCTTGTTCATCTTTGCAACATGGCTAAATGTTTCTTCATAGTCAATCCCATAGGATTAAGCAAACCCCTTTGCCACAAGCCTTTCCTTATACCTAGGAATTGAACCATCATAATCTCTTGATTTTATACAGCCATTTGTTGCCAACTACCATCATCCCTTCTTATCTTGGTGCTAGGCTCCAAGTATTGTTATCCTCAAGTGATTTGTGTTCCTCTTTCATTGCTTCTTGCCACTCCATTGTGTCCTTGGCCTCTTTATAGGTGGATGGTCATGGCCTTTGATAACCCAATCCTTTCCTTATACCTAGGAATTGAACCATCATAATTTCTCTTGATTTTATACAGCCATTTGTTGCCAACTACCATCATCCCTTCTTATCTTGGTGCTAGGCTCCAAGTATTGTTATCCTCAAGTGATTTGTGTTCCTCTTTCATTGCTTCTTGCCACTCCATTGTGTCCTTGGCCTCTTTATAGGTGGATGGTCATGGTCTTTGATAGCCTTATACATGAAAGCAAAATGTCTAGCAGTGAAACTATCATAGATAAGCCTTGAGATTGGATATTTTACCATATTTGACATTCTTTCTTAACTCCTTGGTAGGATGATATCCTTTGCCTTGGTGTTTTCATTTCTTCCTTTGATGTTGTTCCTCTTTCTACCATTGGCTCTTCAAAGTCTCTGACTTCATGTCCATCTTCATCAAGCCCTACCAATCTTGCTTTTCTTTTATGTTTATACACTACTTGATGGACTGAATCCATTCTTGAGCTCCTTTGGATGCTCCGACCCATGATTTCTATGCTCTCTTGAACCCAAGTTGCATATCTCCTCTCTGTCTCTTCAATATCTTCAGTTTGAAATGAAAATTTGGAAGCATACCATGGTCTAAGCTCATCGAATACTATATCTTTAGATATCTTTATATCCTCTTTATTAGGGTTGTAAATTCTACATCTTTTTGCTCCAAATCATAACCAGTAAACATGCATCTTTTGATTTTTGCTTTATACAATATAACCATATTTTCATTGGCCAATCATCTATGAATGTTACAAAATACATGTTACCTACAAGAGATGGCTCCCTACTTGGCCCCCACACATGGTGCACAAGGTCTAACACACCATGTCCTACATATCCACTCTTCTTGAAGGGTTTCCTTGTAGACTTGCCAAGTTGGCAAGCTTCACACATCTCATGCAATAGTTACAATGAAAAAAATTGTAAAACTCCTACCAATCGCCTCTTCTCCATATATTTAGTCAATGTTGATGTGGCCACACCTCTTGTGCCATAGATCCAAGTCTACAATCTTATCGTCTCCATAGGTGATGAGCATTACCTTATTGCTTTGGGCTTTGCCAATTGAAGAGTGAGAATCCTTCCGTCCTTCTTTGCGTTGGCTATTAGCTCATAGCCATTCCTAGGGCTTCAATAAAGCATCCTTTCTGGTTGAAATTTGCTTAGTATCCACTTTCAACCATCTTCCCAATAGATACTAGATTCTTTATTGTTGGGGTGATCGACGTCTTCGGTAGTACCGCTTTTATACCTCTGATAGTAGTAAGCTTCCGGTACCACCCCTCTGCCACAGCAAAGACTCGAACCTTATCAAGCCTGCGGAAATTCGCTGCACCACCGAATTAGTGTTAAACTACAGTGATGTTAGAACACCTCTATAATCAACAGTAGCTTAACAAGGCTTCTGCCACTCAAACTCTATTAGACTGTGCTTTGAATTCTCTTGAAAATTCCACCTGAACTTCACCGGACTGTCATTGGACTGTCACCAAAATTTACCGGAATCTTACCGAAATGATCTTCAATTCTGTTCGTAATTGTTTCAAATGTTTATACGTGAAACAAGGAAGTGATGAGTGAACTTCCCTTACTGACAGAACTCTTCCTAAAGTTTACAGGAAAACTTCATCAGTTCAGAGTGCTATTTTCGGTCCGACTTTGTACTATGTGTAAATATCCATTTCACCGGAAACTTTGATCCGTATAAAGTAGAGACTTCTAGCTACAAGATAAGCTATGTCTCATACAAAACTCTATATTATTCTACGAGATATACTTCATGGTCCTTCCCAAAAACACATTTATTGAGTAAACCGTAGGTGACCAAAAGTACGTATACGGTGAAACTGTAACTGTTAACTAACTTTAACCGTAACATAGAATATTCAAACTTCTACTCATACGAAGAATGCGCGTAGAGCTTCCACATGAACATGTGTTTTCTATTAGAGAAGATGTGTACAAACAAGCTTGGCCTCTTCTTGCTCAAGCTATAGAAACTCTCCTACACTGAGTAGTTTCTTATTACCATCTCTCTCAGATGAATACCTGACATTTCAGGTTTCTGTTATTCATCTTTACCTACACGATCTATGGCGTCTTCTATACTACATACGCGATCTCTGGCGTCTTCTATCTCTCTCTCTATCTGTATATCTGTATCTCTGTGTCTCTGCGCTTCTGCTATATTTCATCTCTATCTTGCTCGATTCTTGATTGATATATATATAGTCTTCATTCTTCCACGCTCTTCCGCGCCTTTCACTTTCGGTATGCTCCACGATCCTTCTTTATGTGCGTTATGCGCACTCCCCTGTTCACTACTCTATTACACGTCCTGTTCTCATATTTACAATTCTTGATTTGGTTTTCTGATTCTGCACGTTGTACAGTTCGGTCGTGCTTCTTTAATTCTGCTTCTCTTTGTCTTTTCTACTTCCCCCTTTTTTTTCTGAATGCCAAATTCATGAGTGCTTCTTCAACAGCTCCCCCTCAATCACTAATTTGCATCTTCCGGTCTTCATATATCTTTCTTTCTTTTATACCTGCCTTTTCTTTGAATCTGTTTATCTTTGTTCCATCCAAACTCTTCATCAGCATATCTGCAATTTGATCTTTTGTCGGAATGTATACAATTTCTAACTCCTTCTCCATTACCTTTTCCCTCAGGAAATGATACTGAATCTCTATGTGTTTTGTTCTTGTGTGAAACACCGGATTCGTTGTAAGATATAGAGAGCTCATATTGTCTCCATGTATAATTGGTATACCTTGATCAATGCCCAAGCTTTTGAGCAAGGTCTGCATCCATATTACTTCTTTAGATGCTTCTACCAATCCTTTGTATTCAGCTTCTGTTGATGATAAAGCCACTGTGTGCTGTTTCTTTGAGCACCAGTTTACTAGCTTATCTCCTAGGTATATCATATACCCATGTGTTGATCTTCTGTCATCCTGGTTACCTGCCCAGTCTGAGTCACTGTAGGCTCTCAAACTTATATCTGACGTATAAGGATAGTATAATCCTTCCTTAATAGTTCTCTTTATATATCTGAGAACTCTTTGACCTGCAATCCAATGTGGGTCTTTCGGACAATGCATAAACTATGATAAAACTCCCACTGCATAGCTCAAGTCAGGTCTCGTCAGTGTAGCATAAATCAGACTTCTTACTAACGACTGATACTTTGTCATATCTTTGTAATCTGCACCATCATATTTACTGAGTTTGTGATTGGCTTCAAGCGGTGTTGAAGCTTCTCTGCAATTCTGCATATCAAATTTCTTCAATATATTCAGAAGATACCTTTCTTGTGATACATATACGCCGTGATCTGTATAAGTGACTTCCATTCCAAGAAAGTATGACAACTTTCCTAGGTCACTGATCTTAAACTCCTTTTCAAGCAGTTTCTATCTTGAATAGTTCTATTCATCCTTTCAGCTACACCATTCTGTACTGGGGTATAAGGAGTTGTAAACTCTCTACGAATCCCTCTAAACTGACAAAAAAGGTTGAATTCATGTGAGGTATACTCACCCCCATTATCTGAATGTAAAGCCTTAAGCTTAGTTCCTTTTTCAGTCTCAACTGAAGCAAGCCATTTTCTGAAAGTAGGGAATACCTCATCCTTCGATTTGATAGGATATACCCAGACTTTTCTAGTAGCATCATCTATGAAAGTGACAAAGTAAAGAGAACCACCTAAGGACCTAGTGGGCATAGGACCACACACATCTGTATTGACGGGATCTAAAGGTTGAAGTGAAGAGTCAATGTGCATTCTATGCACATTTTTGGTTTGCTTTCCATATTGACAATGCTCACAAAATGAAAAAGAGAAAGATAACACCGGTAAGTAGCCAGAACGAGAAAGATTTTCCATTCCACTACCAGATATATGGCCCAAATGACCATGCCAAATACAAGCCATAGGTTGTTCAATAACAGCTAACAAGTGTTCTTTCTGTGATACAAATAAAGGATAAAGTGAGCCAACTTTTCTTCCTTTTGCAATAACCATATTGCCCTTTGATATACGAAAGGATCGAGCATAGAAGACTACCTTGTAACCAAGGTCATCAAGTTGACCAACTGACATCAAACTGTGTGATAACTGAGGTACATGGTGTACATTATGCATAGTAAATTTTGAACCATCAATGAACTGCACAACCACATCTCCAATCCCCACAACGTCACACTGGTAAGAATCACCAAGTCTCACGGTACCAAGAGACTTTGCTGCATAATTAGAGAACCATGCTCTTTGTGGTGTCACATGGATAGAAGCACCAAAATCTAGTAGCCAGGTGTGGGAAAGAGAATCAGCCATAAGTGCCTCAGTTGGCACACTACTATCAAGTGTCAGCACATCAGCATCATCAGAAATAGCATTAATTTCTTCAATCTTCACAGTCGAAGTAGATAGTGCAGGTAACTGTTTAACATGCCCATCAACATTCTAACCTTTACCTTTAGCATTCTTTGATGCATAACAGTCTTTCTTCATATGTCCTTTCTTATGACAATAATGGCATTCCATATCCCTCTTCCTTGATTTACTTCTACTCTTATTCCATTGACCATTCTTTTCCTTGTTCTTGCTCCTCCCACGTTGTTGATTCTTTCCATGGTAAGAATCACGAACATTATATGCATCTCCACTTTGAGTATCAACCATAGATTTTCTATGAATCTCCTCACTCAAGAGTACTCCACATATGTCATTAGACGAGTTTACCACCAGGTGCACTATTGCTAATAGCTGTGCAGAACGTATCCCATGATGATGGCAAGGTGCACAGCAACACTGCTTTCATCTCATTATCCATATCCATTTTCTAAGCCTGTAACTGGGAAAATATAGCATCAAACTCATTTAGATGAGAAGCAACACTATCTGTGTCCTTCATGCGAAGGTCATATAATTTTCTCATCAGATACACTTTATTTGATGCCGTCTCTTTTTCATATGTATTGCATAACTGCTTCCAAAGCTCCTCTGCACTTTCACAGTCTAATACTGTAAAGTAAACATTATCTGCCAAGTGCAAGCGAATTGTAGATCTGACCATTTCATCTAACTCATTGCAATCATCTTTATCCATGTCAGCAAGCTTCTTTGAAATCCCATTTACTGGCTTCCATTGCCTCCTTTGAATCAGCACATCTTTAATCTGATTCTTCCATAGAGCAAAGTTTGTGCCATCAAATTTTCGAATCTCAAAATGTTATTTGCCCTGCAATTTATAACTCCTCCTCGGAACACTAGCACTAGACCCTGATCCATCGGATGTGCCTAAGACCTCTGATGCCATGATGGTAGAGAACTGTATAGAATGATAATGGAGCTAGAAGAGTCCGAACACCAACGAATAAGTGTATCAAGGAGTAAATCAACCACTGTATAGTTGACTAAAACAAAATCTAGAAAAATTTTGCTAGAGTATCCTCCGCAAAATGAGCATCTGACCACTGTCAAAATATCATAAAACTGCAAGTATTGACATGTTTTCCTCCATAGTGAATCACTGACTCCACTGCATATAACTAGTTGCCCAACAGAAGCCAACTAGGCTTATCGAGCACCTATGAACAACTATCATACATCTCCTATGGTGAGGCTTGTTGATGTGTAAAACACCACAAGAAATGAATTAATGTGACACTAGAACACCTATATGGTCACCATTAACTCAGTGCCACTCCAAACTTTGAGAAATGATAGCCGAAACCAAGAACTTTGCTTCTTCATATTTTTCTAGTCACTGAAATGACATAGCTTCAGTATTTTGCTAATTTCTCTTAGCTCAAGTATTATTTCTCCAAGATCTTTTATAACCTGAAACTAGAAGAGTAGAGCTTTCCAACAAGCTATTATATGCATGAAACGGATCTCTAGAACTCAAGTTATGGCCCTCACAAGATGACCTTGTATGACCTTCCAAAACTGGAAATTTTACCTGTTTAGTAAATTTTGCTGTCTAAAAATAAAAATTCGATGCCTAGCATCGAATCGCAACCAAAGTCGATGCCGGCCATCCACTTTGAGCTTTTTCAGCCTCTTTTTCTGCACCAGAAATAGCCTCTTGAACACACACATGAAGAAGACCACTTGTATGTAGGAAGTCGATGCCGGGCATCGACTTTATGCTAAAACTCGATGCCAGGCATCGAGTTGCTCCACAAACCTCATGATTTTCAGAAGCTTCATCAGTAGATAAAAGTCAGATATGAAGATAAGGACTTATCAGCTAGGATTCGATGCCAGGCATCGACTTCTCGCATAAAACTCAACCTTTCAACATACATTCGATGCCATGCATCGACTTGCTTGGAAAAATTCAACCTTTCAAATCATTACACAGAAAACAAACACTGGAGATGGAAGAAGAAGACTTATACACAGAAGTTCAATAAATTCTTTCCATAACTATGAAAACTCAGAAATGCACAGGTGCTTTCTCACACAGAGAAGCCCGACTATTCTCAGTCATACAAAATGAGTTCTAACTCACTTTCTCATTGTCTTTCACTTCTTCTCTCACCACGTCAGTTGATACAAACTAACTTATATAGATTTTCTCATTCTCGTGATTTTTAAAAAACTTCTAGAACTAAAAAGAACTAACTTTACAAATATAATAAACTTGTGAATTTGTCCCTTCACATAGGCATGTAGTTTTCTTCTAATGCTTTGACCTTCAAATATATGTCCAATTAGTGAGTGTTTCTCCAACAGCTCCCCCTCAATCACTAATTGACTTTCTCTGTTCCTTCATATCTTCTTCTTTTCTTTTACTCCTACCATACTTTTGAATCTGCTAGTCTTCACACCATCCAAGCTCTTTGTCATTATGTCTGCTATCTGATCTTTAGTAGAAATGTACTCCACTTCAATCTCCTTCTCCATTACCTTTTCTCTGAGAAAATGATAATGTATCTCTATGTGCTTTGTTCTTGCATGAAATACTGGATTTGCTGCAAGATAAAGTGAACTCATATTATCTCCATGTATTGTAGGTGTACCTTGATCAATGCCTAAGCTCTTGAACAATGTTTGCATCCATATGACCTCCTTAGCTGCTTCCACAAGTCCTTTGTACTCTGCTTCAGTTGATGATAATGCTACTGTATGTTGTTTCTTTGAACACCAACTTACAAGCTTATCACCAATGTATATCATGTAACCATGAGTTGATCTTCTGTCATCCTGGTTACCTGCCCAGTCTGAGTCACTGTAGGCTCTCAACTTCAAATCTGATGTAAAAGGATAATATAATCCTTCCTTTATAGTTCCTTTGATATATCTGAGAACTCTTTGACCTGCAATCCAATGTGGGTCCTTTGGACAATGCATGAATTGTGACAAAACTCCCACTGCATAACTAAGATCAGGTCTTGTTAGTGTAGCATAAATCAAACTACCCACAAGAGATTGATACTTCCTCATATCTTTGTATTCTGCACCATCATATTTATTGAGCTTGTGATTAACTTCAAGTGGAGTTGAAGCTTCTCTGCAAGTTTCCATATCAAACTTCTTCAATAGATTCAGAAGATACCTTTCTTGTGATACATATATGCCATGATCTGTATAAGTGACTTCCATTCCAAGAAAGTATGACAACTTTCCTAAATCACTGATGTTGAATTCTTTTTCAAGTAGTCTCTTTACCTCCTTGATTCCTTCATCTGAAGTACCTGTGATTATAATGTCATCTACATAAATACAAATGTAGATTGTACCTTCCTCTGTTCTTTTGATGAGTAGACTTGGATCTGCTTTTGAACTTTGATATCCAAGTTCATTCAGATACTTCACCAGTCTATAGTTCCATGCTCTTGGAGCTTGTTTCAATCCATACAATGCTCTTCTCAACATGCAAACAAAATTTGGATACCTGGAATCTATAAACCCTTGAGGTTGTTCCATGTATACCTCATCCGATATGTATCCATTCAAGAATGCATTCTTTATATCCAATTGACTTAGGGTCCATCCTTTTGAAGCTGCAATAGCAATGATTGTCCTTATAGTTGACATCTTAGCTACAGGACTGAATGTCTCATCATAATCTATGCCATAGGTTTGGGCATAGCCTTTCACCACCAGTCTAGCTTTGTATCTGGCTATACTTCCATCTGCAAGCTTCTTCACTTTATAAACCCATTTATTTCCAATAACCTTCTTACCATTTGGTTTAGGAACAAGTTCCCATGTCTTGTTTTCCTCCAGTGCATTGAACTCTTCCTTCATTGCATCTTCCCATTGCTTCTTACCTTTTGCTTCATCATAGTTCTGAGGTTCTTCATCATCTTTGACCATATATGCATAGTTCTTCTGAGTTATGTAAGAAGTATCATAAGGATACCTTTCTGGTTGCCTTCTAGTCGTGCTTGACCTTCTTGGTTCACATTCTTCATAAGTGTCTGGATACATCTCTTCATCAAATATAGGAGCTTCTTCATTCCTTCTTGTTAATCCACTTTTGGATGTACTTGCTTGCATATAGTCTTCATCTCTATTTACCTGCACAATTGATTTTCCTTTCTCACATCTTCTTACCTCTTCTTCAAATTCTTTAGTTGTATGACTTTGATCTGCATACCAACTTTTCTGTTCATCAAATGTAACATCTCTAGAAACAAGAAATTGTTTGGTTAAAGGATTCCACAACCTGTGACCCATCTGCTTTTCATCATAACCAATGAACACATATTTTTCTGCCTTTGGTTCAAGTTTATGCCTAAGCTGTGATGGCACATAAGCATATGCAATTGATCCAAACACTCTACAATGATCTAGTGTTGGTTTCTTACCCCACCAAGCTTCATATGGAGTCATTCCATTTAGAGCTGCACATGGTAATCTATTCACAAGATATGTGGCTGTATTTACAGCCTCAGCCCAAAGATAATTTGGACAATTCTTCTCCTTTAGCATAGCTCTAGCAAACTCAACCAAAGTCCTATTCCTTCTTTCTGGTACACCATTTTGTTGTGGTGTATACCTGCAAGTTATTTCTCTCTTAATACCTGCATTCCAAAGATAATCATTGAACTCTTGGGAGAAATATTCTCCCCCTCCATCATACCTCAGTCTCTTAAGCTTTTGACCTGTGACTCTCTCTCCATATGCATGAAAATGCTTGAAAGCTCCAAACACTTTTGATCTTTCCTTCAAAACATATAATGTTATCCATCTTGTAGCATCATCAATGAAAAGAACACAATACCTTGAGCCACTGATAGATCCTTCTTTTGTTGGTCCCCATACATCTGTATGAATGAGCTCTAGTAATCCATCATGTTTGAATCCTTTCTTTTGAAATGGTAACCTGTGTGCTTTTCCCATTTGACATGCTTCACATTTATAAACCATATGTTGACTTTGCACATTTGGTAATCCTAGTACAGACTGATTAGCAACCATAGCTTTAATTCCTCTTTCATTGAAGTGACCTAATCTCTTATGCCAGAGATCAAGTTCCGTAATCACTCATTCACCATGTGTGAGCAAAGTTTGACCAATGTTTCCTTGCACTCTTAAAGTAAAGAGTCTACCTTCTTTCTTACCAGAGACAATCTGGTTATATCCATTCTCTGGATCTTCAACAAATACGCCTTCATTTGTAAACCTGACTTGAAAACCTTTTTCAACTATCTGTCCCACACTAATCAAGTTTTTAGGTATTGTGGGAACATACAAAACATTGGTTAGCAAATCTACTCCACTCTTGCATTTCACTTTTCCAATTGAATGTACACTATGTCTTGTATTATCACCTGTTTGAACCGTATGACTAGAAATGCCTTTTTCCAATTCTGACATCAATTCTATGTTTCTTGACAAATGATTAGAACATCCAGAGTCAATGTAAAATACCTTTAGATCTTCTTTATCTGATGTGCTGATTGAGTTCATCATCAATGATGTATGACTTTCATTCTGTGTGTCATTTGCATAGTTGTAGTAGGTGGTGTTGTAGGATTGATTCTGTCCCCAACTTCTTCCTGCACCTCTACCATAGCCTCCTCTTTGATTTTTTCTACTTCTTTGGAAACTACTTTGATATCTTCCACCTCGACCTCTGCTATTGTTGTTTTGATTCTGGTTTGATCCTTATTGGTTGTGCCAACAGTCATGAGCCAAATGATTACTCAATCCACAAATCCAGCAAGCCTTCTTGTTGTTATTTTGATTACCTCTTCCTCTTCCAAAACCTCTTGGTCTTCCTCTGCCAGTGCCTTTACCTCTTGCATAATAAACTTGAGAACTTGAATCCTCTTCATCCTTTGCTTTACCTTTATCTCCTTTCTTCTTGTTCTTCATGTACATTGCAGAACTTTGTCCTTTATCTCCATCTCCCTTCAAGTCTTGCTCATATGTGAGCATCAAACCAAGCAATTGGTTTAAATCTGGAACATAATGATTTAATGAAAGTTCTGTTGATAAGACAAAAGGTTTCCACCTTTCATCCCCTCTCAATCCTGCAAGTAGTTGAGCAATCAATTTGTGATCTTCAACATCTTCATCTATGGATCCAAGACTATCTGCTAGATCCTTCATCTTAGTGACATAATCACTAATACTTTGACTTGGCTTCTTCTTGAATGTTGTAAACTCTGACCATAGACTTGCTTTCCTTGCTTTAGTAGTGCTTTGGAAATGATACTCCAATGCATTCCATATATCTTCAGATGATTCCAATCCTCTGATGTGTGGTAGCAAATGATCAGAGATTGAATTGTAGATGTAGGCTTTTGCACTTGCATCCTTCTTCTGCCAATGCTTTAAAGCATCCAGTTCTTCTTTCTTTGGTCGGCTTTCATCTTCAAATATTGGCTTCTCTTCTTCACCTGTAACATATATCATGAGATCCTTACTCATAAGTAAGGCTTCCATTCTCATTACCCATGCGGGGTAATTATCTCTGTCCAGATTGTCAATGGAGATATGATCTGCCATACTCCTTTCCTTCTGCTGCAACCTTTGAGCTTAAAGGATAAAGAATAATACCTTTTGGAGTTCTTTGTGTATGAGGATAGTTTTGAAGTAACCTTTTGATGCATTGTGTCTTCAAATGCTTCACCTTTCAACCTTTAATGAAAAACTTTTCCAAAACTTCTCGTATCTTTGTCGCCTTCTATTCTTCATGACCTTTTTGCTCTGATACCACTTGTTGATGTGTAAAACACCACAAGAAATGAATTAATGTGACACTAGAACACCTCTATGTTCACCATTAACTCAGTGCCACTCCAAACTTTGAGAAATGATAGCCGAAACCAAGAACTTTGCTTCTTCATATCTTTCTAGTCACTGAAATGACATACCTTCAGTATTTTGCTAATTTCTCTTAGCTCAAGTATTATTTCTCCAATATCTTTTATAGGCTGAAACTAAAAGAGTAGAGCGTTCCAACAAGCTATCATATGCATGAAACGGACCTTTAGAACTCAAGTTATGGCCCTCACAAGATGACCCTGTATGACCTTCCAAAACTAAAAATTTTACCTGTTTTAGTAAATTTTGCTGTCTAAAAATAAAAATTCGATGCCTACCATCGAATTGCAACCAAAGTCGATGTTGGACATCGACTTTGAGCTTTTTCAGCCTCTTTTTCTGCACCAGAAATAGCCTCTTGAACACACACATGAAGAAGACCACTTGTATGTAGGAAGTCGATGCCGGGCATCGACTTTATGTTGAAACTCGATGCCAGCCGTCGAGTTGCTCCACAAACCTCATGATTTTAAGAAGCTTCATCAGTAGATAAAAGTCAGATATGAAGATAAGGACTTATCAGCTAGGATTCGATGCTAGGCATCGACTTCTCGCATAAAACTCAACCTTTCAACATACATTCGATGCCAGGCATCGACTTGCTTGGAAAACTTCAACCTTTCAAATCATTACACAGAAAACAAACACTGGAGATGGAAGAAGAAGACTTATACACAAAAGTTCAATAAATTCTTTCCATAACTATGAAAACTCAGGAATGCACAGGTGCTTTCTCACACAGAGAAGCCCGACTATTCTCAGTCATACAAAATGAGTTCTAACTCACTTTCTCATTGTCTTTCACTTCTTCTCTCACCACGTCAGTTGATACAAACTAACTTATATAGATTTTCTCATTCTCGTGATTTTTAAAAAACTTCTAGAACTAAAAAGAACTAACTTTACAAATATAATACACTTGTGAATTTGTCCCTTCACATAGGCATGTGGTTTTCTTCTAATGCTTTGACCTTCAAATATATGTCCAATTAGTGAGTGTTTCTCCAACAAGGCTGGGTAAGTCTTCCACCTGCATCACCGAAGAGACCCTGACATCTGGGTGTCTCCCAGTTAAGAAAATATCACCACGACTCTCTTTATCAAATGTAAAAGGCTTTATGCAAAGAACGTAACCGTTATATCAATGACCACATGGACATACATAAGCGGTATCCACAGAAGTGTACATGGTGTGTATGTGCTCAATATATGCAACAAAATGACACCAAAAGGCTGAATACACAGCCCAAAAACTAGCCAATAACACCTGCAAGTGTCTGTCAACTTTGATGTTTTATGCTCAAAAAACCTGCATAAATTTTGCAACAGCTTCTCCCACCAAAATTGAAACCTTTCAAGAAACCTTTAGTTTTACAAGTGTGGCTGAAAACAGCCCCAAAGGTTGATATTTATTGTAGATGAAGTACAAAGAACACTCTTTTTGATGTTCTTGGAAGTGTGTGAAGAGAACTATGTGTGGAAGTACTACAAAATGGCTCCAAAAGACACCCCAAAAATGCTTCCAAAACAGGCTTTGAAAGCAAAGGATGAAGCTTTGAGGGACCAAAAGTTCCATAGGAACCCAATACGAATCAAATGAAGCAATAGAACAGGATCCGTCCTAGTAGATCCCATGCTTGTGTTGATATATTTAAGTAGTGATGTGTGTGAACACTCTACGACTGCTAGGGCATTTTTTTCCCTCTTTAGGAGGTCTTTTTCCCTTGGATTGTATATACACCTATAGCCCTAACATGTTACTTATCTTTACACATTTCTAGTGGTAATACGTTCAGTATTGTCTGTTCTGCTCCAAGCTTCTTCTTCTTCCTTGTGCTGTTTGCGTGCTTCGATAGAGCTCTAACTCCAACAATTGGTATCAAAGTAGGTCACTGCTTTATCTAGGGCATCGTCGATAACCCTTCGATTACAATCTCAGAATCACACAAAATTTGGTGTGCATACTCAAGCTGATTAGGAGATCAAACCAGCTTTGCTCTATGGTGCCAAAATTGCAATTTGAGCTTGTTTTGGCCTTCAAATGCACTATGAGAGTGCTTGTGTAGGCAATTTTGTCTTTTTGTGCCAAAGATATATACAGGTTTTGGTCATGAGTATAAGCATCTTGAAGTCTACTACAAGTTTAGTAGAACTTGATAGGGTAATTTTGTTCAACTTTTTGAGATACAGTCAATTTTCTACATCAGGGTATTTTAGTCAGTGGCCATGGTTGAAAGTAGTGATGTATTTCATATGTTGGTTGTTGAGGATAAGTTGGATGGTACCAATTACCCATTGTGGTCTTATATGATGCTTCATGTATTGGTTGCAAAAGGATTATGGAATATTGTGTAGGGTGTTGAAAAACGTCTTAATTCACATGCAAACACAATTGTTGAAGGTGATGCAGATGGTGTTGAAGATGACGATATTCTTCATGTTCTTGTTTGTGCTCCGGTTCCTATTGCACCTACTATAGAGAAAATTTGTTGGGATGGCAGAGATGCTCACGCACATTCATTGATAGCCTTGTCTATCAAATGTGCCATTATTCATCACATTCACTCTTGCAAAACAGCTAAGGATGCTTGGGATACACTTACCACTTTATACTAGGAAAGGAATGAGGATCGTGTTGCTTACCTCTGAGAACAGTTCAAGAGAGCATATGAATGAAGGAGATTCCATGAACAGTTTTCTAACAGTGATCAAAGATTTAAAGGAACCATTGATTTTTGCTGATGGTCTCATCTGATAGTTTGCTTGTGCAGAGTATTTTGAATGATCTTCCCAATTCATATCAAAGTTTTGCTTCTACTCTTCATTTGATGATGAAAGGCAATCCAAATGCCTTAATATTTGACGAGTTAGTCTCTGTTCTATTGCAGGAAGATCAATCTAGGTAGAACAAGTCAATTATGCATGTTGCAGGTCAATCTTTCTTGGCTAGTCAAAAGGGCAAAGGTAAATGGAGCTCTTCTACTAGTAAGCAAAAATCTACTAATTCAACACAATCAAAGAAGGATGACAGAGACAAGAAGAGAACAGAAAAGTAGAAAGTGTTTTCCAAATATTGTAAAGGAAATGATCATGTCATAAAGATTTGTCCAAAACTAGCTGCTAAAGAGGCAAGGAAGAAAGAGGCTAGAATGGTTGTTGCAGAGGCCTCTACACCCAAAACAGAGTCTGCTAATCTTGTTCAGAATGAAGAATGGGCATTTACTACTATTTGTAGTTATGATCCATCTTCTCATGAACAGTGTATGTTTGTAGTAGACTCAGATGTTTGGTACTTTGATAGTGTGGCAACCAAACATATTACCTTGCAGCATAGTTTCTACACTTCACTCGAGCCTTCCACTACAGGGAATATTGTCACATGTGCTAACAACTCCACTTATCATGTCATGGGAGTTGGTAAGATAATTCTGACTACTGTCGATGGTAGTTCTTTTACATTGTCGGATGCTTTATTTGTGCCAGGGATCAAGAAGAATCTATTATCCATTTCAACTTTAGTCGAGATTGGCTTGGTTGTGAAATTTGTTGATGAGACATGTCGAGTTCATGATCTCTGAAATGGCAACATCATTATTGCTTCTGGCATTTTATGTCATGGGTTGTACAAGCTCATAGATTCTGAAAAATCTGTGAATGATTCAGCATGTGCAGTACATGATTCTCAAGCTATGTCATATGCAAAGCTTTGGCATGCACGCTTTGGTCATCTGAGCTTTGCTAGTTTGCTATGCCTGCAGAAATCTGAAATGGTGTCCTCTTTGCCCAAACTTGAGGCACCTGGTAAACATGTATGTAAAGCTTGTATATTGGCCAAAATGCAGTGTTCCTCCTTGTCAAAAGATGGCTCAGTTCGAGATACTCAAAAATTGCAGCTTGTTCATAGTGATGTTTGTGGTCCTATGTAGACACCTTCTTTTGGGAACTATCTTTATTTCATGACTTTCATCGATGATTTTTCCAGGAATACATAGGTATATCTATTGAAAGCAAAGTCCAAAGTGTTTATGTGCTTCAAATAATTTCTAGTTTTGGCTAGAAATCTATCAACATGTAAAATGGACACCCTCTATTCTGATCAAGGAGGGGAATATATGTCTTCTGACTTTAATGCATTTTTGGTTGAACGTGGGATAAAACATCAGTTACTGAACGAAAGAATAGGTCTTTCATGGAGATGACGAGGTGTATGGTCAAGAGTCATGATTTACCACATAGTTTCTGGCTTGACGCTGTTATGTGTGTAGCATATGTACTTAACAGGTGTCCCACTAAAGCATTGCAGTCTATCACTCCATATGAGGTTTGGCATGGTCACAAGCCATCTATTGCTCACCTACGTGTTTTTGATTGTCTGGCATATGCATTAGTACCTGAACAACAATGCAAGAAATTAGATGATAAAGCAGTGAAATGTATTTTTGTTGGGTATAGTTTTGCAAGCAAAGGCTATCGTCTATATCATCCATAGACTAAACGCATTATGGTTAGCACTGATGTTGTTTTTGTGAAAGATGTTATTCAGCCATTACTTTCATGTACTAAGGAGACATCAGTTAGCTCCAAAGACATGTATGACACTTTGCTGCCTCTTTTTACAAGTGGACGGTCTAGTGTTGGTCTTAATGAGGCAACTTCTCAGCCTTTACAAGTTTCATGTGATGATGTAGATCATTCCATTTGTGATGTAGATTTACATGATGCACTTGTTGATGAGAGCTCTGATATTGAGGAGGCAAAAATTATGCCAAAATGGCTGGTGCAGACTTTGTGTGATAGAAAATTAGATGCACTTCTATCATATTGTACTCATTCTAGCTCTCATGGTGCTTTGTTTGCATCAGATTGCTATGATATGGTTGTCTATAGTCTCTGGGATGAGAATGAGCTTGTTTCATTTGATGAAGTACGAAATTCTAAAAATTGGATGGCTGTTATACAATTAGAATATGATGCTATCATGAAAAATGGTACCTGGTCTTTATGTGAGTTAGCTCCTAAAAGGAAGCCTATTGGCACTAAGTGGGTATCCAAGTTGAAGCATAAGCCTGATGGAATAGTTGATAGGTATAAAGCTAGGCTTGTTGCAAAGGGCTATGCTCAAGAAAGAGGCATTGAATTTGATGAGACCTTTGCTCCTACATGCCAAATGACTACTGTTCATAGCATCTGTGCACTTGCAACTCATCATGTTGGAATGTATATCAGTTGGACATTAAAACTGTATTTTTGAATGGTGATTTGCATGAAGAAGTGTATGTTTATCAGCCCCATGGCTTTGTGCAGAAAGGACATGAAAACCAAGTGTGCAGGTTGAAAAAGGCATTATATGATTTGAAGCAAGCACCATGTGCTTGGTATGAAAAGATACATGCCTATCTGATTGCACATGGTTTTGAGAATAGTCCAATTGAGAGCACCTTATAAGTGCATGCAAATGATGTGCTTCTAATCATTGTTGTTTATCCTGATGACATGTTGCTCACTAGTCCTCATGAGAAGCATATTACTGATTTTAAGGTTGATTTGCATGCCTCAATCTTTGCTAGAATGTATGCCCATTATAGTACCAAATACTAGGATTTGACAACACCAATTTGAGGAATTCACATAAAAAGTGACATGTAAGGATATGTTATATCCATTATAAATTTAATTTGTGATCTCTTGGTTATGAGTTTGATGGGCTGAATACTTGCCCCATCTCAAGTTCAAGTTGGATCCACTTATACCTAGAGAACCAAGAATCGAGGTAGAGGTAGAAAAGGCCATACCAAATATGGACATCTTTGGCCTTAAGAACTCTAGGAAACTATTCGTGGAACTCAATGGAAGAAAGAGCTACATACCAACTCGCCTATCCCTAAAATATTCATGGGATGAAAAGAGAACCATCTTGAAGGATCTTGTTATGGTGATGCTCATAATCTCAATATTTATGAAGAGGATACCATGATTTTACACACTCTTCCAAACTAAATGGGAGAATATGAATCCAAATTAGAATACAAGAGAGCACCTACAATAAGAAAAAGATGCATCCAGGGTGATGAGTAGAAACCATCAACAATAGAAGAATTGATAAAGACAAGATTTTGATATATGCTTATCCTAGATTGTTGAAAGTGAAACCTATTGGGAAAGATGGATGGATGATCCAAGAGACTGAGTAGGCACTGCTAAACCTGCTTTGTACCAGCCTTCTTTTGCTTCAGACTTGATTAGTAGACTTCCTTAGCATTCCAATGACACAAAGAAATGGCTTATGACCTTTGGAAATGATGTGTGCAATGATTGAATCAAAACAGATAACTTTGAAAATCACAAACTCAAGAAAACCTTCTATTTTGGTCTTGACACCTGCTGGATGTTTTGCTCAGTGTGACCAGCACAATAGCAATTGATAAAATTCCTTCTAGGGGTATTTAATTAGCTTAATAAGCTACCATTTGCAAGTGGAATCATGTAAAAAGATAAACTATGCTAAGAGAAATCAATTTAGCAAGATTAGCTATACCCCGACTTTTTAGGATTGTAGCAGAAATAGACCAGTGAGCACCTCGACGCAAATTTCTCTGAGTTGGCTGAATAGAATGTCTTCAAATTTTGATAACTTGTAGTAGGCTTCAATCTTAATCCATCAAGCTTTGAATCACTGAATTTCATGGAGTATTGACTGAGATATGCCCTTGACAAGTTGACAGACTTTTGAGTAGACTAGCAGAGAACACAGAGATGAATGATGTAAATGTATCTATAAATTATCACTTGTGTACAATCCCATTGGCATGAATAAAATTGCCTAATGGTGTAGAGAGGTGTAGGCTATGGTATAGTCCTCACACACACTCAATTACAGTAGAATGAAGCTCAGGAGTGAAGTGATCTGCCCGCGACTTTTTTCATATCCATTTTTATAGGAAATGACTAAAAGTTTGAATTCAAATTCAAACTTTTGGCTTCCTATGATCAAGCTCCTAAATGATTGGAGATATTCTCTCAATCAAGTGAGTTACTTTTTCCACGAATCACTTAGGTAGGTGATTACAAAAGATTCTAAGTCAATTTGACTTTTACAATGAGATAAAGTGGTAATTAACCACTAGCATATGTTCCTATGGTTCTTCATGTATGTAGAGTCTTCATGATATCTTCCAAGTCAAATGTGTAGGCTTGTGATTTACACCAACAGCTCCCCCTCAAGCCAAACATTTTGGCTTAAGTCTTTATCTTCAATCTTCAAGTATATCCTGCAATCCAATCATAGATTTGAACCTGCAAAGTTTGGTTCCATCCAAAGCTTTAGTCAGCAAATCTGCACATTGCATGTTGGTTGACACATAGGTCAGCTGAATATCCTTGCTTAGCAACTTTTCTCTCACATAATGATAATGAACTTCTATGTGTTTTGTCCTGGCATGATAGATAGGATTAGCTGCAAGGTGAAGAGAACTTGTATTATCTCCAAAGATAATTGGAGGCCTAGTATATAATCCCAATTCTGTATACAAAAGCTTAATCCAAATTGCTTCTTGAGTGGCATTAGCTAGTCCTCTATACTCTGCCTCTGTGGAAGACAAAGCAATAGTAGGTTGCTTCTTTGCAGACCATGAAATTGGTTTGTCACCTGCAAAAGAAATATATCTAGAAGTGCTTCTCCTATCATCCTTGCATCCTGCCCAATCTGCATCTGAATAAACTTTTATGTCAAGATCTGAAGTGAAAGGAAAATACAAACCATGGTTCTGTGTACCCTTGAGATACTTCAAGATTCTCTTGGCAGCCTCTAAGTGAGGTATCCTTGGCTTGTGCATAAATTGACTTAGCACACTAACTCCATGTGCAATATCAATTCTTGTAAGAGTAGCATAGTTCAAGCTACCCACCATACTCTGATAAACTGTAATGTCCTTGACTTCATCACCTTCATGGGCACTTAGCTTTAGGTTCACCTCCATTGGAGTGCTTGCTACTTTAGCATCCTGCAAGTGAAACTTCTTCAACATATCTTGTACATACTTTTTTTGAGTAATGTATATCCCTGAATTAGTGTAAACTAATTCAAGCCCTAGAAAATACTTCAATAAACCAAGATCATTGATCTTGAACTCCTTCATCATCTAGCTTTTGATGTATCTGATTCCATTGACATCATTACCTGTAATGATCATGTCATCAATCTAAACACAGAGATAGATTACCTTTGAATTACTTCTCTTAATGAACAGAGAAGTGTCAGCCTTGCTCATGACAAAACCTTGGTCTTGGAGGTATGTTGTTAGCCTGTAATTACATGCCCTAGGTGCCTGCTTCAATCCATATAAAGCCTTCTTTAATTTGCAAACATAAGTTACCTTCTTAGGGTCTTCATAGCCAGGAGGTTGTGACATATAAACTTCTTCTGAGATCCATCCATTCAAAAAAGCATTCTTGACATCCAATTGGTACATGTTCCAATTCTTTGATGCAGCCACACTTACCAACACTCTGATTGTTGGCATCTTGGCCACAGGAGAAAATGTCTCTTCATAGTCAATGCCTTGGGTTTGTGCAAAACCCTTGGCTACCAATCTGGCTTTGTACCTATTAATTGTTCCATCAGAATTTCTTTTCAACTTATAGATCCATCTGGATCCTATTACCTTCATAGAATCCTTCTTGGGTACTAACTCCCATGTATCACTCTCCTTGAGTGCTTCAATCTCCTCATCCATAGCTTCTTTCCATTTTGATTTGGTGATTGCTTCTTCATATGAACCTGGTTCTTCATTTGACAAATCTTTGGCAAGATAAACTGAATGTTTAGTAACAAGGGATGTATCATACCCATATCTGATAGGTTTTTTGCTTTCTCGCTGAGATCTTCTGATTGATTGAGTTGAAGATTCAGGTATGTCTTCAAGCTTCTTCATCTTCATTTTGCCCTTGGACTTCCATGCTTTGAATTCTTCAAGGTTGATAGTGTCTTCATCATCTGAACTTGAGTCTTCATTCTGAGTAGGTTCCTCCTTTGCAAGTTTTGGAAATTCTTCTTCCAAATCATAGGGTAGTTTGACCTTCTTGCATTCATTCTCATACCAAGAATCATTTTCATCAAAGATCACATCTCTGCTTACCATAAATCCCTTGTTGGTAGGATTATAAAACCTGTAACCTTTTTTATTTAAATCATACCCAATGAAAATGCATTTTTCAGCCTTTGGGTCTAGCTTACCTCTAATCTGAGAAGGAATGTGTACATATGCTACACATCCAAATATTTTGCAGTGATCCAATGATGGTCTCTTACCATGCCATGCTTCATAGGGTGTCATACCATCAAGTGAATTAGATGGTAACCTATTTATGAGGTAAGTGGCAGTAGAAACACTCTCTACCCATAGATAGTTAGGTAATTTCTTCTCATTAAGCATAGATCTCGCTATCTCAACAATTAACCTATTTCTTCTCTCAACTAGCCCATTCTGTTCAAGAGAATACCTTGTGGTTATCTCTCTTTTGATGCCTCTGTCCTGCAAGGTCTTCAAATTCATTGGAGAAGTACTCACCTCCTCCATCTCACCTTAGCCTCTTCAAATTCCTTCCTGTCTGGTTTTCAACTAATGCAAGATATTTCTTAAAACAATTAAATACCTCATCCTTGTGCTTCATGAAGTATAATACAGTCCATCTGCTATAATCATCAATGAAAGACACATAGTACCTTGAACTTGAGACTGAGGGGTCTTTGCTAGGTCCCCGTACATCTGTGTGTACCAGCTCTAGGTAGTCTTCATGTATATATCCTTTCCTTGAGAAGGGTAACCTGTGAGACTTACCAAATTGACAAGCACCACACTTGTAAATCATATGTTGCTTGGATACATTAGGTATCACAAGCACACATTGGTCCCTGTACATTTGTTTCAAGGGTCTTTCTCCTATGTGCCCTAACCTTTTGTGCCAAATCTCAAGCTCTGAAAGTGTTTGATCTTTATAACTGTATAGTGCAATATTCTTTGTGTCTTCTAGCTCAAAAGTGAAAAGTCTACCTGATTTTTCTCCTTTAGCTATCCTTTTGAATCCATGTCTTGGGTCCTCCACAAATGCTCCATATTGATTGAATCTGACCTGCAAACCTTTCTCTACAATCTGACCAACACTCATTAAGTTCTTTGTAATTGTTGGTACATAAAGTACCCTGCTCAACAAATTCTGATTACCATCACAAGTCTTCACATTTCCAACTTTAACAACAGAATGCTTTGTATCATCACCTGTTTGGACTTGGTGTTTACCTTTTGGTTCCTCAAGATCAGAGAGTAGTGCCACATTACCAGCCACATGATTTGAACACCCTGAATCAATATAAAATAAGTGATCATCATTTGTACCTGTCTTTGAAGTCATGTTCATGATTAGAAGAGAGTCATCCTGCTCTTCTGTGTAGTTGTTGTAGTCCCTTCTAGTTTTGAATCCTCCTTGGTAGTTTCCATTGTAATTGTTGTAGTTGTTGTAATTGTTGTTGTGGCCTTGGTGATTGTTGAACCTTCCTCTTGACTGTGAGTATCCACCTCTTTGGTAGCCTCTTCCTCTCTGATTTTTGTAATTCCTGAAACACTCATCTAAGGTATGATTTGATAAACCACAAATGTTACATGGTGATGAATTATAGGGGCTCCCCCTACCTTGCTTACCTCCTCTGCCCCTTCCTCATGAAGATCTACCTCTCCCTGCATAGTTGGCTTGGGAGGTAGAGCCTTCATCTTCCATCTTCTTACTCTTGCCTTTATCCTTAGATTTCTTATCAGTGTATAGGGCAGAAGAGTTGTTACCTTTGGATGTATCTCCACTCTTGGTGAGCTTTGCTTCATGTGTAAATAGTTGACCCATGAGAGTTGTAAGATCTGGAGTGTGCATGTCCATGTAGAGATCCATTGCAGTGGTGAAGCTTTCCCACTTGTCATCAGCCTTGATTCCATTGATTACCTTCCTCACAATTTGTTCTTCTTCAATCTCTTCTCCTATGCTTGCTAACTGATCTGCAACATCTTTGATCTTGGTCACAAATTTTGAAACAGCTTGTTTAGGTTGCTTCCTTAGTGTTGTGAATTCAATCCACAATTGATTTTTCCTAGCCCTTGTATTGGAGGAAAAATATGATGACAGAGTTTCCCAAGTCTCTTGGGAAGTCTTGCAATTTCTGATATGTGGCAAAAGAAAGTCAGAGATAGAGTTGAGTAAATAAGACCTTGCCAATGCATCCTTTGCACACCATGTGTTGAGCTTTTCTTGTTCTTCCTTGGTTGGCAATCCTCTTGCTTTGAATGAGGGCAATTCCTCATCTCCTGAGATGTATCCATAGAGACTCCTTCCTTGTAAGTAGGTCTTCATCCTTAGAGACCAAGCTTGATAATTGTTCCTGTCCAATTTATCAATGAATGAAGGAAAACCATCTCCCATTTTACCTTATTTGCTCTGATACCACTGTTGGGAAAGATGGATGGATGATCCAAGAGACTGAGTAGGCACTGCTAAACCTGCTTTGTACCAGCCCTCTTTTGCTTCAAACTTGATTAGTAGACTTCCTTAGCATTCCAATGACACCCAGAAATGGCTTATGTCCTTTGGAAATGATGTGTGCAATGATTGAATCAAAACAGATAACTTTGAAAATCACAAACTCAAGAAAACCTTCTACTTTGGTCTTGACACCTGCTGGATGTTTTGCTCAGTGTGACCAGCACAATAGCAATTGATAAAATTCCTTCTACGGGTATTTAACTAGCTTAATAAGCTACCATTTGCAAGTGGAATCATGTAAAAAGATAAACTATGCTAAGAGAAATCAATTTAGCAAGATTAGTTATACCCCCAACTTTTTAGGACTGTAGTAGAATTAGACCAGTGAGCACCTCGACGCAAATTTCTCTGAATTGGCTGAATAGAATGTCTTCAAATTTTGATAGCATGTAGTAGGCTTCAATTAAATCCATCAAGCTTTGAATCACTGAATTTGGTGGAGTATTGACTGAGATATGCCCTTGACAAGTTGACAGACTTTTGAGTACACTAGCAAAGAACACAGAGATGAATGATGTAAATGTATCTATATATTATCACTTGTGTACAATCCCATTGGCATGAATAACATTGCCTAATGGTGTAGAGAGGTGTAGGCTATGGTATAGTCCTCACACACACTCAATTACAGTAGAATGAAGCTCGGGAGTGAAGTGATCTGCCCGTGACTTTTTTCATATCCATTTTTATAGGAAATGACTAAAAGTTTGAATTCAAATTCAAACTTTTGGCTTCCTATGATCAAGCTCCTAAATGCTTGGAGATATTCTCTCAATCAACTGAGTTACTTTTTCCACGAATCACTTAGGTAGGTGATTACAAAAGATTCTAAGCCAATTTGACTTTTACAATGAGATAAAGTGGTAATTAACCACTAGCATATGTTCCTATGGTTCTTCATGTATGTAGAGTCTTCATGATATCTTCCAATCCAAATGTGTAGGCTTGTGATTTACACCAACAAAACCACACCTTGGGACAAGTTAGACCAATGAGTGAAGCCACACAAAAAAATCCAACAAAGGTGAAGTATTTTGATGGCAATGCACCACAGTGCACTCTCCTTCTTGAGAGCTCCATGATGATATCCTCGGAGTAGAAAATCAAGCTCCAAGCAGCACACACAGTACTCTACATAGAGGCTGCAAAATATGTAGAAAAATGAAGTACACAGGGAGCACAAGCATAGACTTCTTAAGTGTTAAAAATGTGGTCGTACTTATAGTATGTGGCTGATTAGGCCACTATATGTTTTATTAAAGAACATATACAGCCATTTGGCCTTTCACATGGACACTAACAATAACAATCTCCTCCTAAAGGCCAATATGGCCAAACTAACTATGGGATAAAAATAAAGAATGATAAAGAATACTTGAGTGTAAGTATACAAACTATACCTCCCACCTAATGGGCATGTTACACAGTATACAAGTGACTATGTAAGATCATGAATCAATTAACCCCCATGAAGTGACAATAGTGTCAAAAGTTATCTTGTGGTAGAGCTTTAGTCAAAGCATCTACAGCATTATCTCGACCTTCTCA
Source organism: Ceratopteris richardii (assembly GCA_020310875.1). Taxonomy (NCBI): domain Eukaryota; kingdom Viridiplantae; phylum Streptophyta; class Polypodiopsida; order Polypodiales; family Pteridaceae; genus Ceratopteris; species Ceratopteris richardii. The sequence continues at coordinate 145,979,600 of CM035440.1, read as the reverse complement.
AGAATAATGCACTCAGTGGCTAAGCAATCTCAAATGAAGTGATACCTCACCTCAATGTGCTTGGTCTTTGCATGATAGGCTGGATTCTTAGCCAAAGCAATGGCACTCTGACTATCACTTAGCAAATGAGGTACATGTTGAGGTAAACCCATATCACAAGAAAGATGAGAAAGCCACAATGCTTCCTTACATGCCTCACTTGTTGCAACATACTCTACTTCTGTGATGGAAACAACTATACATTCTTGAAGACAAGATCTCCAAGAGATAGCACCTCTAGCAAAATGAAAAATGTACCCTGATGTAGACTTACAATTGTCTACACAACCAGCATAGTCAGAATCTATGTAACCAATAATGGATGCTTTCCCTCTACGTGATCATAGACACTTGTCCTTAGTGCCACTCAGATATCTCAAAGTCATCTTGACTTCTTCCCAATGTTTCTTGCCAGTATTAGACATATATTTGCTCACAAATCCCACTGCAAATGCAATGTCTGGTCTCGTAGCTACCATAGCATACATGAGACTACCAATAGCAGACTGATAGGGAATTTCGGTCATGAATTCCTTTTCCTCATCTGATTTGGGGCAATCATCCATGCTCAATTTCACATATGTGGGTATAGGTGTACTCAATGCCTTTCCACCTTGCATATTGAACATGTCAAGTACTTTGGATATGTACTCACTTTGAGACAAGTATATGCATATTTTACTCCTATCACGAATAATGCACATGCCAAGAATATGTTTGACATCCCCTAGATCGTTCATATCAAATTTCTGACTCAAATTCTTTTTGAGAATTGACAAGTCATAAGAGGACTTCCCAGCAATCAACATATCATCGATATAAAGTATCAAGCATATCAAGCTACCATCTGAGCATCTCTTTGTGTAGAGACAATCATCCTCATTGCTTTGAGAATAGCCTTGAGCTTACAAAGTAGAATTTCCTTGCCAAGAACTACATAACCCTCTGGTTTTTCCATATAGATCTCATCTGTAAGATCTCCATGCAGGAAAGCAATTTTCACATCCATTTGGACTAGCTTTAAGTCCTCCATTGCAAAGAATCCGAGCAACATTCGTAGGGTAGTCATCTTAACCACTATAGAGAAGATTTCCTCGAAATCAACACCATGCTGTTGCTTAAAACCCTTTGCAACAAGTTGTGTTTTATGCTTTGGAGAAGCACTATCTGATGTGAATTTCAGCTTATATACCCATTTCCATGGTAAAGCTTTCTTGCCCTTTAGCAAAGGTACTAAATCCCAAGTACCATTCTTGTGAATAGAATCCAACTCACTCTTCATGGCTCGCTCCCACTTCACATGATCCTCTCCCTGCATAGCCTCTTTGTAGCAAGAAGGCTCATCGGCATCTCTTAGCATAAGAAAAACTAAATGTGGAACATATCTATTAGGGGGATGTGAGACACGTGGAGAGAGTCTCAATGGTTGCTGAACAAGAACATTTGCAGACTGATCTAATCATACATTCTCTTGAACGCCCTATGTGTAGCATTTTTATGCATGCTAACTAGAGGACTAGTATCCTCAAACACCACTCTTCTCACTTCAACGTCCTTTATGGGTTGTTTATGCATCTTAGAGTCATTGAAAATGACATCACTACTTTTGATCATTGACTATGTTTCAGGATCCCATAAGCGATATCCAAATTGTCCTTCTTTGCTATATCCAAGAAAAATGCATTTCATTGACTTATGGTCCAACTTTTGTCTAAGATTCTTGGGTATATGAACGCATGCTTCACACCCAAAAACTCGAAGATGATCATAATATGGCGGCTTCCCTATCCATAATTCTTGTGCCACTTTCAAACCTTTGGTAGTACTAGGTGTAAGGTTAATCACATGACTTGCAGTCAATACTGCTTCTGCCCAAAAGCCTTGTGAAAGGTTTGCATGATGCAACATAGAGACTACTCTATCTTGAATGTTTCTATTCATCCTTTCAGCTACACCATTTTATATTGGGGTATAAAGAGCTATAAACTCTCTATGAATTCCTCTAGACTGGCAAAAAAGGTTGAATTCATGTGAGGTATACTCACCCCCATTATGTAAATGTGAAGCTTTGAGCTTAGTTCCTTTTCCACTCTCAACTGAAGTAAGACATTTTTTGAAAGAAGGGAATACCTCATCCTTTGATTTGATAGGATATACCCAAACTTTTCTAGTAGCATCATCTATGAAAGTGACAAAGTAAAGAGAACACCTAATGACCTTGTGGGCATAGGACCACACACATCTGCATGAATGAGATCTAAAGGCTGAATTGAAGAGTCAATGTGTGTTTTATGCACATTTTTGGTTTGTTTTCCATATTGACAATGCTCACAAAATGACAAATCATAGAAACATAACACAAGTAAGTAGCCAGAACGAGAAAGATTTTCCATTCAACTATGAGATATATGGACCGAACGACCATGCCAAATACAAGACGTAGGCTATTCACTAACAGCTAAGAATTGTTCTTCCTGTGATACAAATAAAGGATAAAGTGAGCTAACTTTGCTTCCTTTGCAATAACCAGATTGCCCTTTGATATGCAAAAGGACTGAGCATAGAAGAGCACCTTGTAACTAAGTTCATCAAGTTGACCAACTGACATCAAACTATGTGATAACTGAGGCACATGGCATACATTTTGCATAGTAAATTTTGAATCATCAATCAATTGCACAACCACATCTCCGATCCCCACAACGTCACACTCGTAAGAGTCATCAAGTCTCATAGCACCAAGAGACTTTGTTGCATAACTAGAGAACCATTCCTTGTGTGGTGTCACATGGAAAGAAGCACCAAAATCTAGCAGCCACGTGTGGGAAATAGAATCAGCCATAAGAGCCCTAATTGGCATAGTACTATCAAGCGTCAATAGATGAGCATCATCAGAAATAGCATTAATTTGTTCAATCTTCACAATCGAAGTAGATGGTGCAGGTAACTGTTTAACATGCCCATCAACATTTTGTCATTTACCTTTAGCATTCTTTAATGCATAACAGTCTTTCTTCATGTGTCCATTCTTATGACAATAATGGCATTTGATATCCCTCTTCCTTGATTTACTTCTATTCTTATTCCGTTGCCCATTCTTTTCCTTGTGCTTGCTCTTGCCACGTTGTTGATTCTTTTCTTGGTAAGAATCACAAACATTATATGCATCTCCAATCTGAGTGCCAACCGTAGATTTTCTACAAATCTCATCACTCAAGAGTGCTCCACATATGTCATCATAGACCAGTTTACCATCAGGTGCACTATTGCTAATAGCTGTGCAAAACGTATCTCATGATGATGGCAAGGTGAACAACAACAAGGCTGCTTTCATTTCATTATCCATGTCCATTTTTTGAGCCTGTAACTCGGAGAATATAGCATCAAACTCATATAGATGAGCAACAACACTATCTATGTCCTTCATGTGAAGGTCATATAACTTTCTCATCATATACACTTTATTTGATGTCGTCTCTTTTTCATATGTATTGCATAACTTCTTCCAAAGCTCCTCTGCACCTTCACAGTCTAGTACTCTAAAGTAAACATTATCTGCCAAGTGCAATAGAATGGTAGACCTGGCCATTTCATCTAACTCATCCCAATCATCTTCATCCATGTCAACAAGCTTCTTTGGGACTCCATTTACTAGCTTCCATTGCGTCGTTTGAATCAGCACAACCTTAATCTGATTCTTCCATAGAGCAATGTTTGTGCCATCAAATTTTCGGATCTCAAAATGGTCTTTGCCCTGCAAGTTATAGCTCCTCCTCGGAACAATGGCAATAGACCCTGATCCACCAGACATGCCTGAGACCTCTGATGCCATGATGGCAGATAATTGAAGAGAATGATAATGGAGCTAAAAGAGTCCAAACACCACTAAGACTCAAAGAAGGATGACCAAGTGTCAGATTTTGGGAGAGAATTCAACAATCTTCCTAAAAAAATGAATTAATGAACTATCAGAAGGATTATGTGAGAATAAATGTGCTTACACCAATAAATGTATCAAGGAGTAAATCGGTCACTATATAGTTGACAAAACCAAAAAATCTGGAAAAATTTTGCCAGAGTATCCTCTGCAAAATGAGCATATGACTAGTGTCAAAATCTCATAAAATTGCAAGTACTAACATGTTTACCTGCATAGTGAATCACTGACTCCACTGCATATAATCAGTTTTTTGAAAGAAGCCAACTAGGCTTAATGAGAACCTATGAACAACTATCATACATCTCCTATGGGGAGGCTGGGTAAGTCTTCCACCTGCATCATCAAAGAGACCCCGACATCTACGTGTCTCCCACTTAAGAAAACCTTAAAGGTTTTATGCAAAAACATAACCGCTATATCAATGACCACATGGATGTTCATAAGCAATATCCACAAAAGTGTACATAGTGTATATGTGCTCAATATATGCAGTAAAATGACATTGAAAGGCTGAATGCACGACCCAAAAACTAGCCAACAACACCTGCAAGTGTCTGTCAACTCTGTTTTTTGGTTCAAAAAACTGCATAAATTTGTAGTGGCTGATCCCACCACAACTGAAAACCTTTCGAGAAACCTGTACTTTTAGTGGCTGAAAACACGGCCCCAAAGGTGAATAATTATTTTTGGAGAAGTAAAAAGAACACTCTTCCTGATGTTCTTGAACCTATGTGAAGAGACCTATTCACGAAAATACTCCAAAATAGCTCCAAAAATCACCCCAAAAATGCTTCAAAAATAGACTTTGAAAGCAAAGAATGAAGCTTTGAGGGACCAAAACATGTTCATGGTAATGTTAACCTTAGTCTTTCCCCTTCTTTAGACACCACAAGAGTGTAGCTTAGCGGCAAGAGATTGCCACGATTAAGCAAGCTCCGTGGGGAATAGTATTGGGATGGGTGACCTCCCGAGAAGTATTGGGAAGCTCTATCTTCCTTGATTGTTGAGGTCCTCCCTCGTGTGCAGTCAATGGCACCAATGGTGACTTCGGTGACTCGGATGACAAGGTATGCCAAGGTCTATGCCGTGGTTGCCACCTTACGTCGTAAGCCTTGGAGAAAGCCTTTGGTGGGTGGGTGTTCGCTTCGCTCGCATAAAAGGTACAAAGCTTTTGTGTCAAAATGCTCTGATATCAGTGAAGTATTTTGATGGTGATGCACCATAGTGCACTCTCCTTGTCAAGAGCTCCATGATGATGTCTTTGAAGTAAAAACCAAGCTCCAAGTGCCACACACAGTACTCTACACAGAGGTTGCAGAGTACACAGAAAAACACAGTACACAAGGAGCACGAGCATAGACTTCTTAGGTGTTACAAATGCGGTCGAACTTACAATCTATGGCTGACCAAGCCACTATATGTTTTATTAAAGAACATATACAATAAAGTGTCCGATGGCCATTTGGCCTTTCACATGGACGTTAACGGTAACAAAAGAGACTACTTTCACTTAAGCGAGCTCTTATGTAAAGCAAATCCCATAAGACAAAATTAGGGAATAAAGTGAAGGGGTGAGGGAAACCCTTTTTTTCTATCCACTAAAAATATTACACAACCAAAGCCATATTAGACTCAACGTAGGAAATGCCATTACTTCAAAGGAGCGTTGGGAGAAATGGGTTCATCTTGCCTTAAGGCCCACTTGAATGAAACTACAAAAAGGAATAATACTCTCGATTCGTGGATTATAATTTGAACACACACTAGCCATTTGTCACTTTGCAAAGGCTCAGAACTATTTGATGATCTTAGGGAGGCCTTTCATGGGCTACCTCAAAGTGGTTCAATATTGGGGATCTAATTCCTTATACTTGGAGCACCAAGGTGTGACCACTAAAATAATATATAAGAATTTTCTTTTAGGGATATTACTCCATTACAATGAATACTTTTCATATGGATGAAGAGATGACCTCTTTATATAATGTGCATTTCAAGGATCACTCTTGGATGCACGAAGACATACATTTGTGGGTGTGTAAAGCAACTATCCAAAAAGTTGAAAGGAAGTACAAAAGGAAAGAAGGTATACACCAACCAAGTTCTACAACATGCGACGATCCGTCGTATATGCCTAAGATCTTTAATGATGAAGAATTAGAACCATATGAATGGATGTCAATCTTGGAAAGAATTGACATGTTCATCAATGAGAAACACATGGTAGAGTTTTGTGGTGTAGACCATCAGGTTCACATATTCAGGTCCATAAGAATGGTCGTATCCTTCATAACCATAATATTGTTGGTCATAGGTTTGGTCATACTCGACTAGACTGGTGTCATAGGGGTAGTTTTCTCCCTGGGTCTACTCATATCCCTGATTTGCAGTTTTTGCACTAGCTAAAGGTGTAGCTGATACTATGGCTCTTTCCATGTTCTCCTATGGTTGAGCGTATTTGACTGGCACTACGTTCTGAGGATGGGGTGGTTGTTATCCTAACACTGGCTATGGTTGCCCATATCCCCCTTGCTCATAAGGTCTAGGCGCTCCTTGTGGGCCCAGATCAGGGTTGTATCTAGGTATCTCTCTACCTTGATCTTTGGTAGGGTATCCGTAAGGTCTATACTGGGGTTGATTCACTGCCCTTGGTTGCCTATTAAATGGGAAATATTTGGTAGTATGGTTGGTATATTTCTGCTCAATATGACAATATCGGTTGGGTCCTTGAAGTGGCTGCCTATTGTATGGATAGGGTTGTTGTATGCTTAAACCTCCTCTTATTCAAGTATGGTATGGATGATTTTCCCCACACAGGTTGCATCTCCTCAACATTGGCATTCTCATTGGCGGGTTTTGATAATTTCTCTATCCATGCACTCCTAATTTCTTAGCTAGCAATTATGCTAATTCCTCCACATTACTAGAACTAGTCATCACTGTACTCCTAGTGTCCTCTGATTTAGTGGAGCTTTGTGTATTTTTGAGGTTGTCTTCTAGGTTGGTGCATTCTTGGAGGCACTCACTCAATGTCTGGAGCCGTTTCACATAAACTAAGGTTCTCAATGTTCCATTAGTCAGTCCATCTAAGAATAGTGATATCATCTTTTGTTGAGAGGGTCTTTCTATTACAAGGCATCTATCGACATATTGGTTAAATCTCCAGCAAGCTATTTTTATGGTTTCATTTGGGTTTTGTTTGAAACTATGAATTAGGGATGATGAGTCGTGTTTAATCCCTCGCTTGGTAAATTCCCAAATAAACTCTTGGAAAAATTGTTCAATATTTCCAAAATGATTTGGATCCAATGGTTGGAACCAAGTCAAGGTTGTTCGCGTGAGGGTTAGTCCAAAGAACTCATACTGCACAAAGAAGTCATCCACTTGTTCTACTCGTAACATTTGCTTGAATTCTGCTATATGGTCATAAGGCTATCCCGTACCATCATAGTGATTTCTCATGCATTTAGCAACTTGAATTGGTCTTAGCCTTCTTACACGTTCTGGGGGTCTAATTGTTACAGGAATTGCTAGTCTAATTGGATGCATTCTTGGTTGCATGCTTGGTTGTGGCCTTAGACTAACTGGTGGTTGATTCATGTTGCCTATCCCTCGGTTGGTTTGGTTGTGTGAATGCATACCTGGCATTATGAAGTGCACATGTGTTTTGGTGGGGATAGTCCGTTGACTTCTTTATCCTGACATTGTATTCTCCATTCCTTGGTGGGATCCAAAAGGGTTGTACGAGGTAGTTGCCTACTCTCGAGGAGGGAATACAAACAATCCCATGTATTTCAATTGAGACCTATCAACTTCATCTATTGGCCAATACCTTCTTTGGTTTTGGTCTAGGTATGTGACTCTAGACTCATCTTCGGGATCCTTCAGCTCGTAGATTGTCACTGGGCTTACTTCTTCTTCTCGTGTGGGTGAATCGATTTGTAAATCCAGGTCTGACCCATGGATCAGGTATACGTCCAACAGGTAATCATCTTGAGGTATCAAATCCCCTCTCAAGACTTGAGTCACACAGACTTGCCCCTTGGGTTAGCCATAAGGTCTTCAAGGTTAGATCTTCTAGAAGTTCCTTGTCCTTCCAGTTCTCCTCTCTCATTGATCAGGTTTAGATTTTCAATCACTACATAGATTTGACCTAATTTATCCATGTAAACTCCTTTGTACTTGACTGTGTGTCTTGGAACTATTGCTGAATTGGTTGAGTTTACCATTCTTGCTATTGACCTATTTATGCCATCAAGGTAAATAGGGATTCCCTGTTGATTAGTGGACACATACTGCAGAGAGGTCCGGTATTCCCCCTCTGTGGTCGATAGAAAGTTCTCTCTTGGAGCTGAACCATGCATGTCCTCTAAGGCCATGGGTAGTTCCTCCTCTAAGTCACTAGATGTGTCTAAGTAGATTGAGTGATGGCTCGCTTGGGTTTCACTTCCTATTGATGAGATGACACTTCTCTGGCTAGTTAGCACCCGTCCTGATCTTAAGTTCATTCACCCGTTAGGTCTATATCTTCTCCCTTCTTTCCCTTAATTATGTCTTCAATCACTCAAAGTTTACCTTCAGTCTGTTTGGGTTGTTCTGGATGATACCACTTCTGGAAATACCTCATTGGGTGATACGATACTGCACTTGACACGATACGATATTGAGTTTGCACTCGATATGATACCAACCTCACGATATGATACCAGGATAGCTAATGATATGATACTTGGGTGGCTCACGATACGATACCGGTAGTTAGGGATGATACGATACCAGTGACTTCTTTGAACGATAAGATACCGCTCAGTCAGCAATACGATACCTTGACCGACACGATATGATACCACTGAAATGATGGCGATACAATACTTAAGATCACCACGATACGATACCGAGTGTGCTCACGATACGATGCCTGGTGAACCACGATACGATACCACTGAAGGACCACAATCGCATTACCAACACTTGGAAATACATGATACCTTTACGGTATTGCAATACCTCAAGTTGGTATGCATGATACGATACCGAGCGAGTATCACGATACTAGGGAATTTTGGTATCGTGATACCAAAACTCAACCGATCACGATACTACATCCAACAGTGATTAAATCTTAGAAATTTTTAGTGCAAAGTGTGTGTTTCTCTCTCCCCTTCACTGTTAGCCCACTGTGCTACATAAAAACTTTCTCCAAACCTCCTGTCTCCCCCTGCGATACCATATGTGGATTTAATCATGTTTGTGAGTCTTCTTTGCACTTTCTGAGGTTCTGGGTCATAGTACTCACCTTGCTCAAATCGTTTGTTACACACCCGCTTGCCATGATATGTCTCCGATGATACCAATCGCTGCTCTCCATGATACTTGTTCAGACAAGTGACTAGAAAAATGATTTTTTTTGGGAGGGTTATGGCCTTGGTTAACCAAGTGCCTGAACTGAACTAAACTAGACAAATTTTTGGGATTTTCTTGAGGTGTCCTACTTCTCTTATCACTACTCCTCTCTCTTACCTAACCCTAACTCTTCCCTTACTTCCTTACTCCTAAGCCTAAACCTAAAAAGTCATTACGCACACTCCTAAAGTGTGAAGTAACAAGTGTTGAAATACTTAATTACTTGCCACTCACTAAACTCGCCTCTACAAGTACGATTCATTCACTCCATAGCTATAACCATCACGAAGGCACCTTGGTTGGGCTTTCCCCAGCAACGGTGTCAAAAATGGGTGTACCTAAGTCATGAAGTCTTAGGGACTTGTGTCGATGAGACTGTATCTCGATCGTCCCACAAGTGCATATAATGGTGGATTAATACACATTTAATTATCAATCCATGGAATTAGACATACCAAGTGTATGAAGACATGTGCACACATGATGGTAAGTGAAGTATCTAAGCTAAATGCATGTGGCTTGTATCATCTACCTCTCCAACTCACTAACTCTCTGATAATGCACGTCATGATACCATTTACAACACGAAGCACAAATTCAAACTTTTCTCTTAGCTCTAAATTCCAAATATGGGCAATACTAGGTTCATTTTGAAGCTCTCGACGAGATGCATCTAATGGTCGTATTGTCAGTCAAGTTTGACAAACTCCCTTCAAGTTATGAGCAAAATAGTGAATGACAGGAAGCACCAACACATGCTCCACAACTCGTTATGTTTCACACAAACACTACAGTAGTTCAAATGCGATGGAAAGGGGTAGACAACAGTCCTACACACACATTTCAAGCATTACACACACACACACACAAAAGCTCTTAGAGCAGAAGGAAATCAGCAGGAAAGAGACAAATTCAAAGTACTTCTTCAATTCTCACAATGGCAAAAAGTTATTTACAAGAGTCACAAAGTGACTTATATACATGTGCCCTAAAATTTTTCCTTTCACACAAAAGATCAGAACCTTTATTGGATAACTCTAAGTTCCTAATATGTTACACGGATTATGTTACAACTATCAGGGTGTATGCATCTAGAGGACTCCTCTAGTGCATTTACATGGCTTCCAAGGATTTCCAATGAAATTTGAAGACGAAAAATTATGCCCATAATGTCGTTGGGGCTCCTCTTTTGTCCTTCTTTACTCTGTAACAATATGTGACTTGGTTCATCCTTTGAATTACCCTTAGAACATGCTTTTAACCTTTGGGTTGAACTCTTGGTTTTAACCCCTGCGGTATTTATTCATATGAGCTCCCAATTGAATGGTTAGAACCTTAGGTTTGATTTATCTTAATGTGTGGGAATCTTATTCTTGGGAGAAGCTTCTCTAGGAGCCACCTTGGGGTGTACGTGAGAGAAGAATCCTTATTTGATTTAGAGGGCATGTGATAGACCTTGGGAAATTAGAAGGCATGTGATCACTCTTGGGAAAGTGTCCACATGAGGACCACTTGGTTGGACACTTGTCTAAACCCAGGGACATTCACCTCCTTGGCCTAGAGGTATATATATGGGTGGAATTGGATGGTTGGATACATGCTCTCTCTTCACCTTAGTGGTTTTAGACTAGTTGATTTTAAACTTGATATATAGCTTAGATACTAGGAAGTTTTCACAACAATATGTCTAGCACAAAAATACATAATTGCATGCACATACACTATGATAGTGTCTTCGGAGGTCAAAACGAGCTCAAATCAAAATTTTGATGCCACATAGAAAAGTTCTTTTGAACTCCTAATTGCCCCGAGTATGCTCAACAATTTTCATGTGATTTTGAGACTTTGACCCAAGGGGTGTGGTATTGATGACATCCTAGAAAAAGTGCAACCTTCTTTGATACCAATTGTTGGAGTTTGATGTTTGCAAAAGCACATGAATAGAACAAGGAAGAAGAAGAAGCTTGGATCACAACACAACACTAAATGAATTACCAACTGAATGTGCAAATATAAGTAACCCGTTAAGGTTATAGGCATATATACAAGCTGGGGGGAACCTCCTAAAGAGGGAAAAAAGTGCCCCCATGGTCTTAAGTGTTTTTGCACACATCACTACCAAAATATATCAACAATCTTATGAGCAGCATGTACAAGATCAAACAAAGAATCTTGGATGTGCAACTACATCTAGTTGTATATGAGCATTGTATGCATGCTTTAGATATTGCATTTCATTGAATGAATTGCAATATTATATAATGTACATAATTGAAGGTTGAAGATTATGTAAGCTTGAGGATAGATTATATGCTTCTTACTTGGTGCAAGAAATGTATGCATTGGAGATGCTTATGTATGCATGCTTGTGAAGTTTATACTCTAATATGAATGACACTTATGGATAGCCATGCTTAGGCTAAATATAAGTTGAATTTAGAGTTGAATATTGATGCATGACATGCAAGAATGTATGCATATGTGATCAAGGATAATATATATACATGTTTCATCATGTGTGGATGAGTAATGGGTTGTTTTGTATAGTCTATACAAGCTGAATATTTTCAAGCTTATGTAGCCATATGAATTGTCATAAAGTGGGCTGAAGATATGCTTGAATTATTGGTGGTTTGTATACATGATTATGCAGATTTATTAACATGATATTGAAGCATGAAATGTTGCTCGAGTTCCACCATAGATGAGCCAGAAGTATATATGTTTTTATGCTATGAAGATTGATGAAATGGAAGGCTACTATATATTGAGTTTGTGGATGTAGCTTGTTGTGGATAAAATTCATCAAAGCAAAATTTCCAACAAATTATAAGTGTGCTCATGTTATGATAACTAAAAGTGTTTTATTCTTGAGTTGATACACAACAAGTGAACTCAATGATATTATTATGGATCCAAAGCAAGGTGGGCAAAGCTTGGGTGAAGCAAGGACACGAAGGTTGGAGCCAAAGTGAAGGAAGGAGCTCAAGTTAAAAGGTTGTCAAACACATAGTCTGTGCATTTAAAGTTTTGAAGACTTGAAGATTGAAGACAAAATTGAAGGTGGTCAAAGCAAGGATGCCCATGAGAAGACTCTTGAATATTTCAAGTAGTTGAAGAAAAAGAGAAAAATGTTTGAAGTTTGCAAGAAGTTAAGCGAGCTTCCATCAAACTTGGAGTGGGTTGCCATCAATTTGAAGATCATTTTGAGAAGACAAAGACATCGAAGAAGGTTGAAGCTTAGGATTAAGCTTCCCAACAAATGAGTAGAAGACTCCAAAGAAGGTCTACCATAAAGTGTTGAAGATTCGACAAGGACTTGAAGACATTCCCCGAGGTTTAAGGAGACAAGCAAGTGCCAAGATTGAAGGAAGAGTCACCGAAGAGGTGTGACATGAAGAAGGTAAATAAGTGCATTCGCAAAGCTAAGGTTTGAAGTAAAGGGATGACAAATAAATCCACACTGTGTGTGGAAGTAAATTCCAAGCATAGACAAAGTGAAGTTCTAGTCAAAGGTTGAGTCTAGTAAAACATGTAAAAGCAAGTAAGACCTTCCCAAGAGGATTGGCAAGCCTTGTTAGGTGCAAGAAGCACAAAAGAACAAGTGAAATCTAGTGAAAGTTTGAGGCTAGTAAGAACACCAAAGAGAGTGGCAAACCTCTGTAAAGGCAAGTAAGACCATCTCAAGAGGAATGGCAAGCCTTGTTAGGTGTAAGAAGCACCAAATACCAAGTGAAGGTCTAGTCAAATGTTAAGGCTAGTAAGACCACCAAAGAGAGTGGAAAGACTATGTAAAGGAAATTAGTATCATCCCAAGAGAAATGGCAAGCCTTTTTAGGTGCAAGAAGCACCCTTGTTGATGATGAGGGTGGTGTGAAAACCACAATGTTAATGTTCTAAGATTTGGGCAGAATTTCAACCATTGAAATTAAATTCTTGTAAGTAAAAAGACCAACAAACAAAAGGGGAAGTATGGCTTGCATAATTCTTGTCAAGTCAATGGCATTCTCTCTGGGCATTCTCTCTCTGTCATAGGTACCATAAAGCAAAGAAAATGAGGATCTCAAAAAAAGAAATCCCCCATTGTGAACCTCAAGGGAGCATGTAGAAAGCATGTGGATGAGCTCTCAATTATTTAGGATTTTTTCTCTTGTCTTGTAAGTGATTGTAGCTCAGTGATGAGTAGCACCTCCTTTAATGTCAATCGGGGAAGACGTGAGGATGGTATGATGACCTCGAGCAAGTGAAGGCACAAGTGTGTGAGTGAGAAGCACACAACATGCACACACATACACACACACGTGCACACACAGTAAGACAAAGAGAAAGACAATGGAGTTCTCTTAGATTACTTTCAAAAAACTCATACAAGTTCAAATCTATTACAAGTTAACCTCAAAAATGAGCTCTCTAGCTCTATTTATAGATTTTGACTAGGTTTTGGCCTTGTCCAGACCTAGTGTCCGGCCTAGTTAAAAATTAGGTTATCGGCCCTATTTGGAGGTTCAAACGGAGTCTAAACAATGTGAAAACTGATAGGTAGGTACTTCTAAAGCTCCTCAAGCTCAAGGACTCCTTGGCTTGCACAAAATGGAGCTACAAAAATATGAAATGGTATTTACAATGGTTTTTAGTGATGAAAATCACTATTTTTGTAGGGATTTCTTTTAACATTTTGACATACATTTCCTGGAGCTCCCTACTTGCTCCTTCTTCTTGTGTGCCCAACTCTTTGATGCCTGAAAAATTTAAATGGCCTACTTGCCAGATCTTCTTTGACTACTGTGTCTGCTTGTGCTTTCTCTTCGCTCCGACTCCCTTCGTAGGCTTCCTTGTCTTGTGAATCCTTCAGTTCCTTGACTACTGCCAACACCCCCCCTCTCTCGCGTCTGTCGTCTCTGACAGACCCTTGTCTAGTTGTGTGTTGGACATAATATTGAACAACATCGGAAGCGAGGTGGTGTTGTTCTAATCGTAGCCCCCGTGCTAGGTCTGTTAACAATGCATCCCAATTCACTGGTCCTGGGACATCTGGATGTGGCACCCGCAATTGTTCTGAATGGATGGTTCTTTCCACAGCGAATAAGTGGAGGAGGTGTGAGGGCCTGGGTACAAATATTTCTGAGTGATATTCCCAGAATCCTGTTACGAACATCTCCTCGAATGTCTGTTTAAAGCAAGCTGGGAGGTACTTGATTCTGGTGTGCCAAGCATATATTACCTCTATTGATGGGGTGCTGCTCATGTCATATACCAGATCTTGGTTGCCTGTAAGGAAGCCAACTCCTGAGAAGTGGGGGTCTTTAATTTTCTTGAATGTCCTGAATGTGATCAGCATTAATTCAAAGATTTTCATGCACATTTGGGCCATCACATCGAGGGTATTCCATAGTCGAATGCTCTAGTGACGGATGGTAGAAATCATATAATTCACAGTGGGAGGTCCTTGTGGAGGTGCTAGATAAACATAGTTTAACCACTTTGCATAGCCTTTGATGTTCTTGACAGCAATGGTAAACTCGGGCCAAGTGCGTCTGCGGAAGACTGGAACATAACAGGGATTGTATTTAATAAAGAGTGGCATGTTTAGACCAAGTACGAACCATCTCTGGGTAGGTCTCGAGAAGACGGATCCTCCAGGTGGGTTGATGAATGGATCCTTTTTTGGCACTCTCTGGGATATCATCGGGCCCAAATTGTGTGGTGAAAGTTGGAGCCTTGCCACATCGTCGTTGGATCTCTGCATTGTAATCTGCCAGGAGTACACAATATGGCACATACTGATCGTCGTTGGTGTCGATCCATCTATGATGAGACATACTGTGGAAATACTCTGACTTTATGATGGTGTCTTCTAATTTGGCCATTGATTGGATTTGGATTGCCACTCGATCTTCATGGGTTGTAGCTGTTTTTTCTAGTGTCTGGAGCCATTCGGGTACTTCGACTTCCAAGGTGTCCATTCCTTCTGAGGTTTGCTGACCACCTGGAATCCGCATAGGAACATATGGTTCCTCATACGTTTTGTCCACCTCAATGGGTACCAATTCATCTAGCTCTGGTTCTACAACTGGAGAGGGCTGTCTTTCATATTCCAGTAACTTCTTCTGCAGTTCCGCCACCTGCTCTGTTAATGCCTTTACTTCCGTTGAAGTCGAGGTCGTTTCTATGACTTTGGGTTGTGCCTCCTGTTCCCTGAGCTGGCGACGTAGCTCGTCCCATTCCTTTTCCAAATCGTCATGTGCTTCTAATAGATCGGCATAGCTTTCCAAGATTGTTTTCGTTGTTTCTGAGGGAACTGCTTTGAATTGTTCTGGGTCGATTTCATGGGGAGAGCCTTCCATGGCAGCTTCCAAGTTTTCTTCGTTTTGCTTCTGCAGACGCTTGTTTTCTTCAAGGGCTATAGCCATGTGTTTTCTGAGTAGAGTCAAATTTTGTCGGACTCTCAGATTATCTGTTTGGTAGACCTCCAGTAAGGCTTCGAGTTGTTTGACACCTGGCTCTTGTGATGGTTGGGAGGGTTTGATTAGCTTGCTCGAGTGTGGTGTAACGTTGATTGAGGTCTGCATTTTCTTCTTCTATAATTGTAAGCCGTCTCTGTAGTTGTTGATGATTTGTAGTCAGTTGATGATGACGGTCTTCGAGAGCCTGATACTCACTCTGAAGTTGATACACGCATTGATGTAATGCCATGAATATACTATTTACATTAAATGATGCAGGGAAAGATGAAGATGCAGGGGGAATGGGGAAGGGAAAGGGAGTTGTGAATGCTGTGGAGTCAAGTGGTGAGGTAGGTGGAGGGGGTATGGGAGATTGAGGCTGCGTGGGGGGTGGGAGTGGTGCTGTGGCTGGTGATGTTTCCATTGTGTCGAACGTGTGTGTGACTGTGTAGATGGGAACAGTGGGTGGGGTGGATGTGATATTTGTGAAGAGTGTTGTGAAAGTGGGCATGGTAACTCCTCCGAATTGGATGCCGGGAGAGAGAGGAATTCCCATGACGACTGTGGTAATGGCAGAAATAGGTGTGGTAGTGCCAGGTGGTGAGGTGACTTGTGTAGTGAGAGGTGAGGTGGGTGGTGAGAGTGGTTCCGCCTGATGTTCTTCTGTTTGTGTGTTACCTCCTGGTTCTGATACATTGATGTGGATTTGTTTGCTAGATCGCATGGGACGGGTAGGCACTCGTTTCTCAAATCGATGAATATAAGCCATGGCTGCATGAACAGCCTCATATAAACCTACCGTGTCAGCGTGCAGGTTCATTGATTCGATAAACATGTCATCCACACCTTCCTCGGCTAACATTTGGCTCATGATCATCTTTTCTGTCTCGAGCGATAGTTTGTGTTGTTCTTGAACTCGCTTCATGGTTTCGTATAATCTTTTTATTTGGGCCGAGTATGCCGGGGCACTCGCTAGTTCTGAAAGTTCTTCATATTCTTGATCATACTCCTCGTTTGCTTCTTGTTCTTCTGTCTCTTCTTCATCCTCTTCTACTTCGACTACTCCTGGTTGGGTCGGGGCTGAAGTTGTAGTAGTAGGTTGTGGTCCTTGCGTCTGCTCTGCTTCTGTCTCCAGATTAGACTCATTGATCAAACGGGCAATTTCTTCATCTGTCAAATCAGCAAGGGTGTAACCCTGTGGGAACTCCAAGTCCGATGGAATCAGAGGGAACACCAGATTGGGTCCTTCTGCACTTGGTCTAGGTAGGCGAATGGTAAATGGTCGGATATGTCGCCTTTGTGGAGGGGTCACCTTTGGTGTGGTAGTGGCTCCCCTTGGTTGAGCGCATGGTAATTGAACTCCCCGTCTCATCTTCTTCGATGGAGGACCCGCCGTTGATAGCCGTCTTTGGAACTCTTGGGCCCTGGACCATACTAGTGCTCTTTGAATGGGCACGTCATACGCTAAGCACCTGTAAATTATTCTTGTGAGAGCACAACATCCATGAAGTACATTTTTCTGTTTCTTATTCCACCGTTGATGGGCTAGGTATATTTGATCGATGATCCAGTGTGGGATATTGATGGTGAGATTCTCTGTCTCAGCTAGGTACAAGCTAAACCATATCTTTTTTGGTGGCATAGTGAAGTGTTCTTGGGCGGGAAAAGCAAAATGTTGCATGATCGTTCGTAGGTGGAGAGCAATGGTAGGTGTCATTGCTACCATGTCCTTCAATTTATTGAGATCCTTATGCTTCATCCTGCATGGAACCAATGTTTCTTTCTCAGTGGGAATATGCATACCTTGCATGTTCAATGCTTCCCGTACCAAATTGAGGGTCAGTTTGAATCTCTTGAGTTCGTGGCCTGGCAATAGTGAGGGTAGCACAAAAGTACTATCGCCTCCCTTGGCCCTGCTAGGGGTGATGGTACTGATAAAATAGGAGCAGCGTAGGAAATCTGGCTTAGGCAAATGTGCCCTAAAATAGCTATCCAAGCCCGCTTTGGTCCATACCGATCGCATTACTTCTGCATTCTGATAGTTCTCAAATTCACGAGTGAAGAAATGGTAGCGTCCCCATTTGCCATTGAACTCAATTTCTGCTTCCCAGAAGTAGGTGCCATCACCCAATGGCCCTGCGACATCACTAAACCAATGAGCGTGTTTCGCCACTTGAGAAGTGTGTCCTTGAGGAGGGTCCTGAATAGGGAGCACATGCACCGCTTGAAGTTCTTGAGGCCTCTTGGTGAGTGGTGGTTCAAGGAGGAGGGTTTCAATGTCCACAATCTGTGCACTAGACCCTGCCTGGGAACTGGTACCTCCTGCTTCTGTCATGTTATTGCTTGCTTGTTGGTTCTGTGATAATATAGAATCATGCGTTAACATTGTAATGGGCAAGATAGAACAATTTTTGTCCCCGTTACAACATTATCATGAGGTGAGTAATGGGTCAGTGGGTCAGTGAGTGCACGATGACTGTGTGTGTAGTTAATGAATGGATAGTCCTAAGAGCTAGATGGAAAGATGCAGTGTATGAGTGATGTAGTTAGCAAGTGGAGATGAATTTACAAATGGGGGTCGGGGGGTTTATTACAAGTTTTAAGCTGCCAAACATGGTGGATGGCTTTCGGTTTTGGTTTTGTGGAGACTTTGGAGGGCTTTATGAGTATGTCTGCTTGGAAATGAGGCTTTTTAGGGACCCATTTACAAGTGATTCCGCCCGTGCTCATGTGTAAATGTGTGTTTGTGTGTGTTGAATGAGAGTGGGTATTGGCTCTTTGAGTGAGTGAACTCTGTCGTGTATGGTGTGATATGTGTGTAACTAGTTGAGCCCGCAAGCAAGCCTTAGGCACCCAAATTTGTCTTGATTGTGGGCCAGCCTTCATCGACTTCTTGGGTACCCAGATAGATTTCACTTTCACACAAGAATTTTTGGGAGTATTCTTATTAGTATCATGTCGTTGATTCCTAATAGGAAGTTGAGATAGTTGTTGTGGCTTGACCGCAATAGAACGCTCGCCTTTCTACACCCACACTTGTTTCAATGGCTGAGACATCCTGCTTAGCACGTTCTTTTGGCCTCCAGCATAGGTAGTCTTCAGTAATTGATCTGCCTTGGGTTGCTGCCTCCCTCTGGCTTTTGGAAAAGAAGGGAACTCCGTTGAGTCCTTGACTTCTTTATTGAGATCATCATTCCTCTGCATCACATAGCTTTGGACAAGAATAGCATTGTCAACTTCATGTGTACCCCTGGAAGAACTAGGAGTCTGTGCCTTTCCTAGTTCCTTGAGTGCTCCATTATCTAACTCAACTGTAAGTTGACTCTGATTTACCCATACCTGAAGAAGTCCACTTCTTAGGTTTAGCTTGACTGCATGATCATAGATCCAGTCTTGACCCAGGACAAGAGGCTCCGTGAGATCCTCATCTTGACACACTAGTACTTTAACTGTCATTAGAACATCTTGAATGGAGAGGGGAAGTTCCACCTCGCCCATGCAAGGGGTTTCCACACCTCCCAATCCTATGAGATATGCTTCTATAGGATTGACTTTTAACTTCAATTCTTGACAGTAAGCGAGTTTAACGGCACTAGAGGCTGCACCTGAGTCAATCAAGGCCCGTGCAGTCTTTGCACCCTTTCCTTGTCCTATCTCCAAGGTTACAAAAGGACGTTGGTCAATTATTCTATGGGGGCTTACACTTGAGACTTTACACATAGCCATATGATATCCGGGGTTCGCATAGTCATCTATCCTTGGCTGATCTCGTCCTTGTCTTCTCATCTTCATTTTTCGGATGCATTCCAAAGCTTCTGCCTGAGCTTCTTCTCGAACTCGTTTTTCCTCTTCTTTACGTTTCTTGGCAGTGTTGAGTCGATTGAGCATTTCCTCCATGAGAGGTTCCTGATATAACTTGACTCTGCATCCGCTTATGTAGCTAGGGAGAATATCGCCTTCTAAAGTGGCTAGTTGTACTACTCCACTAGTTGAAATCATGTTGATGATCATAGGTCCGTAACCACGTTTTTCTAGCTTTCTCGCATGTTGTTTCAGAGTATATACCAAAACTAAGTCTCCGGCCTTTAATCCTTTATCCTTAACATGGGCATCAAAGTACGCCTTCTGTCGTTTCTTAGTTGCATATATTCTTGCTGCAGCTCTTAGTCTGGTTTCACCTAATCGTTCAAGGTCGAAAATTCTCGAAGAGAGTTCATGACCCATCCACTCATGCTCCTGTGCTACTCTCAATGTGGGAATCAAGAAGTCCAGAGGTAGCACCGCATTTTGGCCGAATACCATCTGAAAGGGTGTGGCTTGGAGTACTGTTTTATAGGCCACTCGGTATGCCCAAACAGCATGGTGTAGCTGTTTGTCCCAATCAGAGCGTTTGTTATTGACCAATTTAGTCAGCACATTGCATAGGATCTTATTTGTGCTCTCAGCCTGGCCATTAGCTTGTGGGTGATAGGGGGCACACTTCTTATGTACTACCAAGAACTCTTGGAGCAGATTTTCAATAACTTCATTCAAGAAGTGAGTGCCTCTATCACTTACCAGCTCTATAGGTAGCCCGTATCTTGTGAACACATTCTCAAATAGGAACTTAGCAGTTGTCTGAGCATCATTCTTTGTCGTAGCTTTTACCTCTACCCACTTTGTTAGATAGTCGGTGGCAACAATGATGTATTCAGCATGTGAACCCTTAGCCGGGGGATTAATAGGACCTACGAAGTCTATTCCCCACTTAGAGAATGCACGTCCACCCATCATGGGTTTCAGTGGCATCTCATCCTTGTGTATAGGGTACTGAGTTCTCTGACAGACATCACACCGTTTCACATAGGTATGTGCATCCATGTGAAGGGTCGGCCACCAGAAGCCCGCAAATAGTATTGCCTTGATCACCCGATCTGGTCCAAAATGTCCTCCTGCTACACCTTGGTGAGCTGCTTCCAAGATCTTGAGATATTCGCTCTCATGGACACATAGTCTCAGGTAACCATCTTTACCACGCTTGTATAGATTATCACCAATGAGTGAGTAATCTATGGCTTCTTGTTCTAGGCTTCTTTGTCTGGTCAATGTCATATCTTGAGGGAATGTCTTTGTCATCAGAAAGGCTACTAGTGGTTCACTCCAATCTGGCACTATGGACACTTGATACAGAGTGGCATGTTCCACAGGTGGTTTAGTGCAACAGATTAGGCATTCTTTACACATCTTATGTACATCAGCTTCCATAGTAGGCCAATGCACTCCGAGTCTCCTTATTGTCTGTAGGGTTCGTTGTTTTGAGTAGTGTTGCTCTAATGCACCTACATGTGCCAATTGCAACCATTTAGCGTACTCATCCTCTTCCACACAACAAGCTAGGATCCCTTGATCTGTTTGTTTGTACATGCTTCCTGCCATGATATGGTACTTCTGGGCTTTTACTACTTCTCTACCTTGAGTGTTTATGGTTGGCACTAATGGCCCGTAGGTCAGTACTGGCACTAATGGCTTAGCCCACTGGTGATTAGGCCCGTAGGTCAGTACTGGCACTAATGGCTTAGCCCACTGAGGTACAACTTCCAGATTAAACAAGTAAGCATCAGGAAGGTCATCTGATACTCCTTGTGGGGCTTCTCCCGATGTGAGCCTAGAGAGATGGTCTGCTCTCAAGTGAGTCTTCCCTTTCC
The DNA here is from genome assembly GCA_020310875.1 of Ceratopteris richardii. Lineage (NCBI taxonomy): Eukaryota > Viridiplantae > Streptophyta > Polypodiopsida > Polypodiales > Pteridaceae > Ceratopteris > Ceratopteris richardii. The sequence continues at coordinate 145,958,091 of CM035440.1, read as the reverse complement.
TCATCACAACTTCAAAGTCGTATTCCATTAGTAGGAGAAACCATCTTACTAATCTACCTGTATTGCATGGCTTGTTTACCAAGTACAATAATGCCTGATGATCGGTAAAAAATTTAAACTTATTTGCAAGCAAATAGTGTCTAAACTTTTTAACTGCATATACCATGCCTAATCCCTCTCGTTCAGTGGTTGTATAGTTTCGTTCAGCTACATTCAATTTTCTACTGGCATAGGCAATTGGAAGATCCATATTACCTTCACCTGTAGGTTGTGCAAGCACACATACAATAGCATAATTGGATGCGTCCACGTGAACATGAAACGGCTTATTCCAATCTGGTGTGGTCAAGATTGGTGCTGAACACAATCTTCTTTTGAGCTCATTGAAGGAGTCCTCACACTCATTAGTCCACTCAAAGTTGGTCAAAAGCCCATATAGAGGCTTTGCTATGATGGCATACATGTGTATAAACAGTCGGTAATAACCACAATGCCCCATGAAAGCTTGTACTTCCTTGACATTCTTTGGCCTAGGTAACTCTGCTATGGCTCTTACTTTCTCTTCATCTGTGGATATGCCGTTCTTTGACACTATGTGTCCTAGAATCTTGCCTTGCCTGACCATGAAAACACACTTTTCTGGGTTCAAGCAGACTTGATACTCTCTACATTTGTCAAAGATTTGCCCTAGTTCTGGTATATGTGTCTGTCTAATGTTGGAATGAGCACAGAGATCATCAACATAGACCTCTAAATTCTTCCTCAGGAACTCTTTAAACACATGACACATCAATCTTTGGAAAGTTGCAGGAGCATTGGTAAGCCCAAATGGCATTACTCTAAAGGCAAATATGCCCCACTCTGTGGCAAAAGCAGTCTTATGCTGATCTTCTGGAGCTATGGCTACTTGATTGTAGCCCGAAAATCCATCAAGGAAGTTGTACACTTCCTTGCCTGCTACTCTTTCTAAGAGATGTTCTGTGATAGGAAACGGATAGTTATCTCGAATTGTGGCTACATTGACCTTTCTCAAGTTAATGCACACATGTAGCTTTCCATTCTTCTTGGGCACCACTACAATGGGGGATACCCACTCAGTGTGCTCAATTTCATAGATGAATCCAGCTTCTACCAGTCTATCTATCTCCTCTTTGATCTTAGCAGCATAGTTATCATTATATGTGTATGGCTTTTGCTTAGAGGGTTTCACGTCTGAGGTCATGGGAATTGTGTGTGAGCATATGTCTAGGTCAACACCCTTCAAATCCTTGTAGCTCCAAGCGAATACATCTCTGTATTCTCTTAGCAAGGCTATCAATTCGCGCTCTTCTTCTTCCGTCAGGTCATGTCCTATATAAGTACATCTCTCCTCTCCTCTCCTCTTCTACTGCCACTTTACACATCCATAAGTGAGTGTCTTCATGCATCCATGAGGATCCTGATCCTATGGAGTGCACGGACTCCGTGTCATCCTTGGCTCTATGGATGGGATTCCATTGAATAGGCGGTACATCTCTATGAGAGTAATCCTTGAGATTGACTTTGGTCGTAACACCTAAGTGTTGCAAATACAAGGAATTGGTTCCCCAATCCTGTACCACTTGCAACTGTCGCATAAATGGTCTTCCCAAAATCATCTCATAGGCATGATTCTTGCTGAAATCACATATGGCGAAAGTATGCTCAAACTCAACACCGCATGTAGTGAGAGTTATTCCTTCCAGCAAGCCTAAGGGTCTTTCTATGTGGCCATCAGCCATCTGCAATTTCATCCTCGTGGGCCTGAGTGCTGGCTTGCCCCAACGCTTCCATAGGGAAGTGGTAGCAATAGCAACTCCTGCACCTGAGTCTAGAATTGCCTTAGTTGTGTACCCTTGATGGGTAATGGGAAGATAGGTGTTTCCTTCTTCACCTTCACTCATATCTCCTATCTTGTCTAGAGGAATTTCTGGCACTGTCCTATGAGAACCTACTTGGGAACGAGGTTTTGCTATCTCTGGTACTTGTTTGGCTACATGTTTCCATAACTCTCGCCTAACTTTGAGTAGCTCTTCTAAAGTGAGGTTGCACTGCACTTTAGTGTTTTTCACTACCTCCGTATTCCTAGGTATGACTGAGTCTTCGTTTCTTACCATGATTGTGGGTGCTCTCATACAAGTCGACTTGGCTTCCCATGGGCCTGTGAAGTGGGGTAATTCATGTAAAGAATTAGACTCAAAGTCTAATCTCTCTTGAGACTGGGTGCTCTCCTGCTCTCCATAAATGGAAGGAATATCTTGTGGGAATTGATCATGTGTGTCATCCACAAGTTCAATGGGAGGAGGGACTTCACTTTCATTAGCCCATTTGTCTTTTTGAATCTCTCGTAGGAATTCTGGTGTGTACCTATTCATAGAAGAGGAGGTGTCTGGTTCGGTGGAATTGGGCACAAAAGCTTCCTGTGGGGGAAGGATTATTCTTTTGCTTGCCTCATCTCTTCCTTGATCTTTTTCTTCCTTGGCAGATCTTGCAATTATGCTCTCTAACTTCTCTAGGAGTCCATCCAAGTGCAATTGTGTCTTAGCTAAGCCAGAGTAGTTGAAGAGACGACTGGCTTCAAACATGGTCTGAGCCAATGCGACCATTTTCGTGCAAAGCTTGGTTCTTTCTATCTCTAGGTCAGCTTTGGGGTAGCACTTGTCATGCTCCGTCAGATTTGGCCCTTCTTGGATTCTGGCCTGATATGCCTTAAGCATCATGTCTATGTCTTTAGGAGTGGGGTCAGCTAATACTGATCCTACTCTAGGGGTTGGTGGGATGGTCTGAGGTAGGGGGGCAGATGGTGGGTTAGATGGTGATGGAAATGAGGGTGGTGGTATGTGAGAGTTTGTTTGAGAGGTGAGTTCAACAATTTTGGCTTTTGTTTCTCTTATGCTTTCCTCTAAGTCACTCATCTTTTTAGACCATTGTCTTTTCATTCTCTCTTGGCTATCCCTCCAGGCTCTCGACCGTTTCTTGGCTATGCTCTCGGTTTTGCTAACCTCTGCACTCTTCTCTTGACCTATTCCTGGGTTCTGTTGCAAAGTCTGGGCTCTGGTGACCACTTGCACTGGTGTAGTGGAAGTGACACTTCCTGTTGAGTCTACAACTAACCCAATAACATTAATTGGAGTGATTTTTGGCATATTATTGGGATTCTTTGGGCAATCTCGTAAGAGATGCTCCTTTCCACAATCTTGGCAAAAGCCTTGAATTGTCACTGACTGGGGTTGTGTAGGTGGAGGTAAGGGGCAATCACGAATGAGGTGATCTCCCTGACACCTGTAGCATGGTCCTCTAGGGAATGGGGGTCTTACCTACCTAGGTTGGGGTCTAGAGTTAGGGTTTGTGTACATTACATTTGTGTACTCTGGCTCCCAACTAGGTTCACTTGGTTCTTCATTGTAGTAGGACTCGCCATGTTCAGGAGATTGCATGTAGTAAGCCTGGGGACTATCAATATGTGTAGAATCAAAGCTATGGTCATTGGGATCACTTTCTGAAAGCGATGGTGTTACTGGCACTATAGCCCTATTCAAATTCTCTTCTGCAGCTGCATACTTTACAGGAATCACATTAGCGGGGGTTGGAGGTTGTTGAGCTAACACAGGTTGTGGCCTTTGTTGGTTTTGGTAGAGTTGTTGATAGGATTGTTGCGGTCTACCATATTGTTGTGGAGGGTACTGGTTCTGGTATCTTCCCTGTTGTGGATAGGGTTGAGGGTAGGTTTGTCTAACCGCTTGCTTATTGTATGGACAGTCTTGTGCTGTGTGATTTGTGTATCTCCGTTCTATGGTGCAGTATTGGCTACTAGGATTCACTTGGGGTTGAGCCATGATGGGACATACGTTTTACCATATGGTCACCACCGCAAGTATAGCACCTCTTTACTGGGGCAAACCTTGGGATTTGTTTACTAGAGACACCTAGTTTTTGAGCTACTTTCTCAACGAGTTCCTCGATAGATGTGGATTGTGTGGAAGAGAGGCTAGAAGCACTATCTGAATCTTTGTAGATTTTGGAGAGCTCTAACTCTTCCCCTAGGTTATCCTCGATGTCGATGCACATGCGTACACACTCTTCTATAGTCCTAGGGTCCTTCAAGTACACATATGACCTCAATTTGGTACTTAGCAATCCATCCAAGAATAAAGCCACTTGTTTGGCTGGTGTTGGTAACTCAGGAACAGGGCATCTCTCAAGATATTGCCTAAATCTTCTTCCTGCAAGTCTCACGGTCTCTTGAGGGGTATTATGCCTTATGCCACTTTTAGAGAATTCGGTGATGAAGTATTATGCCTTATGCCACTTTTAGAGAATTCGGTGATGAAAGCCTCCAAAAGTTGGTCTATGCTCCTGAATTGTCTCTCATTCAATGGTTGAAACCACGTAAGGGTTGTGTTCCTAAGTGTTAGACCAAAGGCATTATATTGCGTGAACAGGTCCTCAACTTGTTCAGCTCTCAAGACTTGCCTAAACTCAGCCACATGATCATATGGGTCTCCTGTGCCATCGAAGTAATTCTTCATGGACTTAACTAACTGAGTCGGTCTCAAAATCCTGGTGTGTTCCCTAGGCCTTGGCAGAGGGAAATCATCAGCATTCCTTTGGTTCCTTGGGGCTCTAAGTCCCTCAAGTTCCACTCTATTTGTTTCCGTTCTCGTTCTGTCTCTTCCCACTGGGTTGGCAAAGCTTACCTCCGGTCTATCTCTATGTCTGTCTCTTTGAGTTCCATGAGCTTGGGATGTTCCAGCTCCTGGGTGACCAAAGGACACATTCGATCTTGGTTGGGGGAAAATAAATTCACCTTTCCAAGTGTAAGCATGCCTATCATTTTCTGTAACCACAAAGACCCTCTCTGAAGCATGATCCAAGTAGGTCACTCTGCCTGGACTATCCGGATCTCTGAACTCATATATCATGATTGTTCCTACCTCATTCGGCTGATCAGATCTATACCTCCAAAAGCTTCATCAGTCTCTCGATTCAGGAGTAGATCTATGCTCTTATTGTCTTGGGGAATCCACTCTGGTGTGATAATCCTAGTGAGAACAGATTTGCCTCGGGGGGTTCTAGGTTCTACACCCATGTTTCCTTGCTCTAGGTCACCTATGTCCGTCTCAGGGATCACACTCCCAAATTCATCTGTCCTATCTCGATGACTCGTGACTACATATATTGTCCCTTCTTTGTCCAAGTATGCTCCATTTTCAAACTTGACAGTTGGGTGCTCTAGTCCAATGGATTGGTCAGGGTTTTTGATCTGGACCACAGATCTTCCTAAGCCGTCCTCATAGATGCTAGCACCTGATCGGTTGGTCCTAAGGTATTCCAGCTACGTCTTGTAGGGGCCTTCTACCCTATGTAAGTATGGCACACCTGAGCTTCCTGTAGGTCTCTCCATACCGTGGGACATCTCAGACTCGCTAGTCTCAGAGCTAGGGTAATACGAATGATGGCTCAACTGTTGGGCCCAAGACCTAGCAGTATGATTGACACTAGCCTCTGAAGATCTAAGACTTTGTCTATCTCTCCCTAGGTGTCGTCCTGATCTAAGGTTCATATGCCCAATTGAATGATCTCAAATTTTCCCAAGTACACTTTGCGTTGCTGAGTTCTTTTGTATTAGTCACCTGTTCTTTTTTAATTGCCCTTAGGGTGTCACTTCTTGTCCATTTAATCTTCGTCGCAAGGAACACTTGAATTTTATCGTACTGTGAGTGTGGTCGCCCGATTCAAATCCCTTTCCCTTAGGTTGTTTCGCAGATGTAATCTCCTAACACTTGCACTTGAGTGATTAGAGTTCTTGGACTTGGTCGTTCTTAACGTATCCCTAATTAATCACAACCTCTATCCGTACTTAGCCTATGCTAGGGATTGACAGAGGATGTTGAGAATTTCCAACCTTGAGTTTCTTTCCCTGTGTGTTGCCCTCGTGTGCCCAGGAAGCGTGTTCCCAAGCTTGCACTTACTCTTGCTTCGAGTACCCTTTGATGCTCTCAAAGAACCTGAAACAATCCACAATTAGTTCAAGAATAGAATTTAGATGACAGATAGACCACTTTCATGCATGTAATTCACTAACCAAATTGCCTTTTGCCTTTGTGAAAAACAATCCCAAGGGACCCTCAATTTTTTCCTACCCCGGGATATGGTCAACTTCAAATTATCCTATCTAATAATCCTGATATTAATTTGACCGTAACCAGTGGAAGTTTTGGTTGTACTCCCCACGAACTTTCCCACAAAACAAAAATCACGGCAATCGGATTTCGTATGAGGAAGTTATGTCCGCTCAGGGTTTCGGGGCTAAAACAGGATTTAAAACAGGTTAGCCGGTAGACAGGACTTCTCAAAATGCTCTGGGTATAGGCCTCACAATGCTCTACTAACCCTTAAAAGTTCCCCACAATTTGCCAAAAAATTAGACCACTATTTTTTACCCTAAAAAATTGGCCAAATTTGCCCGTCAATCGCGTTCGCAAGCTCTGTCAATCGCGATTGATAGGTCAGTCGCGATCGACGTGTCGGTCGCGATTGACAGGTCCGTCGTGGCTGTCAGTCGCGATTGATGGGTCAATCGCGATTGACACATGGCCCGGATTTTCAGTCGATCGTGGTCAAAGGGTCGTTGACTCTGTCGATCGTGATTGATGGGTCGATCGCGATTGACAGGTCTGTTGTGAAGGTCTGTCGTTCATGGTCAAGCAATCGTTGATTGGGTCGGTCGCGATTGACAGGTCCGTCGGGGCTGTCAGTCGCGATTGACTGGTCGATCGCGATTGATGGCTCGATCACGATTGACACGTGTCACGCGTAGGTTCTGTCAGTCGTGGTTAGTCGGTCGTTGACTCTATCGGTCGCGATTGACGTGTCGATCGCGATTGACAGGTCAATCGGCAAGTGTCCGTCGTGGTTTGTCAATCACGATTGACAGGTCGATCGTGATTGATAGAAATCTGAGGAATTTCAAAATTTTAAACACACATTTAGGATGCCCTAGGCCTACACATCATGGTTATACACTTTGTTTTGCAAAATAGTCAACTTTTTTGTCGGTCGCGATTGACAGAGGTCAACGCCTCGGGACCTGCACAGTCAAATTTTTTTACCTACTGAAGCTGGTGCAGCTGTTGGGGATGCTGATTCCTGCAGAAAATCTCAAAAAACACAGAAAATCACAAGCACACAAACGCTCTCTCTCACAAGTGAAATGAGGGAAATGGTATGGGTTGGGTGATATGACCAAAAATTGAAATTTTTCGCGATGATGGAGATGGATGTGGGAGATGGTGAGGATGATGATGGTGATGAGAAAAACCAAAGAAATACATAAAAGTGAAGAAAATACTTATGACTCCAATGTCTCAACTCTACGTCTTACCATCACACGCTCGTCCTCAAAGCTCGATCCCCGGCAACGGCGCCAAAATTTGGTGTAGCTCAGTGATGAGTAGCACCTCCTTTAATGTCAATCCGAGAAGACATAAGGATGGTATGATGACCTCGAGCAAGTGAAGGCACAAGTGCGTGAGTGAAAAGCACACAACATGCACACACATACACACACACGCGCACACACAGTAAGACAAAGAGAAAGACAATGGAGTTCTCTTAGATTACTTTCAAAAAACTCATACAAGTTCAAATCTATTACAAGCTAACCTCAAAAGTTAGCTCTCTATCTCTATTTATAGTTTTTGACTAGGTTTTGGCCTTGTCCAGACCTAGTGTCCGGCCTAGTTAAAAATTAGGTTCTCGGCCCTATTTGGAGGTTCAAACGGAGTCTAAACAATGTGAAAACTGATAGGTAGGTACTTCTAAAGCTCCTCAAGCTCAAGGACTCCTTGGCTTGCACAAAATGGAGCTACAAAAATATGAAATGGTATTTACAATGGTTTTTAGTGATGAAAATCACTATTTTTGTAGGGATTTCTTCTAACATTTTGACATACATTTCCTGGAGCTCCCTACTTGCTCCTTCTTCTTGTGTGCCCAACTCTTTGATGCCTGAAAAATTTAAATGGCCTACTTGCCAGATCTTCTTTGACTACTGTGTCTGCTTGTGCTTTCTCTTCGCTCCGACTCCCTTCGTAGGCTTCCTTGTCTTGTGAATCCTTCAGTTCCTTGACTACTGGCAACAGTGATGAAGAAAGCTTGGAAGATATAAAAGCTAGAAATGCTTCATATAAAGAGGAACTCATGAAATATTTCATGTATGATCAGCCCATTGTTAATTTTGCATGTGCACAAGCAACCATGGAGCATGAAGAAAAGAATATGAAGCAAGGGTGAGTTAGCTTTCAAGGATTGAAACATACAAGAAGAGTCCAAAAATGAGAAAGTGTGGTCAAATCAATTTTCATATTTGGAAGAGAAGTAGTTATGCTCAAAGAAAGAGTAAGAGCATCCATAAAAGGTAATTTCAAAGAATAAGAGTAGACACATCTATGGAAAGAATGATTAGAAGGAAAAGAGAAACCATGATGCACAAATGAAGTGTTGATATATTTAGGTAGTGATGTGTGTGAACACACTAGGACCGCCGGGGCACTTTTTTCCCTCTTTAGGAGGTTTTTTTCCCCCGGCTTGTATATACGCCTATTGCCCTAATGGGCTACTTATCTTTGTACATTCTCTGGTAATACATTCAGTATTGTGTGTTGGTGCTCCAAGCTTCTTCTTCCTCCTTGTGCTGTTCCCGTGCTTCCGCAGACATCTAACTCCAACAATTGGTATCAGAGCAGGTCGTCGCTTCATCTAGGGTGCCGTCGACACTCCTCCATTTGCAGTCTCAAAATCGCACGAATTTTGGTGAGCATACTCAGCGTGTTTTCAAGATCAAAACAGCTTCGCTGTCTGGTGCCGAAATCGCGATCTGAGCTCGTTTCGGCCTCCGAACGCACTATCGCAGCGCTTGTGCAGGCTATTTCGCCTTTTTGTGCCAAAGGTATATACCAGTTTCTGTTCGCCAGTTTAAGCGTCTCGAAGTCTGCTACAGGTCTAGCAGAACTCGTCTGGGAAGTTCTGTTCAAATTTTTGAGATACAGTCAATTTTCTGCATCAAGGTATTTTAGTCACTGGCCATGGCTGAAAGTAGTGATGTATTCCGTATGTTGGCTATTCAGGATAAGTTGGATGGTACCAACTACCCATTATGGGCTTATATGATGCGACATGTTTTGGTTGCAAAAGGATTGTGGAACATTGTGCAGGGTGTTGAAAGACGTCATGTTACACCTGTAACGACAGGTACTGCAAATACAGGTGCTGGAGCTGATGAAGATGGTGTTGAAGATGATATTCCGCAGATTCCTGTTCGTGCTGCTGTTTCTGTTGCACCTACTACAGAGCAGATTCGTTGGGATGGCAGAGATGCCCAGGCACATGCATTGATAGCTTTGTCTGTCAAACGTTGTCGGGAAGTTGCGGACATAAGGCTGGTGGATCAGTCAGCCACTAAATCCCTCGGCACACGCAGGGTGTATGAGACAATCGTAGGTGTTTTAGGTATATTTTTCTTTCGTCTAAGGTATCAGAAATTCTAAATTACTCTTAAATCTAGGAAATATGGAGTAGATAATTGAAACACTTTAAACGTCTAAGAACCGTAAGGCTGGACTGCTCTATATCTATCAATAGCTTCTTGAGATATAGGTAATATCAGAATTTCTTCAGTTATGTTTTTGAAATTAACGATTTCAGATAACATTGACAAGAATGATAATGCAAATTAGAATTGAATTAATGCTAATGACAATAATGGATGATTCCAATGCTCTAAAACAATGATATAATTTCTCTAAAAGATGGCTAACAACTAGTGAATCCTATACAAAGCTTAATCAAGGATAATTTCTATGGATTTAATTCAGATTGTCGGATAATTGAATTGATGAAATCTTCACTTTGCTTCACTTCACTGCACTTCAATTGCTTTTAATGTTTCTATGTGATCTATCCATGACCAAGATGAAACTTGGGTGAAACTAAGTGGAGGGGGCAAGAAAAGGAAAGAAAGAAGTACCTGCAAGAAACATTAGGAATTCATGATCAAAGCATACATATATATACGCACACAGATCCTCTCTATACCACTATTTTGGTTTCCTACTTTATTTCCCATCCATCCTTTAACCCATCCATCCTTTAAATTGACTTTTCTCACACAACTCACTTACTCCATTCTTTTTCCTAAATACCTTTTGTACTTTAAATGCATAATTTATTATGGTCATTCTTTTATCTTGCACACATAAATACCACACTTTAAACTAATTACTTTATCTACTTTAATTACACACTTAATTCACACCACTCTTTTCATTTACCTTTAACTAATTTAATTACACTTAATTTCTACTCCTCTCTTTTCATCTTCACTAATTCTCTCCATTCCTTTTTGTCAACCAACTTTAATCACTTTAAATGCATCATCCTTTCAGACCACTCCTTAATTCACTTTAATTCCACATTACTCACATACCATTCTTTTTTCTAGCATCCATATGGACCACTAGTTATTTAACCATTTATTTTATCATTTTAATTTAATTAGCCTATATTTCTTATTTAAATAAATCATTTAATTTAAGCTTAGTGTAAGGGTTTAATTAATTAGAACCTTAATATTTAAATGCACACATATGATTAAAGTAATTATTAATAGCATAGTTTAATTTTTAATACATAAATATGTAATTTATATATTGAATAACAACTATTCTAGCCCTTGAGACATACTAAAACCCTAGAAAACTTACTAAAAACCCATCAGAATCCCATTGAAACCCTTTGGAAATTAATTGAAAACCTAGTTAATCCCTAACATTAACCAGGAATTAAGGCTCTTAACTTAAATGCACAAGATTAAATATAAACCTAGGGTCTTAAACCCATCATTCAATGTTTCTATGGCCTAAACACACATTTTACGAGCAGTTTAGGGTAAACCATAATATGAACATGTATTCTTTATCATTTCTTGTACCTGCAAACACTTCAAAAGTAGTTAATTCAATCCAGAACAACTAATCAACAGTGATATAAAAGGTTAGAATTCACCAATAAAGTTATTTTCATTTTCTCTGGTCATCAACTGGAAAGTTGAAAACTTTCCGACATTCGCCCCGGCCAAACCTGCACATCGTCCTCGATGGGCCAACCTGCAGATCATAGAAAGCAATATCAAATTCTTTTGAAACTTATTCATGACTCAAATTCAATTTCTCTGTATATAAAAATGCTTCTATCATTAGTACATCTTCAAATAGCAAAGAAAACTTTATAAAATTATGTAAACTTGAATTTAAACCTTTTTGTTCAATGCATGAATTGGAAACAGGTTTTAGAAAGAAACTATAGAAGTCATTCAAATAGTGTTCGTACTAACTCTTCTATTAACTCTGTTCATAAGTAAAGCATATGTTATATAAGCCCTCTATCCTCATCTCCTAGCCACTTACCATTAAGATACAAAAAACTAACTCCCCTCTAGCATACATCCGCCTTATATAGCCCGCTTTTCAAATCAGAAGTAATTTCGAGACCACAACTGATTTATTTGATTTTTCTTTTATCTCTTTTTTTTTATATATATAATTTTTCTTTTTATCATTTTTCCTCTTTTCATATGCAGCAACCATTAATGTACTGCTTTCAATTTTTCTTCGCAACTTTTTTGAAGAAGGGGAAAGGCTTAACCCCTAATCAGAGCAAAGGATCTATAGGTAAGCTAAAGCAGGAACTAGGATCTCTTTAGCTGAATGACTTAAAACATTAATCAGGGTTAGAACTGTTTCACCTGATCTATATTGACTCCATCTTCAATCTCTCATAGTCTATTTTTGAAGAAAATCTTAGTTCATCAATCAGCTCCCAATCTTCATGCTAATCCTGAAAAATAACTCAACTCAAAAATCTTGTGAGAAACATAATTATTAGCAAACTTATACAAAAGGTAGCAATCCAAGATAATATTTCTCGATGGTCCATCTGTAAAAACCAAAGCAATATTAAATCAAACTTTGTAGCTTTCTTGATATTCCACTGAAATATTAAATCCTCCATTCTTGCTTGTCCTGTATCAAACCACTCAAAAATTTGATTAGAAAAATCAATATGAACATCATTAATACAAAACAAGTGTTCATTTATATTGAAACCCTTCAATTCATATTTTTCAAATGTATAAATATCATTGTTTATAATTTTCTCATATTGTTCTTCCTTATATGAAGAATCAATGTGAGTAATAATTTTAGGAGAAGCTATTGTGATGAGTGGGATTTCTTTACCACTTACATCACGCACTTCTTCAATAAATAATTTGGGAAGACTTTTAGAAGAATCAAACAAAGGTTTCTCATGTTCACACTCATGTTTGTTTAATGTTTTGTGTTCTGAAATTGTAATTTGGTTTTCATCATTCATCATTGGTGTAGCATCATCTAATTCATTGTTTGTAATTTCAAATTTGTTTTCTTCATTTATCTTTTGATAAGTACAATCTAAATCATTACTTTTAGAAAGAGGAAAATATTTGAGGTTTTGGCGTTCATATCTAAGAGCAAGTCGATGAACTTGCTTTTGCACATATGTCCAATCATTGGTCAGGCCATTTGAGGTATTGTGTTCTTCTAAAAGAGGCTCTAGGTCTTTTCGAATTGAGTAATCAAGGATAGTTAAAAAATTTATAACTTTATAAGGCTCAAGATAAACTTGTTCTTGCTCAGGTAAGTCGCTAAACTGTTCTTCAAACTCTTGAAAACCCTCAATTAAGTTCTCTTTTGGTTTAGATGTATTTACCCAAGCTTGAAACGTTTCATGATTTCTTTTTGTTGAATCCTCGAAACAAAATTCTTGTCGCAATTGGGTCTTAAAAATATCCCAAGGTATAGTGGACGAACCCAACCTAAGGCTTATTCTATCTCGGGTATCTCCATTTGATATATGCCTAAAGGTGGAAACCCAACTATCCCTAGGTATGCCATATTGATACGCTAAATGTTCGTATTCCTTGATATACCTAGTAACATCTTTACCATCAAACTCTTTCTTCTCTAGTTTCAGGTCATCAATCAATTTCCAGACTCTTTTTTTCTATTAGGTAAGGGTCCATGATGAAAGCTCTATCTATTGATCACTCAAAACTATGTCACAAGGTATATATATACTAGACACATATTCTTTGTATCATACGTCCCTGAGCTGCTATGCCGCTTCTTCACGTCGGGTTCACCAAATGTCGGCGCCAAAGCGACGGTCGGTGGATCAGGGCGACCGCCCAAAATACGGCACACGCAGGGTGGATGGAGCAATCTCAGGAAATTGAAAACTGAAAGAGATGGATCAATTACTTTGCAGACAAAGTTAAGTCGAGAAACTGATTTCACATGTTTGATCAAGACACAATTTTTATAGCCTATCTTTTCTATAAGGAACTAAATAATTTCAGTGACATAATTTCAGTGGATCAGGGCGACCGCCAAAAATACGGCACACGTAGGGTGCTTGGAGCAATCTCAGGTAGTGTAAGTCAAAGAGTTTAACACTATTCACTTAGTCAAAGGATGATCAATTCACTTAGTCAAAGGATGATCAATTCACTTAGTCAAAGGACCAAAGACGTGAGTCAGAAAAGCTTGAATTTGATTTTAGCGTACACACATTAAGCTTGTATTGAGGACTTCACTTCCAAAAAAAACGAATTTCATTACTCCAAACAAATACTTTACTTCTTGAAGCTATATTATAAATGATTCGTGCTATGATGGTAGATGAATTCTACAAAAACTAAAGTTCTCTTAAAGCTATGCCTGAAATCGTTTGATGTTTGTAATCCACAATACTTGAATTCAACAACTGCACGGATTGAATTCTACTGTTTCAATGTACATGTTTATGTTCAAGCGAAGAAAGCGCAGTGTATGACGATCAATAGCCATTCCTATATACCTGAAATCAACAATTACATTGACTTTCATCATTTTAAAAAAATAAAGTCGTAGTGTCCTGGAATAGGAAAATTCAATATTCACGCTGTTCAGAAAACTTAATTAAAAATATTCATAATTAAATCTAACATTTTATATTAGCATATCATTTCTCCAATAGCTACTGCTCACTGCGCATGCACCCAGTTCCTTAAACTTGCTCAGTTTAATGCATACGCACGTATGTGGTTGATAGAGGAACGCACAGCTACTGAAGTTTTTGTCAGTGAACTAGCGGGTAAATTCACTATTTGAGATCTTCCTGTCGTCCAATTCCAAACATCCATAGTAGACAGAAATGTCAAGAAAATAAATATTTAACATTATGTTGTGATAGTAGTGCAACTAAAACTTAATCAGAGCTCGATGGTCAGAGTTCTCGGAGATAGATGGCGTTCGCTGGAAGTTCCGGTAGCCCGTGATCTCATGCATGACAGAGATGAAGTAGTGTAGCGATGGTTATGCCTCGAGATGACCAAGACTTCAAAAACTCATGGCAGAAAGTTTGGCCTTAGTATCTGTCCTTCGCTCACATCGAAGTAGAGAGAAGGTCTCTTAATGGCCTCCTGCGTAGCCTCTTCCAGATGCCCTCCTTAATGTCCTCCTCCGCCAGATCAAGCCCGTAGATTTCTGTGTCGTACGATAAACTCCATCACAGTGATCAATAATTTTCCAATTCGTCCTCCAGTTTGTGCCAATAATCATCCACGACATGAAACGCCATCTCAGCGTCTGATCAGAAATATGAACCTTTTTTTTAGCGTAGATGGCGCACCAGTTTGTTCTGCAATAGGCTCACAAGATCTGCCTCAGTAGCCTTTAATCTCTTCCTGAAGTCCTCTAAACACGACGATCGACCTCCCTTTTGGTTGTGTCAGATGCTAAAGGCCTCCGAATCTCTGCTTCGTCTGTATCGTTCTTCAGGATACAAGATGAAACAAAAACAGAAAGCTACTACCTGCATTACTTCAACATGATGCACACGTGCAGAGGATCAAACTGGCGTTTCCACTTCTCTGTAGCAATCCTCCTCTCTCCCAATTGTCTGCCCAATCCCCCTCGTGTGTTGGCCTCCGTAGCTGAGTCTCTCAATCGCTGAAGCACAAGGTTTCCGCGTACTCCACCTTCCGAACTTCAGCAAGAGCCTCTTCCCTCTCACAAAAATTGCTGCCTGAAATAAAACATGAAGTAGCCTGCAAAAAAAAAACATTCGGAGCCCCAATATGGAGCAAAGCCCACATTTTTATACACACAGAGATCTGCTTTTAACCACTCTTTTGGTTTGGTACTTTAAGTTCTCATCCACACTTTATCCCACACATCTCTATCACTCTTTTAATTAGCTTTATGCACACAACTTACTTTCACCTCTCTTTTCATCTACATTAATTCTCTCCATTCTTTCTCTTAACCAACTTTTTCACTTTAAGTGCATCTTCCTTTCAGACCACTCCTTAATTCACTTTAGTTACACATCTTATATAAACCATTCTTTCTCCTAACACTCATATAGACCATTAGTTAATTATCCACTTCATTTTCATTTTAAATCAATAACTTTAATTTTGATAATTAAATACTTCTTTTAATTTAAGCTTAGAATAAGAATTTAATTAAGTAGAACCTTAATATTTAAATTCACACACATGATTAAATTAATTAAATAAATCATATTTTAATTTTTAATACATAAATGTTCATTTTAAAGATTAATTTAATTAAATACCGATTATTTTAACCCTTAACATTCAATAGAACCCTTGAAAACCTACAAGAAACCCTTTGGAAACCCTTGAAACTCATTAAAATCTTTCTGATCCCTATCATTAGTCCATTGACATTGACATAAACCCTAACAGTAACCCATTAGAATCTTTTGAGACCCTTTGGATTAACCCAACTGACATAAAATCATATCAACTTATGAAATCCTAGGGTTAAATACCCATAATTCTTGAATGTATGAATAAAACAAGTCATTAAATGTGAAATTAGAGTAAACCATAATATGAACATGTATTCTTTATCATTTCCTGTACCTGCAAACACTTCAAAAATAGTTAATTCAATCCAGAACAACTAATCAACAGTGATATAAAAGGTTAAAATTCACCAATAAAGTTATTTTCAAATTGTCGGGAAGTTGCGGACATAAGGCTGGTGGATCAGTCAGCCACTAAATCCCTCGGCACACGCAGGGTGTATGAGACAATCGTAGGTGTTTTAGGTATATTTTTCTTTCGTCTAAGGTATCAGAAATTCTAAATTACTCTTAAATCTAGGAAATATGGAGTAGATAATTGAAACACTTTAAACGTCTACGAACCGTAAGGCTGGACTGCTCTATATCTATCAATAGCTTCTTGAGATATAGGTAATATCAGAATTTCTTCAGTTATGTTTTTGAAATTAACGATTTCAGATAACATTGAGAAGAATGATAATGCAAATTAGAATTGAATTAATGCTAATGACAATAATGGATGATTCCAATGCTCTAAAACAATGATATAATTTCTCTAAAAGATGGCTAACAACTAGTGAATCCTATACAAAGCTTAATCAAGGATAATTTCTATGGATTTAATTCAGATTGTCGGATAATTGAATTGATGAAATCTTCACTTTGCTTCACTTCACTGCACTTCAATTGCTTTTAATGTTTCTGGGTGATCTATCCATGACCAGGATGAAACTTGGGTGAAACTAAGTGGAGGGGGCAAGAAAAGGAAAGAAAGAAGTACCTGCAAGAAACATTAGGAATTCATGATCAAAGCATACATATATATACGCACACAGATCCTCTCTATACCACTATTTTGGTTTCCTACTTTTTTTCCCATCCATCCTTTAACCCATCAAAAGTAGTTAATTCAATCCAGAACAACTAATCAACACTGATATAAAAGGTTAGAATTCACCAATAAAGTTATTTTCATTTTCTCTGGTCATCAACTGGAAAGTTGAAAACTTTCCGACATTCGCCCCGGCCAAACCTGCACATCGTCCTCGATCGGCCAACCTGCAGATCATAGAAAGCAATATCAAATTCTTTTGAAACTTATTCATGACTCAAATTCAATTTCTCTGTATATAAAAATGCTTCTATCATTAGTACATCTTCAAATAGCAAAGAAAACTTTATAAAATTATGTAAACTTGAATTTAAACCTTTTCGTTCAATGCATGAATTGGAAACAGGTTTTAGAAAGAAACTATAGAAGTCATTCAAATAGTGTTCGTACTAACTCTTCTATTAACTCTGTTCATAAGTAAAGCATATGTTATATAAGCCCTCTATCCTCATCTCCTAGCTACTTACCATTAAGATACAAAAAACTAACTCCCCTCTAGCATACATCCGCCTTATATAGCCCGCTTTTCAAATCAGAAGTGATTTCGAGACCACAACTGATTTATTTGATTTTTCTTTTATCTCTTTTTTTTTTATATAATTTTTCTTTTTATCATTTTTCCTCTTTTCATATGCAGCAACCATTAATGTACTGCTTTCAATTTTTCTTCGCAACTTTTTTGATGAAGGGGAAAGGCTTAACCCCTAATCAGAGCAAAGGATCTAGAGGTAAGCTAAAGCAGGAACTAAGATCTCTTTAGCTAAATGGGTCAGATTAAAGGAAGCTTACCTATATAAAACAAGTCTACTTCTACTAGGAGTTGCAAGTTAAGGGTTCCTTCAACTATTCATATGACAGCCATAGGTCTCTAATCCCTATCTTCTCTTCAAGCACATTCCTACTTCAGTGTAAATTCTACTTTTCATAATTTTATAAGAAGTTTCTTAACCTACCTGAAGAATGTACATTTCTAATTATGATAATGCATGAAAAAACAAAACTTAAAACATTAATCAGGGTTAGAACTGTTTCACCTGATCTATATTGACTCCATCTTCAATCTCTCATAGTCTATTTTTGAAGAAAATCTTAGTTCATCAATCAACTCCCAATCTTCATGCTAATCCTGAAAAATAACTCAACTCAAAAATCTTGTGAGAAACATAATTATTAGCAAACTTATACAAAAGGTAGCAATCCAAGATAATATTTCTCGATAGTCCATCTGTAAAAACCAAAGCAATATTAAATCAAACTTTGTAGCTTTCTTGATATTCCACTGAAATATTAAATCCTCCATTCTTGCTTGTCCTGTATCAAACCACTCAAAAATTTGATTAGAAAAATCAATATGAACATCATTAATACAAAACAAGTGTTCATTTATATTGAAACCCTTCAATTCATATTTTTCAAATGTATAAATATCATTGTTTATAATTTTCTCATATTGTTCTTCCTTATATGAAGAATCAATGTGAGTAATAATTTTAGGAGAAGCTATTGTGATGAGTGGGATTTCTTTACCACTTACATCATGCACTTCTTCAATAAATAATTTGGGAAGACTTTTAGAAGAATCAAACAAAGGTTTCTCATGTTCACACTCATGTTTGTTTAATGTTTTGTGTTCTGAAATTGTAATTTGGTTTTCATCATTCATCATTGGTGTAGCATCATCTAATTCATTGTTTGTAATTTCAAATTTGTTTTCTTCATTTATCTTTTGATAAGTACAATCTAAATCATTACTTTTAGAAAGAGGAAAATATTTGAGGTTTTGGCGTTCATATCTAAGAGCAAGTCGATAAACTTGCTTTTGCACATATGTCCAATCATTGGTCAGGCCATTTGAGGTATTGTGTTCTTCTAAAAGAGGCTCTAGGTCTTTTCGAATTGAGTAATCAAGGATAGTTAAAAAATTTATAACTTTATAAGGCTCAAGATAAACTTGTTCTTGCTCAGGTAAGTCGCTAAACTGTTCTTCAAACTCTTGAAAACCCTCAATTAAGTTCTCTTTTGGTTTAGATGTATTTACCCAAGCTTGAAACGTTTCATGATTTCTTTTTGTTGAATCCTCGAAACAAAATTCTTGTCGCAATTGGGTCTTAAAAATATCCCAAGGTATAGTGGACGAGCCCAACCTAAGGCTTATTCTATCTCGGGTATCTCCATTTGATATACGCCTAAAGGTGGAAACCCAACTATCCCTAGGTATGCCATATTGATACGCTAAATGTTCGTATTCCTTGATATACCTAGTAACATTTTTACCATCAAACTCTTTCTTCTCTAGTTTCAGGTCATCAATCAATTTCCAGACTCTTTTTTCTATTAGGTAAGGGTCCATGATGAAAGCTCTATCTATTGATCACTCAAAACTATGTCACAAGGTATATATATACTAGACACATATTCTTTGTATCATACGTCCCTGAGCTGCTATGCCGCTTCTTCACGTCGGGTTCACCAAATATCGGCGCGAAAGCGACGGTCGGTGGATCAGGGTGACCGCCCAAAATACGGCACACGCAGGGTGGATGGAGCAATCTCAGGAAATTGAAAACTAAAAGAGATGGATCAATTACTTTGCAGACAAAGTTAAGTCGAGAAACTGATTTCACATGTTTGATCAAGACACAATTTTTATAGCCTATCTTTTCTATAAGGAACTAAATAATTTCAGTGACATAATTTCAGTGGATCAGGGCGACCGCCAAAAATACGGCACACGCAGGGTGCTTGCAGCAATCTCAGGTAGTGTAAGTCAAAGAGTTTAACACTATTCACTTAGTCAAAGGATGATCAATTCACTTAGTCAAAGGATGATCAATTCACTTAATCAAAGGATGATCAATTCACTTAGTCAAAGGACCAAAGACGTGAGTCAGAAAAGCTTGAATTTGATTTTAGCGTACACACATTGAGCTTGTATTGAGGACTTCACTTCCAAAAAAAACGAATTTCATTACTCCAAACAAATACTTTACTTCTTGAAGCTATATTATAAATGATTCGTGCTATGATGGTAGATGAATTCTACAAAAACTAAAGTTCTCTTAAAGCTATGCCTGAAATCGTTTGATGTTTGTAATCCACAATACTTGAATTCAACAACTGCACGGATTGAATTCTACTGTTTCAATGTACATGTTTATGTTCAAGCGAAGAAAGCGCAGTGTATGACGATCAATAGCCATTCCTATATACCTGAAATCAACAATTACATTGACTTTCATCATTTTAAAAAAATAAAGTCGTAGTGTCCTGGAATAGGAAAATTCAATATTCACGCTGTTCAGAAAACTTAATTAAAAATATTCATAATTAAATCTAACATTTTATATTAGCATATCATTTCTCCAATAGCTACTGCTCACTGCGCATGCACCCAGTTCCTTAAACTTGCTCAGTTTAATGCATACGCACGTACGTGGTTGATAGAGGAACGCACAGCTATTGAAGTTTTTGTCAGTGAACTAGCGGGTAAATTCACTATTTGAGATCTTCCTGTCGTCCAATTCCAAACATCCATAGTAGACAGAAATGTCAAGAAAATAAATATTTAACATTATGTTGTGATAGTAGTGCAACTAAAACTTAATCAGAGCTCGATGGTCAAAGTTCTCGGAGATAGATGGCGTTCGCTGGAAGTTCCGGTAGCCCGTGATCTCATGCATGACAGAGATGAAGTAGTGTAGCGATGGTTATGCCTCGAGATGACCAAGACTTCAAAAACTCATGGCAGAAAGTTTGGCCTTAGTATCTGTCCTTCGCTCACATCGAAGTAGAGAGAAGGTCTCTTAATGGCCTCCTGCGTAGCCTCTTCCAGATGCCCTCCTTAATGTCCTCCTCCGCCAGATCAAGCCCGTAGATTTCTGTGCCGTACGATAAACTCCATCACAGCGATCAATAATTTTCCAATTCGTCCTCCAGTTTGTGCCAATAATCATCCACGACATGAAACGCCATCTCAGCGTCTGATCAGAAATATGAACCTTTTTTTTAGCGTAGATGGCGCACCAGTTTGTTCTGCAATAGGCTCACAAGATCTGCCTCAGTAGCCTTTAATCTCTTCCTGGAGTCCTCTAAACACTACGATCGACCTCCCTTTTGGTTGTGTCAGATGCTAAAGGCCTCCGAATCTCTGCTTCATCTGTATCGTTCTTCAGGATACAAGATGAAACAAAAACAGAAAGCTACTACCTGCATTACTTCAGCATGATGCACACGTGCAGAGGATCAAACTGGCGTTTCCACTTCTCTGTAGCAATCCTCCTCTCTCCCAATTGTCTGCCCAATCCCCCTCGTGTGTTGGCCTCCGTAGCTGAGTCTCTCAATCGCTGAAGCACAAGGTTTCCGCGTACTCCACCTTCCGAACTTCAGCAAGAGCCTCTTCCCTCTCACAAAAATTGCTGCCTGAAATAAAACATGAAGTAGCCTGCAAAAAAAAAACATTCGGAGCCCCAATATGGAGCAAAGCCCACATTTTTATACACACAGAGATCTGCTTTTAACCACTCTTTTGGTTTGGTACTTTAAGTTCTCATCCACACTTTATCCCACACATCTCTATCACTCTTTTAATTAGCTTTATGCACACAACTTACTTTCACCTCTCTTTTCATCTACATTAATTCTCTCCATTCTTTCTCTTAACCAACTTTTTCACTTTAAGTGCATCTTCCTTTCAGACCACTCCTTAATTCACTTTAGTTACACATCTTATATAAACCATTCTTTCTCCTAACACTCATATAGACCATTAGTTAATTATCCACTTCATTTTCATTTTAAATCAATAACTTTAATTTTGATAATTAAATACTTCTTTTAATTTAAGCTTAGAATAAGAATTTAATTAAGTAGAACCTTAATATTTAAATTCACACACATGATTAAATTAATTAAATAAATCATACTTTAATTTTTAATACATAAATGTTCATTTTAAAGATTAATTTAATTAAATACCGATTATTTTAGCCCTTAACATTCAATAGAACCCTTGAAAACCTACAAGAAACCCTTTGGAAACCCTTGAAACTCATTAAAATCTTTTTGATCCCTATCATTAGTCCATTGACATTGACATAAACCCTAACAGTAACCCATTAGAATCTTTTGAGACCCTTTGGATTAACCCAACTGACATAAAATCATATCAACTTATGAAATCCTAGGGTTAAAAATCCATAATTCTTGAATGTATGAATAAAACAACTCATTAAATGTGAAATTAGAGTAAACCCTAATATGAACATGTATTCTTTATCATTTCCTGTACCTGCAAACACTTCAAAAATAGTTAATTCAATCGCGAACAACTAATCAACAGTGATATAAAAGGTTAAAATTCACCAATAAAGTTATTTTCAAATTGTCGGGAAGTTGCGGACATAAGGCTGGTGGATCAGTCAGCCACTAAATCCCTCGGCACACGCAGGGTGTATGAGACAATCGTAGGTGTTTTAGGTATATTTTTCTTTCGTCTAAGGTATCAGAAATTCTAAATTACTCTTAAATCTAGGAAATATGGAGTAGATAATTGAAACACTTTAAACGTCTAAGAACCGTAAGGCTGGACTGCTCTATATCTATCAATAGCTTCTTGAGATATAGGTAATATCAGAATTTCTTCAGTTATGTTTTTGAAATTAACGATTTCAGATAACATTGACAAGAATGATAATGCAAATTAGAATTGAATTAATGCTAATGACAATAATGGATGATTCCAATGCTCTAAAACAATGATATAATTTCTCTAAAAGATGGCTAACAACTAGTGAATCCTATACAAAGCTTAATCAAGGATAATTTCTATGGATTTAATTCAGATTGTCGGATAATTGAATTGATGAAATCTTCACTTTGCTTCACTTCACTGCACTTCAATTGCTTTTAATGTTTCTGGGTGATCTATCCATGACCAGGATGAAACTTGGGTGAAACTAAGTGGAGGGGGTAAGAAAAGGAAAGAAAGAAGTACCTGCAAGAAGCATTAGGAATTCATGATCAAAGCATACATATATATACGCACACAGATCCTCTCTATACCACTATTTTGGTTTCCTACTTTATTTCCCATCCATCCTTTAACCCATCCATCCTTTAAATTGACTTTTCTCACACAACTCACTTACTCCATTCTTTTTCCTAAATACCTTTTGTACTTTAAATGCATAATTTATTATGGCCATTCTTTTATCTTGCACACATAAATACCACACTTTAAACTAATTACTTTATCTACTTTAATTACACACTTAATTCACACCACTCTTTTCATTTACCTTTAACTAATTTAATTACACTTAATTTCTACTCCTCTCTTTTCATCTTCACTAATTCTCTCCATTCCTTTTTGTCAACCAACTTTAATCACTTTAAATGCATCATCCTTTCAGACCACTCCTTAATTCACTTTAATTCCACATTACTCACATACCATTCTTTTTTCTAGCATCCATATAGACCACTAGTTATTTAACCATTTATTTTATCATTTTAATTTAATTAGCCTATATTTCTTATTTAAATAAATCATTTAATTTAAGCTTAGTGTAAGGGTTTAATTAATTAGAACCTTAATATTTAAATGCACACATATGATTAAAGTAATTATTAATAGCATAGTTTAATTTTTAATACATAAATATGTAATTTATATATTGAATAACAACTATTCTAGCCCTTGAGACATACTAAAACCCTAGAAAACTTACTAAAAACCCATCAGAATCCCATTGAAACCCTTTGGAAATTAATTGAAAACCTAGTTAATCCCTAACATTAACCAGGAATTAAAGCTCTTAACTTAAATGCACAAGATTAAATATAAACCTAGGGTCTTAAACCCATCATTCAATGTTTCTATTGCCGAAACACACATTTTACGAGCAGTTTAGGGTAAACCATAATATGAACATGTATTCTTTATCATTTCTTGTACCTGCAAACACTTCAAAAGTAGTTAATTCAATCCAGAACAACTAATCAACACTGATATAAAAGGTTAGAATTCACCAATAAAGTTATTTTCATTTTCTCTGGTCATCAACTGGAAAGTTGAAAACTTTCCGACATTCACCCCGGCCAAACCTGCACATCGTCCTCGATGGGCCAACCTGCAGATCATAGAAAGCAATATCAAATTCTTTTGAAATTTATTCATGACTCAAATTCAATTTCTCTGTATATAAAAATGCTTCTATCATTAGTACATCTTCAAATAGCAAAGAAAAATTTATAAAATTATGTAAACTTGAATTTAAACCTTTTCGTTCAATGCATGAATTGGCAACAGGTTTTAGAAAGAAACTATAGAAGTCATTCAAATAGTGTTTGTACTAACTCTTCTATTAACTCTGTTCATAAGTAAAGCATATGTTATATAAGCCCTCTATCCTCATCTCCTAGCCACTTACCATTAAGATACAAAAAACTAACTCCCCTCTAGCATACATCCGCATTATATAGCCCGCTTTTCAAATCAGAAGTGATTTCGAGACCACAACTGATTTATTTGATTTTTCTTTTATCTCTTTTTTTTTTTAATAATTTTTCTTTTTATCATTTTTCCTCTTTTCATATGCAGCAACCATTAATGTACTGCTTTCAATTTTTCTTCGTAACTTTTTTGATGAAGGGGAAAGGCTTAACCCCTAATCAGAGCAAAGGATCTAGAGGTAAGCTAAAGCAGGAACTAGGATCTCTTTAGCTAAATGGGTCAGATTAAAGGAAGCTTACCTATATAAAACAAGTCTACTTCTACTAGGAGTTGCAAGTTAAGGGTTCCTTCAACTATTCATATGACAGCCATAGGTCTATAATCCCTATCTTCTCTTCAAGCACATTCCTACTTCAGTGTAAATTCTACTTTTCATAATTTTATAAGAAGTTTCTTAACCTAGCTGAAGAATGTACATTTCTAATTATGATAATGCATGAAAAAACAAAACTTAAAACATTAATCAGGGTTAGAACTGTTTCACCTGATCTATATTGACTCCATCTTCAATCTCTCATAGTCTATTTTTGAAGAAAATCTTAGTTCATCAATCAGCTCCCAATCTACATGCTAATCCTGAAAAATAACTCAACTCAAAAATCTTGTGAGAAACATAATTATTAGCAAACTTATACAAAAGGTAGCAATCCAAGATAATATTTCTCGATAGTCCATCTGTAAAAACCAAAGCAATATTAAATCAAACTTTGTAGCTTTCCTGATATTCCACTGAAATATTAAATCCTCCATTCTTGCTTGTCCTGTATCAAACCACTCAAAAATTTGATTAGAAAAATCAATATGAACATCATTAATACAAAACAAGTGTTCATTTATATTGAAACCCTTCAATTCATATTTTT
This sequence comes from Ceratopteris richardii, assembly GCA_020310875.1. NCBI lineage: Eukaryota > Viridiplantae > Streptophyta > Polypodiopsida > Polypodiales > Pteridaceae > Ceratopteris > Ceratopteris richardii. The sequence goes on along the minus strand of CM035440.1, from coordinate 145,932,848 downwards.
CAAATGTATAAATATCATTGTTTATAATTTTCTCATATTGTTCTTCCTTATATGAAGAATCAATGTGAGTAATAATTTTAGGAGAAGCTATTGTGATGAGTGGGATTTCTTTACCACTTACATCACGCACTTCTTCAATAAATAATTTGGGAAGTCGATGAACTTGCTTTTGCACATATGTCCAATCATTGGTCAGGCCATTTGAGGTATTGTGTTCTTCTAAAAGAGGCTCTAGGTCTTTTCGAATTGAGTAATCAAGGATAGTTAAAAAATTTATAACTTTATAAGGCTCAAGATAAACTTGTTCTTGCTCAGGTAAGTCGCTAAACTGTTCTTCAAACTCTTGAAAACCCTCAATTAAGTTCTCTTTTGGTTTAGATGTATTTACCCAAGCTTGAAACGTTTCATGATTTCTTTTTGTTGAATCCTCGAAACAAAATTCTTGTCGCAATTGGGTCTTAAAAATATCCCAAGGTATAGTGGACGAGCCCAACCTAAGGCTTATTCTATCTCGGGTATCTCCATTTGATATACGCCTAAAGGTGGAAACCCAACTATCCCTAGGTATGCCATATTGATACGCTAAATGTTCATATTCCTTGATATACCTAGTAACATCTTTACCATCAAACTCTTTCTTCTCTAGTTTCAGGTCATCAATCAATTTCCAGACTCTTTTTTCTATTAGGTAAGGGTCCATGATGAAAGCTCTATCTATTGATCACTCAAAACTATGTCACAAGGTATATATATACTAGACACATATTCTTTGTATCATACGTCCCTGAGCTGCTATGCCGCTTCTTCACGTCGGGTTCACCAAATTGTCGGGAAGTTGCAGACATAAGGGTTGTGGATCAGTCAGCCACTAAATCCCTCGGCACACGCAGGGTGTATGAGACAATCGTTGGTGTTTTAGGTATATTTTTCTTTCGTCTAAGGTATCAAAAATTCTAAATTACTCTTAAATCTAGGAAATATGGAGTAGATAATTGAAACACTTTAAACGTCTAAGAACCGTAAGGCTGGACTGCTCTATATCTATCAATAGCTTCTTGAGATATAGGTAATATCAGAATTTCTTCAGTTATGTTTTTGAAATTAACGATTTCAGATAACATTGACAAGAATGATAATGCAAATTAGAATTGAATTAATGCTAATGACAATAATGGATGATTCCAATGCTCTAAAACAATGATATAATTTCTCTAAAAGATGGCTAACAACTAGTGAATCCTATACAAAGCTTAATCAAGGATAATTTCTATGTATTTAATTCAGATTCTCGGATAATTGAATTGATGAAATCTTTACTTTGCTTCACTTCACTGCACTTCAATTGCTTTTAATGTTTCTGGGTGATCTATCCATGACCAGGATGAAACTTGGGTGAAACTAAGTGGAGGGGGCAAGAAAAGGAAAGAAAGAAGTACCTGCAAGAAACATTAGGAATTCATGATCAAAGCATACATATATATACGCACACAGATCCTCTCTATACCACTATTTTGGTTTCCTACTTTATTTCCCATCCATCCTTTAACCCATCCATCCTTTAAATTGACTTTTCTCACACAACTCACTTACTCCATTCTTTTTCCTAAATACCTTTTGTACTTTAAATGCATAATTTATTATGGCCATTCTTTTATCTTGCACACATAAATACCACACTTTAAACTAATTACTTTATCTACTTTAATTACACACTTAATTCACACCACTCTTTTCATTTACCTTTAACTAATTTAATTACACTTAATTTCTACTCCTCTCTTTTCATCTTCACTAATTCTCTCCATTCCTTTTTGTCAACCAACTTTAATCACTTTAAATGCATCATCCTTTCAGACCACTCCTTAATTCACTTTAATTCCACATTACTCACATACCATTCTTTTTTCTAGCATCCATATAGACCACTAGTTATTTAACCATTTATTTTATCATTTTAATTTAATTAGCCTATATTTCTTATTTAAATAAATCATTTAATTTAAGCTTAGTGTAAGGGTTTAATTAATTAGAACCTTAATATTTAAATGCACACATATGATTAAAGTAATTATTAATAGTATAGTTTAATTTTTAATACATAAATATGTAATTTATATATTGAATAACAACTATTCTAGCCCTTGAGACATACTAAAACCCTAGAAAACTTACTAAAAACCCATCAGAATCCCATTGAAACCCTTTGGAAATTAATTGAAAACCTAGTTAATCCCTAACATTAACCAGGAATTAAGGCTCTTAACTTAAATGCACAAGATTAAATATAAACCTAGGGTCTTAAACCCATCATTCAATGTTTCTATGGCCTAAACACACATTTTACGAGCAGTTTAGGGTAAACCATAATATGAACATGTATTCTTTATCATTTCTTGTACCTGCAAACACTTCAAAAGTAGTTAATTCAATCCAGAACAACTAATCAACAGTGATATAAAAGGTTAGAATTCACCAATAAAGTTATTTTCATTTTCTCTGGTCATCAACTGGAAAGTTGAAAACTTTCCGACAACGTGCCATTATTCCTCATATTCGCTCTTGCAAAATAGGTAGGAATGCTTGGGATACACTTACCACATTGTACCAAGCTAGGAATGAGGCTCGTGTTGCTTACCTCCGAAAAGAGTTGGAGAGTGAGCACATGAATGAAGGTGATTCTATGTACAGTTTCCTAACGAAGATCAAAGATTTGAAGGAACATTTGATTTCTACTGATGAGGTTATATCAGATAGCTCACTTCTGCAGACCGTTCTGAATGGTCTTCCTGATTCATATCAGAGTTTTGCTTCTACTCTTCGGTTGATGATGAAAGGCAATCCAAATGCCTTATCATTTGAGGAGTTAGTTTCTGTTCTGTTGCAGGAAGATCAGTTCAGGCAGAACAGGTCGATTATGTGTGTTGCAGATCAAGCTTTCCTGGCTAGTCAGAAGGGCAAAGGAAAATGGAGCTCTTCTACTAGTAAGCAAAAATCTGCAAATGCTGCACATTCGAAGAACTAGGATAAAGATGAGAAGAAAACAGAAAAGCAAAAATTGTTTTGCAAGTACTGTAAAGGGAATGATCATATCATAAAGAACTGTCCAAAACTGGCTGCAAAAGAGGCAAAGAAAAAGGAGGCTGGAATGGTTGTTGCAGAAGCCTCTACACCAAAAACAGAGTCTGCTAATCTTGTGCAGGAAGAAGAATGGGCGTTTACTACTGTTTGCAGTTTTGACCCATCTTCTCATGAGCAGTGCATGTCTGCAGTGGACTCAGATGTTTGGTACTTTGACAGTGGAGCGACCAAACATATTACCTCGCAACGCAGTTTCTTCTCTTCACTCGAGCCTGCCCCTACAGGGAATACTGTCACATGCGCCAACAACTCCTCTTATCATGTTATGGGAGTTGGTAAGATCATTCTGACTACTGCTGATGGTAGTTCTTTCACCTTCTCAGATGCTTTATTTGTACGAGGGATCAAGAAGAATTTGTTATCAGTTTCTGCATTAGCCAAGATTGGCTTGGTTGTGAAATTTGTTGATGACAGATGTACAGTTCATGATCTGTCAAATGGCGATGTTATTATTGCTTCTGGCATTAATTTTTATGTCGTGGGCTATATAAGCTCATAGACTATGAAAGATCTGTGAATGATTCGGCATGTGCAGTTCATGATTCTCAGGCTATGTCAGATGCAAAGCTTTGGCATGCACGCTTTGGACATCTGAATTTTGCTAGTTTGCTACACCTGCAGAAATCTGATATGGTGTCTTCTTTGCCCAAGCTTGAGGCACCTGGAAAACATGTATGTGAAGGCTGTATTTTGGGCAAAATGCAGCGTTCCTCCTTTCCAAAAGATGGTTCAGTTCGGGCTACGCAGAAATTGCAGCTTGTACATAGTGATGTCTGTGGTCCTATGCAGACACCCTCTTTTGGGAATTACCTTTACTTCGTGACTTTCATTGATGATTTTTCCAGGCATGCATGGGTATATCCACTCAAAGCAAAGTCCAAAGTGTTCATGTGCTTTAAACAGTTTTTGGTTTTGGCTGAAAATCTGTCAGCATGTAAAATGGGCACCCTCCATTCTGATCGAGGGGGGGAATATATGTCTTCTGATTTTAATGCATTTCTGGCTGAACGTGGGATAAAACACTAGTGTACAGTGCCGTATACACCTCAACAGAATGGGAGCTGCTGAACGAAAGAACAGGTCACTCATGGAGATGGCGAGGTGCATGGTCAAGAGTCAGGCTTTACCACATAGTTTCTGGCTTGAGGCTGTCATGTGTGCAGCATATGTACTAAACAGGTGTCCCACTAAAGCGCTGCAGTCTATCACTCCATATGAGGTTTGGCATGATCGCAAGCCATCTGTTGCTCATCTACGTGTTTTTGGTTGTTTGGCATATGCATTAGTGCGTGAACAACATCGCAGAAAATTGGATGATAAGGCAGTAAAATGTATTTTTGTTGGGTACAGTTCTGAAAGTAAAGGCTATCGTCTGTATCATCCACAGACTAAACGCATTCTGGTTAGCCGTGATGTTGTCTTTGTGGAAGCAGCTATTCAGCCATTTCTTTCATGTACTAAGGAGACATCTGTTAGCTCCAAAGACATGTATGATATGTTGATGCCTCTTTTTACAGGTGGACAGTCTAGTGCTGGTCCTAATGAGGCAACTTCTCAGCCTTTCCAAGTTTCATATGATGATGCAGATCATTCTATTTCTGATGCAGATTTACATGATGCACTTGTTGATGAGAGAGCTGATATTGAGCAGGCAAAAACTATGCCAAAATGGCTGGTGCAGACTTTGCGTGACAGCAAATTAGATGCACCTTTGTCATATCGTACTCGTTCAGGCTCTCATAGTGCCTCCTTTGCATCAGATTGCTATGCTATGGCTGTGTCTAGTCTCTGTGATGAGAATGAGCCTGTTTCTTTTGATGAAGCACAGAATTCAGAAAATTGGATGGCTGCCATGCAATCTGAATATGATGCTATAATGAAGAATGGTACACGGTCTTTATGTGACTTGCCTCCTAGCAAGAAGGCCATTGGCACTAAGTGGGTATACAAGCTGAAGCATAAACCTGATGGTGCAGTTGACAGGTATAAGGCTAGGCTTGTTGCAAAGGGTTATGCGCAGGAAAGAGGCATATTTGCACCTACATGCCGTATGACTACTGTTCGGAGCATTTGTGCACTTGCAGCCCATCATGGTTGGAATGTACATCAGTTGGACATTAAAACAACATTTCTGAATGGTGACTTGCATGAAGAAGTGTATGTTTTTCAGCCCCGTGGGTTTGTGCAGAAAGGGCATGAAAACCAGGTGTGCAGGTTAAAGAAGGCATTATATGGTTTAAAGCAAGCACCACGTGCTTGATATGAGAAAATTGTTGATATATTTAGGTAGTGATGTGTGTGAACACTCTAGGACCGCCGGGGCACTTTTTTCCCTCTTTAGGAGGTTTTTTTCCCCCGGCTTGTATATACACCTATTGCCCTAATGGGCTACTTATCTTTGTACATTCTCTAGTAATACATTCATTCTTGTGTGTTGTGCTCCAAGCTTCTTCTTCTTCCTTGTGCTGTTCGCGTGCTTCCGCAGACGTCTAACTCCAACAATTGGTATCAGAGCAGGTCGTTGCTTCTTCTAGGGCGCCGTCGACACTCCTCCGTTTGCAGTCTCAGATTCGCACAAAATTTGGTGAGCATACTCAGGGTGTTTCGGAGATCAAAACAGCTTCGCTATGTGGTGCCGAAATCGCGATCTGAGCTCGTTTCGGCCTCCGAACGCACTATCGCAGTGCTTGTGCAGGCTATTTCGTCCTTTTGTGCCAAAGGTATATACCAGTTTCTATTCGCCAGTTTAAGCGTCTCAAAGTCTGCTACAGGTCTAGCAGAACTCGTGTGGGCAGTTCTGTTCAACTTTTTGAGATACAGTCAATTTTCTGCATCAAGGTATTTTAGTCACCGGCCATGGCTGAAAGCAGTGATGTATTCCGTATGTTGGCTGTTGAGGATAAGTTGGATGGTACCAACTACCCATTATGGGCTTATATGATGCGACATGTACTGGTTGCAAAAGGATTGTGGAACATTGTGCAGGGTGTTGAAAGACGTCCTGTTACACCTGTAACGACAGGTACTGCAAATACAGGTGTTGGAGCTGATGAAGATGGTGTCGAAGATGATATTCCGCAGATTCCTGTTCGTGCTGCTGTTTCTGTTGCACCTACTGCAGAGCAGATTCGATGGGATGGCAGAGATGCCCAGGCACATGCATTGATAGCTTTGTCTGTCAAACGTGCCATTATTCCTCACATTCGCTCTTGCAGAACAGCAAAGGATGCTTGGGATACACTTACCACTTTGTACCAGGCTAGGAATGAGGCTCGTGTTGCTTACCTCCGAAAACAGTTGGAGAGTGAGCACATGAATGAAGGTGATTCGATGGACAGTTTTCTTACAAAGATCAAAGACCTGAAGGAACAATTGATTTCTGCTGATGAGGTTATACCAGATAGCTCACTTGTGCAGACCGTTCTGAATGGCCTTCCTGATTCATATCAGAGTTTTGCCTCTACTCTTCGATTGATGATGAAAGGCAATCCGAATGCCTTGTCATTTGAGGAATTAGTCTCTGTTCTGTTGCAGGAAGATCAGTCCAGGCAGAACAGGTCCATTATGCGTGTTGCAGATCAAGCTTTCCTGGCTAGTCAGAAGGGCAAAGGAAAATGGAGCTCTTCTACTAGTAAGCAGAAATCTGCAAATGCGGCACAATCGAAGAACCAGGATAAAGATGAGAAGAAATCAGAAAAGCAGAAATTGTTATGCAAGTACTGTAAAGGAAATGATCATATTATAAAGAACTGTCCAAAACTGGCTGCTAAAGAGGCAAAGAAGAAAGAGGCTGGAATGGTTGTTGCAGAGGCCTCTACACCAAAAACAGAGTCTGCAAATCTTGTGCAGGAAGAAGAATGGGCGTTTACTACTGTCTGCAGTTTTGACCCATCTTCTCATGATCAGTGCATGTCTGCAGTAGACTCAGATGTTTGGTACTTTGACAGTGGGGCGACCAAACATATTACCTCGCAGCGCAGTTTCTTCTCTTCACTCGAGCCTGCCCCTACAGGGAATACTGTCACATGCGCCAATAACTCCTCTTATCCTGTTATGGGAGTTGGTAAGATCATTCTGACTACTGCTGATGGTAGTTCTTTCACTTTGTCAGATGCTTTATTTGTGCCAGGGATCAAAAAGAACCTGTTATCAGTTTCTGCATTAGCCAAGATTGGCTTGGTTGTGAAATTCGTTGATGACAGGTGTACAGTCCATGATCTCTCAAATGGCGATGTGATTATTGCTTCTGGCATTTTATGTCGTGGGCTGTATAAGCTCATAGACTATGAAAGATCTGTGAATGATTCGGCATGTGCAGTTCATGATTCTCAGGCTATGTCAGATGCAAAGCTTTGGCATGCACGCTTTGGTCATCTGAATTTTGCTAGCTTGTTACGCCTGCAGAAATCAGAAATGGTGTCCTCTTTGCCCAAACTTGAGGCACCTGGAAAACATGTTTGTGAAGGCTGTATTTTGGGCAAAATGCAGCGTTCTTCCTTTCCAAAAGATGGTTCAGTTCGGGCTATGCAGAAATTGAAGCTTGTACATAGTGATGTCTGTGGTCCTATGCAGACACCCTCTTTTGGAAATTACCTTTACTTCGTGACTTTCATTGATGATTTTTCCAGGCATGCATGGGTATATCCACTCAAAGCAAAGTCCGAAGTGTTCATGTGCTTCAAACAGTTTTTGGTTTTGGCTGAAAATCTGTCAGCATGTAAAATGGGCACCCTCCGTTCTGATCGAGGGGGGGAATATATGTCTTCAGATTTTAATGCATTTCTGGCTGAACGTGGGATAAAACACCAGTGTACAGTGCCGTATACACCTCAACAGAATGGAGTTGCTGAACGAAAGAACAGGTCACTCATGGAGATGGCGAGGTGCATGGTCAAAAGTCAGGCTTTACCACATAGTTTCTGGCTTGAAGCTGTCATGTGTGCAGCATATGTACTGAACAGGTGTCCCACCAAAGCGTTGCATTCTATCACCCCATATGAGGCTTGGCATGACCGCAAGCCATCTGTTGCTCATCTGCGTGTTTTTGGTTGTTTGGCATATGCATTAGTGCCTGAACAACATCGCAGAAAATTGGATGATAAGGCAGTAAAATGTATTTTTGTTGGGTACAGTTCTGAAAGTAAAGGCTATCGTCTGTATCATCCACAGACTAAACGCATTCTGGTTAGCCGTGATGTTGTCTTTGTGGAAGATGCTATTCAGCCATTGCTTTCATGTACTAAGGAGACATCTGTTAGCTCCAAAGACATGTATGATACTTTGATGCCTCTTTTTACAGGTGGACAGGCTAGCGCTGGTCCTAATGAGGCAACTTCTCAGCCTTTGCAGGTTTCATATGATGATGCAGATCATTCCATTTCTGATGCAGATTTACATGATGCACTTGTTGATGAGAGAGCTGATATTGAACATGCAAAAACTATGCCAAAATGGCTGGTGCAGACTTTGCGTGACAGCAAATTAGATGCACCTTTGTCATATCGTACTCGTTCAGGCTCTCATAGTACCTCCTTTGCATCATATTGCTATGCTATGGCTGCATCTAGTCTCTGTGATGAGAATGAGCCTGTTTCTTTTGATGAAGCACAAAATTCAGAAAATTGGATGGCTGCTATGCAATCTGAATATGATGCTATAATGAAGAATGGTACATGGTCTTTATGTGACTTGCCTCCTGGCAAGAAGGCCATTGGCACTAAGTGGGTATACAAGCTGAAGCGTAAACCTGATGGTACAGTTGACAGGTATAAGGCTAGGCTTGTTGCAAAGGGTTATGCGCAGGAAAGAGGCATTGATTTTGATGAGACCTTTGCACCTACATGCCGTATGACTACTGTTCGGAGCATTTGTGCACTTGCAGCCCATCATGGTTGGAATGTACATCAGTTGGACATTAAAACAGCATTTCTGAATGGTGACTTGCATGAAGAAGTGTATGTTTTTCAGCCCCGTGGCTTTGTGCAGAAAGGGCATGAAAACCAGGTGTGCAGGTTAAAGAAGGCGTTATATGGTTTAAAGCAAGCACCACGTGCTTGGTATGAGAAAATACATGCCTATCTGATTGCACATGGTTTTGAGAACAATCCAACTGAAAGCACCTTATATGTTAAGCGTGCTAATGATGTGCTTCTGATCATTGTTGTCTATGTAGACGACATGCTGCTCACTGGTCCTCTTGAGAAGCATATTGCTGATTTCAAGGCTGATTTGCATGCCTCATTTGAGATGTCTGATTTGGGGCATTTGCATCACTATTTGGGCATTCAGTTTATGCAAGTTGATGGTGGAATGGCTTTGTGTCAAACGAAATATATTGACACATTATTGCAGCGTTTTGGCCTTGAAGACTGTAAGCCTATTGCCACTCCTATGGAGACAGGTTTACGATTGAGTCTTCATGATGCTGGAGATGCATTTGATGTTGTTCTCTATCAGCAGGTTGTTGGATGCTTGATTTACTTATGCATTACTCGGCCAGATATTCAGTTTGCTGTCTCACAGATGTGCAGGTTTATGCATTGCCCAGGAGTCACGCATTGGAAAGCGGTTAAGCGCATCTTTCGCTACTTGAGTGGTACTCGGCTACTTGGGTTGTTTTATCCCAAGGGGGGATCACTACCGCCAGATTTGCATGCTTTTTCTGACTCAGATTGGGCTGGTTGCTATGACACTCGTGTGTCCACCAGTGGTTTTTGCTTCATGCTTGGTAGCTCATGTATATCTTGGTTGAGCAAGAAGCAGCCTACTGTGGCCACTTCCAGTTGTGAGGCTGAGTATAGGGCAGCTTTCACAACGACTGTTGAGTGTGTGTGGCTTAGACGCCTTATGGCTGATTTGGGTGTTGGCCAGTCTTTTGCCACCACCATCTTCACTGACAGTCAGAGCGCATTGGCAGTTGCGAGGAACCCTGTGTTCCATGCTCGCACTAAGCACATTGAGGTGCATTATCACTATGTCAGGGAGAGGTTCTCTGCTGGGGAGATCAGCTTGGCATATGTGCCCACGCAGGAGAACATTGCAGACCTTTTCACGAAGGCTCTGCCTAGGGAGAAGTTTGAAGCTTTCCGCAAAGCTTTGGGCTTACTTCCTTTTGTGGAGTGATTTCCACATAGCTCGGCACTTCCTTATACATGAGTGCCAGCTCCTTGTTCACCGCATCACTCCCAGGGGGGATTTGTTGATATATTTAGGTAGTGATGTGTGTGAACACTCTAGGACCGCCGGGGCACTTTTTTCCCTCTTTAGGAGGTTTTTTTCCCCCGGCTTGTATATACACCTATTGCCCTAATGGGCTACTTATCTTTGTACATTCTCTAGTAATACATTCAGTCTTGTGTGTTGTGCTCCAAGCTTCTTCTTCTTCCTTGTGTTGTTCGCGTGCTTCCGCAGACGTCTAACTCCAACAAAAATACATGCCTATCTGGTTGCACATGGTTTTGTGAACAGTCCAACTGAAAGCACCTTATATGTTAAGCGTGCTAATGATGTGCTTCTGATCATTGTTGTCTATGTTGATGACATGCTGCTCACTGGTCCTATTGAGAAGCATATTGCTGATTTCAAGGCTGATTTACATGCCTCATTTGAGATGTCTGATTTGGGGCATTTGCATCACTATTTGGGCATTCAGTTTATGCAAGTTGATGGTGGAATGGCTTTGTGTCAAACGAAATATATTGACACATTATTGCAGCGTTTTGGCCTTGAAGACTGTAAGCCTATTGCCACTCCTATGGAGACAGGTTTACGATTGAGTCTTCATGATGCTGGAGATGCATTTGATGTTGTTCTCTATCAGTAGGCTGTTGGATGCTTGATTTACTTATGCATTACTCGGCCATATATTCAGTTTGTTGTCTCACAGATGAGCAGGTTTATGCATTGCCCAGGAGTCATGCATTGGAAGGCGGTTAAGCGCATCTTTCGCTACTTGAGTGGTACTCGGCTACTTGGGTTGTTTTATCCCAAGGGGGGATCACTACCGCCAGATTTGCATGCTTTTTCTGACTCAGATTGGGCTGGTTGCTATGACACTCGTGTGTCCACCAGTGGTTTTTGCTTCATGCTTGGTAGCTCATGTATATCTTGGTTGAGCAAGAAGCAGCCTACTGTGGCCACTTCCAGTTGTGAGGCTGAGTATAGGGCAGCTTTCACAGCGACTGTTGAGTGTGTGTGGCTCAGACGCCTTATGGCTGATTTGGGTGTTGGCCAGTCTTCTGCCACCACCATCTTCACTGACAGTCAGAGTGCATTGGCAGTTGCGAGGAATCATGTGTTCCATGCTCGCACTAAGCACATTGAGGTGCATTATCACTATGTCAGGGAGAGGTTCTCTGCTGGGGAGATCAGCTTAGCATATGTGCCCACACAGGAGAACATTGCAGACCTTTTCACGAAGGCTCTCCCTAGGGAGAAGTTTGAAGCTTTCCGCAAAGCTTTGGGCTTACTTCCTTTTGTGGAGTGATTTCCACATAGCTTGGCACTTCCTTATACATGAGTGCTAGCTCCTTGTTCACGGAATCACTCCCAAGGGGGATATGTTGATATATTTAGGTAGTGATGTGTGTGAACACACTAGGACCGCCGGGGCACTTTTTTCCCTCTTTAGGAGGTTTTTTCCCCCGGCTTGTATATACACCTATTGCCCTAATGGGCTACTTATCTTTGTACATTCTCTGGTAATACATTCAGTATTGTGTGTTGGTGCTCCAAGCTTCTTCTTCCTCCTTGTGCTCTTCACGTGCTTCCGCAGACGTCTAACTCCAACATGAAGGCATGAATATAAGTTGGAAGAAAGCATGACAACCATCATGATGTCAAAAGAAAAGCAAAGAGCAGCCATATGCAAGGAAAGAGCATGCAAAGTGGATTACAAAACCAATTTCAACACAAGCACTTGTGAAAGAAGACTTTGAAAATTTAGAAGAGCATCCAAAAACTTTTGAAGACTTCAAAATGAAGAACAATCCACCTTATAGCATTAAGGAAATCCCAAGGAACGTGAAGATACAAAAATTACATCCATAAATTCAAAGATGATTCAAAGTCAAAAGAGGATCACAGCAAAGCATGAAAGCTTATGAGACATGAATCATGAAGGTATACAAAGAGAGAAATTGGCAAAGAGAGGAAAACAAGAAAGAGATTGAAGCAACAAAGGTATATGCAGCCAAGGTGATCTCATTTGATTGTATAAGTTTTTGTATAAAGCATGGTTTATGATAGTGATTCAAGAAGAGATCTTGCTAAGAGCCGAGGAAGAAAAGATGAAGCTAGAAAGAATTCAAAGAAGCTTAGAAGCAAAGAAGTGAGATCTTCAACCTATCAAAGAATTAGATACCATGGCAATAGAAGCAAAAGGCTAAGAGGACAAGATTTGGAGAATAGCATGGACTCCCGATTGTAGCCTGAGGAGGAGTGTTGGAAGTTATGGAACTAGTGTAAGATCCAATTGTGAGGCTTGACACATACTCACCTCTCATTATTTACCTCTTCACCATTTATGTATTTATACCATTTTTTATAAGCTCACTTTAAGGCTAGGTCTTGAAGCTATAGAGACTACACTCATAACTTTGAAGGAGAGTGTTGAAGTGAAGGTGCAAACTTATTTATGGCTTGGATAAAATCCAAAATATGATTGAAGCATTGGAGTACACAAAAAAGGTGCTACCTTATCCATATGGAGTGATTGGTTGTAAAGGAGTTAAGGATATCTCATCTTGGAGATTGTGTACCTAAGAACCAACTTAGGGACTTGTGCAGAAGAGACTATACCTCAATCCCCCTCAAGTGCATATAGTGGGGATTCACGCTTTAATTATCAATCCGATGAGTATACAAACCTAGCCGAGTGTATGAAGACATGCATTCAAATGATGATCAATGCAAATGAACTACTCAAAGAGTGCAAACAAGGTAAAGACTGATCCAAACAAGCTTCAACTGTCAGTTATGGTGTCACGATACTTGGAACAGTAGCCAATAGTAAATTGAGCTTTTCTCTCGGCTCTGAACTCCAAATATAGTAAATAGCATATGTGTTTCGAAGCTCTCGAGAAGACGCATCCAATGGTGGTAGTTTCATTCAATTCTGACACTCGTACCTCAAGTTATGAGCAAAATACTGAGTTGCGGGAAAACCTTCCTAGACTTCAGCACACACCTTAACAACAGCAAATGAACACTTTCATGGATAGAGAACACTTCCTAACACTCTTTCCAAGCAATACACATGCACGCAAGCTCACAAAGAAAAAGATACAGAGAGGAGAAAACACAAATTCGAATTTCTATGCTCTTGATTCTCACAATGGCAAAAAGTCTTTACAAAGAGTCACAAATTGACTTATATACTTGTGCCCTAAAAATGGTCCTTTCACACAAGAGACCGGCACTTTATTCACTAAAGGACTAATTTCCTACTAATTTACATGGGTAAGTTTCTAATCTTCTGTGGGGATGCATCTAGAGGACTCCTCTAGTGCATTTACATAGGAAAATATATTACAAGAATGGTTATAATACAAAAATTGGGTATCCAAATCGGAAAAATTTTGGGGCCCGTCTTTTTATCTGCCTTGTGCTCTCTTTAGCTCTGCAACACTCTCCCCCTCTTTGTCTCTGTCGTCCCTTGACAGGCTTTACTTCTTGTTTGTCTCTGTCATCGCACGCATCCCTTGGTCAGTTCTGCCTACTGGTTAGACTGGCATTACGTTTTAGAGGCCCTATTTGATATTTGTCTTGACATCCTCTAGGCCTGATGCATTTGGTTTGCCTGTTAATTCGGGTTGCCACGCACGCCATTAGTAGACATATGAGGATGTAGCTCTTCAGCCTTGATCTGAACCTTCTATTGATCAAGAGGTTGAAGCACCCTCGTGTGGCTGCGTGCTTTTCCTTGGTCTGTGTGCCCTTGCGGGGCTCTGTGCAGAGATGGGTGTTGCGTGCCCCTGCGGGGCTTCTTGCAGAGATATGTCTTCATATAGTATCTTTTTAGTGAAGCTTCTTTCTTTGTCTTCTTCTTTTTTTCTTTTTGCTTGATTCTCCCTCAACACTGCCCCCCTCCTGGACTCTGTCGTCCCCGACAAGCTTTGACAAGCGATGGGCATATGTTCTATATACTTTTTGCTCTGTGTCATTAAGCAGATTGGCTTCACGTATCATTAGCTGTTTCCACTGTTCTGCCTTCACACCGTCATTGGTGGCTGTCTATGGTCCGCGAAGAAGCTCAGTTCATAGGCCACTAATCTGGCATTCAAATTAGATGACATCTTTAAAAAGATTTCGGAATCTATCTCAAAAAATCCTGTAAAAAATGCTTCCTCGAACGTTTGCATATATGTACTTGGCAAGAACATCAGTCTTGAATAATAAGCCATTATTGTCGGTCGGCTATGCATAACAGACAGATAAAAAATGAGGATCTTTGTTCCCTGATTAATGCCAATGAAATTCAAAAATGTATAGGCTATGTGTTTGAAGACCTTCAATACTGTAAGTATCATACTGAGTATTTTATTTGTCATCTTTATAGTTACATCTGGTACTGTTGCATAATTTTGCAGCCAAAATTCAATGGTTTTTACCATGTACTCTTCCGTAGGTTGATAATTATGTGGCGGACTTGGAAGCAGAGGGTAATTCAGCCACTGTGTATTTATAGCACCATTTTTTTGCATGTCCAAAAATTCCCTGGTTTCTCTTCGACGTGGTATAGTACAAAATGAAGGGTTTACCTGTAGGAAATATGGTGCTGCTTGCCAATGCACCCGGAGTGTAGGATGTTTCTCCAAAAACTTTCTTCTCCAAACAGGTTGTGCAGCTTCAAATTCTTCTTGAGTGTAAGTGAATGTGTCATGTTTAAAGTTTAGCTGCTCGTCTGGACTTGTCTTTGTAATCTTCTTTATATATTGTCTTGTTTTCGCTTTCAATAATCCGTACGGAATGTTGAAAGGCTTCATGATCTTTTCCAAGTCCTTACCTTGATCTTTGCTTCTTTCATTACTTTGATTACTTCATTTTCAAAATTTTCTGTCAATCGGGACACCACTAGTGCCCGTTCCTTCTGACTTATGTCTGCAGTATATGGCATTGGATGATCATCATGTATGTCCGCCAACTGTTCGTGTAGTGGAGAATGATAAATCGGGGGAGATAGAGGACGTACCTCTACCTCGTCAGTAGGATTTTCCTTTGCTGGCTCTACTGGTGTCCCGATGGGTGCTTTCTCCTTTATTTTGGTCTCTAATTGTTCTATGCGCTCAGTCTTTTCTTTTAATTCTTGCATTGCTACCCTGAGTGCTTCTTTAGCTGCAAGCAGTTCATTGCCAATGTCTGCTACATGGTCCATGTTTTTGCTGTAACTTCGTACCAGTTTGGCGTTCACATTTTGTAATTGCGTTTTCAGTTCATTTGTTTCATTGGTGTATTTTCTTTCCCATTCTTCTGCTCGGGCTTGCTCTTGCTTTAGCAAATCTGCATATTTGGCAACCTGATCTCTTAATTCGTGTTATGCGGTTTCTGATGTCTCTTGCTTTTCAATGGGCTGATCATAAAGTAATGACTTCATCAGTTCTTTATTTATGTTTCGTAAAGTGTCATTCTCCTCCATGTACACCTTTAGTTGTGTTTGAAGCAGATTGCTTCTAGCTTTTATTCTCTCCTTGTCTGCTTCACTGGCTTCATGTAATCTTTGTAAATCTATTAATTGTCCCTGGAGTTGGTGATGTTGGGTCATCAATGTACCACATTGTGTTTTTACCTCGAGCAACTCCGTTTCTTTAGTTGCCATTTCTTTCTGAGCCTGGATGAGTTGTGATGACAATTGTTCACTCATGATTTGGAATTGACTCTTTTCCCTCATGGCCTTATCATAATCTGCATCTATATCCATCATCTGTTGTTGTGTATCCATGGCCGTTTGGATCATTTAACCAGGTTTTAGGGATATGTGGTTCCTCACCGGTGGTCACATCTTTTCCCTGTGCCACGTGTAATGTAGTGTCATGGGGATGCCTAATGTGGAGTTGTATGCTTGGCTCAGCCTCCATGTGGTTGATTTTGCCTTGATGTGTATCATCAGGCACCTCGATTACAATTGGCTCTTTGTTTTGTAATATGTCTAAGTCCGCGTTCACTGGAGTTTGTACCTCCTCTTTGATAGGTGGCCTGGGGGCTTCATTATTCACAGGGACCTCTTTCACACTTATCTTTGATTGGTCATTTAGTTGAATCATGTGCACCTTATCCACATGTTGCTCGATGTTCTTCG
The DNA here is from genome assembly GCA_020310875.1 of Ceratopteris richardii. NCBI lineage: Eukaryota > Viridiplantae > Streptophyta > Polypodiopsida > Polypodiales > Pteridaceae > Ceratopteris > Ceratopteris richardii. The sequence continues at coordinate 145,916,416 of CM035440.1, read as the reverse complement.
CTTGCGACTGTTGGTTGTCAGGTGTGACTTCAACTTGATTAATTTCCGTCCATTCTTCCTCGTGAGTTTCTGTTCTTATATCAGTATCCAATGTATCTTTCTCAGGACTAGATTCTTCATGGGAGTTTGAATCATCTAAGCCCAATGCTTTGTATCTGGCAGCTTGTTCTGGGGTCTTTTCTTTACTCCGTTGTTGCTTTTCCTGACTTGCTTGTCTGTAGTGATGACCTTGAACATTCAGATTCACTTGCCCTTGCATGTACTGATGTGTCTCTTCTAGGGCTGCAGAGAGGTCCCTCTTTGTGATTGGTATTTGTGCTACAGTAATCTTTGCATAATGTATGTGTCCTTTTTGACTGAGGTGTAGCTTGGGCTTCTTCCTCTCTCAGGCGCGTTATACCCCTCATGGGTTTTTGTGAACTGGTCCCTGCTTCTTCCGTGGCAATAGCTGCTTTCTTTTTTTTGGGAACCGTGGCGGATTTGGCATATTGGGCTAACCCCTCTGATGTTGGCATCTCACGGAGACAATTTTTCATATCAAGGGCCTCGTAGATAAGTAAGGTTAACGCAGAACTGCCATTTAGAAACTTCTTCTGACCCCATTTCTTCTTGGCTTCAAATAATCGTTCTTGGACATAAGGAGTCATATTCACTTTGTTTCCAACTTGTTTCATTGCATGAGATAGTAGTTGTACAACAATCTTTTGCGGGGTTGTGTATCTATGCATACTCGGGAAACAAAAGTGCTGATGCACTAAGCGGACAGCATCTTCAATATCTATTCTGTTAATATCCAAAAAGGATCTCTTTTTTGGGTCATGACATTCCTCCTTGACATTAGTGATTCCTTCTTGATTCCATCCAAAAGCTTTGTTGATTAACTCATGAGTGAATTGAATGGTTCTCCAAGTACCCACTTTGTCCAGTACTCTTGCTTCAGGAACTGATATCTTTGTCGCTGCAGGCTGTAGTGTGTTCATCACTTGTGTGCATCTGTGAAAATCTGGTAGATAGATAGGTACTCTCAGAAATGCGTATATCCCTTCTTGTGTCCAGACATCCACCATGCGAGGTAATCCTTGTATAATAGTCTTGAAGTCTTGCGACATAATAGGGAAGTAGTGATCCCTATCCATGATCTTTATGGTTGCCATGAAAATAAGGTCCGACACTGGTTGGTCATCAAGAAACCAATGGCCTCTTGCTTTCGTTATTGATTCCAATGGAAGAAGTTGCACCTCTTCCTCTTGCGTAGCTTCAGAATTGGGAGATGCCATCTGCACTCAATTGATGGCAGTAATTAGTCACCGAATAGTATTTAGAATCATCCTTCATTTATCCTTTATTAGATTGGCAATTCTCCCGTGAATGGTGTCGTCCCTTTCCCGTGGGTGTGAGAAAGGTAATACCTGGATTTTTCATATTTCTAGATATTTTCATGTTTTTGTCTGAAAGGAAAACAGAAAGGTTAGTTCATAGCCGAAGCGGTTTTTTTTTTTTTTTGAGGTATTTTCTTAATGTAGGTACAAGTGCTCTCCTATTCCCCAAGAGGAAAATGTGCTTACTATCTTGAAATAGAAGAATATTGTGCCTAATGCTTGGCCTTGTAATGTGGCCCTATCATGCATACTTTGGGTCCTGATAACTCCAAATGTGTGCAACTTGAAGTATTTGGATGATGCATGCAGCTTGTCTTGTCTTTCGGCATCCAAATCTGCTTTACTCTGTTGGGATGTATTGTATCCCGAACATGCCTGATGAATGTGGTGCTTCTCATGTTGTACGTCTGCTCTATCTACTTTTTGAATCTTGGACTGGCTTGTGTTGCAACTGCAGACTCCTTCTCTTTCCTGTAGCTATTCTTCTTTGGCTGTTTTGCCCTTAGACCATATTGGCTCTCCTTGTGCAGTGGTTCATCGTTTCGGTTTAGCGTCTTTAGAGCACATGATTTTGGAATCCATATTTGCACTCGATCCGGTTGGGCGGCTACTACTTTCTTTGGAATCCATATTCTATCAATTCGTCGTTGACCTTGGTGTTCAAAATGATTTGCCTTCTTGTTTGATTGGTCGTTCTGATGTCGAAGATGTTCCTGTTGTTGAAGATATGCATCCATTTGATCCTTCCTTATCCAAGCTTGTTTAGTGTACGGAATAGGGTACAGTCTAATAGGTGTAGGCTTGGGATGATCCTTGGAATTAGTCTCTCTTGCGCTTGGTTCTCCATTAGGGTTGTTTTCAGGTGAACTGACACTCTGGTGACTTGCTAAACTAGAAGATGGAATGCAAGCAGAATTCTGTGTCTCCTCACAAGAAGTACTAGAGGAAGGCGTCTCCACAGTGCTGGTGAACATACATTCATCATCATGCTTATGAGAGTGAGCTCACGGATCTATTTCTTTAGTTTTGATTGGTCGTTCGCCTAGCATGTTGAATACCTCCCGATGTCCTATCTTTGCTGAGATATATCCTAAGGCCAATTGAATGGTCACTTCATATTAGTATATCCAATCTTGACCTAACACTACGTCTTCGAGTAAGTCCTCATCCTGACACACTAATAGCTTCTGTTCCATAGTGTTGTTGCCAAGATGTAGAGGTAAGGTGATTTCACCTATACATTGAGTGATCGTTCCTCCTATTCCTATCAATTGTGCCTTGGATGGCCGTAATTCCTCCTTAAATTTCTGAATCAATGAAAGTTTAATACAACTTATTGCGGCTCCTGTATCAATGAGAGCATTCACTAAGTGATACTCCTCCTTTCCAGCTCCCAAATTCAAATAAGGTTGTGTTCTTTGACATAGGGTTTCAGTGGCTCTAAGATTAGCCATTGGGCTGAGTTCTTCTCCTAGTCGATATCTCTCATCTCTCTCTCTCTCATCCACTATTTCCTTTTCTTAATTCGTTCTAGTGCTTCCTGTCTCGCTTCTTCTCGTATCCTTTCCTCCTTGATGCGTCTATTCTTGCCCTTGATTAATCGTGACATTGTTTCTTCAGTCAATGGTTCTAGATATTTTTTCACTCGACACCCACTGATATAGTTTGGTAATACTTCTCCCTCTAGGGTTGCTAAGCTAATGGCTCCGCTAGTGGATATGCGATTCATGATTAATGGGCCATATCCTCTCTTCTGCAACTTCTTAGCGTGTTGTTTCAAGGTATATACCAGAACTAAATCTCCTTCCTTCAAATTTTTGTCTTTAATGTGAGCATCAAAGTATGCTTTTTGTCGCCTTTTAGCAGCATAAATCCCTGCTACTGCTTGTAACCTAGTTTCATGAAGCTTCTCTATTTGATCCAATTGAGCTGATAGTTCATGTTCCGTCCACTCGTAAGTTGTTGCTACTCTGAGAGTGGGAATTAAGAAATCAATTGGCAGAGTAGCATTTTGTCCGTACACTAGGTTAAAAGGCGTAGTTCCTATGGCTGTTTTGTAGGCAACTCGAAATGCCCATAAAGCGTGATGTAATTGCTTATCCCAATCAGATCTACCATGGTTCACAATTTTTGTGAGAACAGTGCATAAAATCTTATTGGAACTTTCGGCTTGTCCATTGGCTTATGGGTGATAAGGAGTTGATTTCTTATGAATTACCAAGAATTCATTCAGTAAGGCTTCTATAACTTCATTCACAAAGTGCATACCTCTATCACTCACAATTTCTATCGGTAGCCCAAATCTAGTGAAAACGTTCTCAAAGAGAAACTTTGTCGTAGTTCTTGCATCATTTTTCTTGGTTGCTTTGGCTTCAACCCATTTGGTCAGATAGTCTGTGGCTACAATTATATATTCGGCATGGGATCCTTTAGCAAGTGGGCTAATAGGTCCTATGAAGTCTATTCCCCATTTAGTAAAGGCTCTGGCACTCATCATGGGTTTCAGTGGCATCTCATCTCTTCTAATTGGATATTTCGTGCGTTGACAAGTATCACATCGTTGCACATATGTAGTTGCATCTTGATGTAAGGTTGGCCACCACATTCTAGCAAAGAGAATCATTTTTGTTGTTTTGTCTGCAGAGAAATGTCCTCCTGCAGCTCTTGTATGTGCCATCTCTAAAACAGCAAGATATTCATCTTCATGAATGCACAATCGTAATTGATTATCCCTTCCTCGCCTGAATAGTTGTTTTCCAATAAGAGCATAGTCCTTACTTTGTTCCACCAGCGCTCGTTTTCTTGCTATAGTGGCTCCTTCTGGGTACTCTTGGGTCTTTAAGAACTTCACCAGAGGCATGCTCCATCTTGGTGCTACAGTGGAGTAGCATAGAGTGGAGTTCTCTTCTGGATTCCGTTCTTGACAGGTTGTGCAGGCTGATACATAGTTATGTGCATCCCTCTGCATGGTTGGCCAATATATGCCCAATCTCCTTAGTGTTTGCCATGTTCCGTTCTCATTTAGATGAGTTTTCCATTGATTTACATGTGCTTTCTGAAGCCACATTTCCTATTCCTCTTCTTCTACACATCTCATGAGTAATCCATTTGAATCTTGGTGATACAAACTTCCAGCAATGATATGAAGGTTTTTAATCTTCCATAGGTCTTGGGTTCGATTTAGTGCGATTCCATTTTTTGGTCCATGCGTAAGTATAGGGATCAACTTTTCTGCCCATTGGGGACATACTTCGAGATTAAAAAGATACGTATCTGGCAAATCATCGGGTACTCCTATGGGTGGCTTCCCATGTGTCATTCTTGATAGGTGATCCGCTGTTATGTGGGTATTTCCTTTCTTGACTACTACTTCAAAATCAAATTCCATCAACAATAGAAACCATCGTACCAGTCGTCCTGTATTACAAGGCTTATTGACTAAGTACAGTAGGGCTTGATGATCAATGAAGAATTTGAATTTGTTTGCCAATAAGTAGTGTCGAAACTTCTTTACTGCGTACACCATCCCTAGGCCTTCTCTCTCGGTTGTGGTATAATTACGCTCTGCTTGATTTAATTGTCTACTGGCATAGGCTATAGGGTGGTCTAGCTTTCCTGTATCTATAGGTTGAGCTAAGATGCAACCAATGGCAAACGTGGATGCATCCACATGAATGTGAAATGGCTTATTCCAATTGGGTACTCGAAGGATTGGTGCTGAACTCAATCGACTCTTTAATTCATTAAAGGCTTTCTCACATTCTTCAGTCCAATTAAATTGCGTCAATAATGCATAAAGAGGTCTAGCAATTATGGCATACATATGTATGAATCTCCGGTAGTAGCCACAATGTCCCATAAATGCTTGGACTTCTTTAGCAGTCTTTGGTCTCGGTAAATCCAGAATTACTTTGATTTTGTCTTCATCTGTTGAGATTCCATTTTTGGAGACAATATGTCCCAAAATTTTTCCTTGGCAAACCATGAAGACACATTTTTCTGGGTTGAGGCATACTCGATATTGTCGACATTTGGCAAAGATCTTTTCTAGTTCAGGGATGTGCTTTGATCGTACAGCTGAATAAGTACATAGATCATCCACATATACCTCCATACTCTTTCTCAGGAACTCTTTGAATACATGGCACATCAATCTCTGGAAGGTGGCTAGGGCATTAGTTAGACCAAAAGGCATGACTCTAAAGGCATATACTCCCCATTCAGTTGCAAATGTTGTTTTGTGTTGGTCCTCAGGAGCAATGGCTACCTGATTATACCCTGAAAAACCATCCAGAAAACTATACACTTCCTTCCCTGCCACTCGTTCCAACAGATGATCAATAATAGGTAATGGGTAACTATCCCTTATGGTAGCGGCATTTACTTTTTTCAGATTTATCCATACTCTTAACTTCCCATTCTTTTTCGGTACAACCACCAAAGGTGACACCCATTCTGTGTGTTCGATCTCATATATGAATCCAGCATCTAACAACTTATCTATCTCTTCCTTTATCTTTGCTGAGTACACATCATTGTATGTATACGGTCTTTGTTTAGAAGGTTTGGCTTCGGATGTCATGGGGATTCTATGAGCACATATAGATGGATCTACTCCTTTCAAGTCCTTATAGGTCCAAGCAAAGACATCCCGGTATTCCCTTATGAGGCGTATTAACTCTTGTTCTTCCTCCACTGAGACATCCTGTCCTATGAAAGTACATCGCTCCTCTCCTTCTTCTAACGTTACTACTATCTTCTTGGTTTGCTCTTTGTTGTCGTATGCTATTCCCGACTGTGCTTCTCCTTTTGGCATTTGAATAGCCATTCTTCTCTCTTCTACTTCATATTTTTTGAAGTGTGCGGGCACTTCAAATTGGTCTTGAAGTTTGTTTTCTTCATCAATTTTTGCTTTTTCTAATCCCAGCTCCTCTTCCTGTGTTGGTTCTTGATTTATTTCATGAGCTATGACACTTATTTCTTGAGTTTCATTTTCTGTTTCCATGTGTTCTTGCTCCATTTCAATGCTCTCATAGTCTTCCTTCCATTCCTTTTCTATGACTTCTCCTTCTTTAGCCTCCTGAAGGACTACCACATATAGACTAACGTCATATCCTTCCTCATCAATACATTCATTCATAGTTATTACTTCTTCGTTCACACATACATCGAGGGTCGCTAAAATCTCCATCCAACCGTGAGGTTCAAACTCTTCATCCAAAAAGACTTGAGGCATGTAAGCTGGATCTTGTACAGACCTAGCTACTCCTTGCCTTTGTTGCCATCCCTTTCTCCTATCCTCTTCCTTTTTTGCAGTTTGGCATATCCATAGATGAGTGTCCTCGTTCATCCACGATTGGTCACTAGAACCTATGTTGTGAATTGACTGATTGTCTTCCTCCTTATGAATTTGATTCCATTGTAAGGGGGGAACATTTTGATATGTATATGTGTGGAGATTTATTCTCGTGGTGGTTCCTTCATGCTGTAAATATACCGCGTCCTTTCCCCAATCTTGCACTACCTTTAGTTGTCTCATGAAAGGTCTTCCAAGTATCATTTCATAATTGCTAGGCCTTTCAAATTGACATATTGCTAAGGTATGTTCAAATTCAACTCCGCATGTGGTAAAAACTACTCGTTCCAATAATCCCAAGGGTCTTTCAGTATGTCCATCGGCCATTTGTATCTTCATGCGTGTTGGTCTTAGAGCTGGTTTTCCCCATTTCTCCCAAATTTCTTTAGTTGCTATTCCTACTCCTGCTCCTGTATCTAAAATGGCTTTGGTGGTATAACCCCTATAGGTAATTGGAAGGCAAGTGTTTCCTTCATCTCCCTCACTAAAATCTCCTACCTTATCGACTGGGATTTTTACTGTGTTTACTTCATCAGATACCTCTTTTCCTTCCGTCTTGATCTCCAATTGAATGGTCAGTTTCTCCTTCAAATGTGGTTTGACCTTTAACAATTCCTCCAATGTCAGGGTACAAGGGATGTTTACTTTTCTAAGGTGTTGTATGATATCCGATGTTTGGACTGATGGGTTCAGTTCTTTTTTTCTCATTGAGGGAATACAATATAGCTCCGAGTTACGTTCGTACTCTCCTGTGTAATTTGGCAAAACCTTTACACTATCATTTTCTTCATTACTTGGATCATTTGGTAATATTTCTTCAGAATTCAACTCAGGTATTGATTCCTCTATTCCATCTTGTGCTTCTAGCTCCTCGAAGGGTGGTTCTATTCCTTCCACTTTCTTCCATCTGTCTTCTTGGACTCTTGCCCACAAATCTTTAGGCCATTCTCCTTCTACTTCGGGAACAATGGAACCATCCCTTTTTTCCTCACAATAATTTCCATCATGTGTCTTACCTGCTTCGGGTTTCTCGTGATCTTTAGTAATGACACACTCTTGGAATTCTCTTTTGGAAATTCGAGTATTGGGTAATGGCAACGCAGGTTTTTCTAAGGTCTGTTGAGCAACTTCTATTAATTTTTTGCAGATCTCCAACCTCTCTTTCTCTAGGTCACCTCTAGGATATTCTCTTTCATGTTGTTCTATGATGGGTCCTGCTCTTATTCGTGCCTTGTATGCCTGAATCCACATGGCTAATTCTTCAGGCATGGGATCTGCTAAAATTGATCCTACCTCTTCTTTTTTATACTTTCCATTTTTATTTTCTTCTTCAAATATCGATTCCTCTTTTAGATTTTGTTTGCTCTTCTCATTTTCCTTCTTCTGCAATAACTTCTTTTCTTTTATCCTATCTCTACGGTTCTTCCATCTTTGTGTCCGTTTACTTACAATACTTTTCTTAGGCTCTTCCGAGTCTTCAACTCTTTGAGGTGTAGGTGGGTTTGCCTCTTTGTAGCTTTGATTTTGTTCCTCTGCCTTTTCTGTGGTCTCTCTAGCTTTGGCTCTTGTTATCGCTTTCAATGGTACAGTGTATTCATTGTCACTCCCTGACGATTCTATTACTTCTATCACATTGATTTGCACATTGGAGGTAACCTTGTTGGGATTCTTGGGCAATCTCGGAAAAGATGTTCCTTACCACAATCACTACAGCAGCCTTCCCAGACTCATTGTGGTGGTGGTGGGTTTGGCAATGTACATTCTCTGATATAATGATCACCTCCGCATCTATAACATGGTCCTCTAGGTACAGGTGGTCTGTTCATAGGTCGGGGGGGTATGGGTGCTCTAGGGGTTGTGTACATCAATGACACATAGTCCTGCTCATATCCGTAGGAACTATCTGGTACTTCCATGCCATAGGCATATGGTTCGTACAGTTGTCCATATTCTATCATAGAGCTTTCATAAGTGGAATATGCTCCTTGACTATGGTCGTAGGATGGGTCATATGATTCACTACTAGTCAATGGTGTGGCTGGGACTATAGCTCTCTCTAAGTTTTCTTCAGGTTGAGCTATTTTCACCGGGACAACATTCTGAGGATGGGGCGGTTGTTGTCCTAACACTGGTTGTGGTTGAGTGTATCCTTGATAAGCATACGGTCGTAGTATTGGAGCTTGTTGCTGATATATGGGATATCTAAAGGCTTCACCTCCTTGATCTCTTGAGGGTATCCGTAAGGTCTCATGACAGGTTGCATGGGTCTTGATTGCCGATTGTAAGGACAATTTTCTATGTTGTGATTTGTATATTTTTGCTCAATACTGCAATACTGCAGAGGTCCTGGAACGGTTGGTCTATTGTAAGCATAAGCAGGCAGTGGGACTACTCCCCTAGTGCACAAGTGAGAGGGATGATCACCTCCGCACTGCATACATCTTCTAAGCATGGGCACTCTGATTGGGTTATTGGGGTAGTTCCTCTGTCCTTGAACGTGCAGTTTCTTTGCTACTAAGCCGGCTATTTCCTCTACATTGTTTTTAGGGTTTAATGTGCTACTGGCTGAATCCTCACTTTTCAAGCTACCTTGAGGTATTTTCAGGTCTTCTGCTAGGTTGTCTTCTAGGTCTATACATTCCTTCATACACTCTTGCAAGGTTTGAACTCTTTTCACGTATACCAGAGATCTTAATGATCCATTCAATAATCCTTCCAGAAATAATGATACCATTTTGTTCTGGGTGGGTCTCTCTTCCACTGGGCATCTATCCACATATTGCTTGAATCTTCTTGCTGCCAATCTCACTGATTCTGTAGGAGCTTGCTTAAAGCTATGGATCAATGGTGACGAGTTGTTTTTAATTCCAGACTTAGTGAATTCCTCAATCATTTCTTGATAGACTTGTTCCATGTTTTGAAAATTATTAGGGTCCAATGGTTGGAACCATGCTAATGTCGTGTCTGTCAAGGTTAGACAAAAGATTCGTATTGGATCAAAAAATCTTCTACTTGTTCGGCTCTGATTACTTGTTTGAATTCTGCTATATGATTGTAAGGTTCACTAGAGCCGTCATAGTGATTTCTCATGCATTTGGCCACTTGAATTGGCCTTAATCTTCTTCCTATTTCATGCGGTCTAGGCATCACTAGAAAAATTGGTCTCCCTATGGGTATACCAGGTCCTCTTGCTACAGGTGGTCTGACTAGGGCACGAATTCCATGTCTTGGATCCACAGGTGGTTGAGGCCGGTAATTAGGGTTATTTGCAGGCATTGCAAACTGCACATGTGGTCTGACCGGGATTTGTGTTTCTTGGGTTTGTTGTGTTTGTCCTAACTGCTGATATGAGTCATTTTGAGATGTTCCAAGTGGGTTTCGTGAAGTAGTGGCTTGGTCCCTAGGGGGAAACACAGGAATATTTTGATATTTCAACTCGGCTCTTTCTGACTCAGTTAGGGGCCAATACCTTCTCTGATTCTTATCCAAATATGTGATGATGGAGGGGAAGTCAGGATCTTGTAACTCATATATGGTAACTGGATTGGGGGCTGCTTCCCATATTGATGAGTGGGCTCTAAGGAGATGTTCCATTCCATTGATCAAATACACATCCATTAAGGAGTCGTCTTGGGGAATCAGGTCTCCTCTCCAAACCCTAACAACAGTAGATCTCCCTCTAGGTGTGGTCACTCGCTCTTCATTTCCTTCTTCATTAGGGTTATGAGCATTGTTTTCTTCCCCAAGTTCATTAATGTTTTCAGGGTGTTCGGTAACCACATACTGGATGTCCCTTTTATCCAAATAAAATCCTCCGGTATACTTGACTGCTGGCCTAGGCACTATGTAAGCCTCTCAAGCTTTCTTCAGTCTAGCCACTGATCGGTTTATACCATCTAAATAAATAGGGATCTCATTTTGGTTGGTGTTCACATATTCCAAAGATGTACTATATTCTCCCTCAATGATTGACATCATGCCAATCATTGGCAGGGTATTTTGCATGTCCTCTGAAGCCATAGGAATTTCTTCTTCTGACTCACTAGAGGTCTCATAATAATGTGAGCGGCTACTTGGTTCTGCTACACTCCCTACAGAAGAGATCACACTTCTTCGGCTTCCTAGGGTTCTTCCAGACCTCAGGTTCATCCACTTAACAGCTCTTATCAACCCTTGCGACCTCTATCTTCTAGAATTCTTTACTATGGGTCAGAATCCTAGAGAAATTTGGCTGGAAGATGACTGAAAAAGAAAATCTCAAGTCACGATACTTGGCTCCAAAATTTCACGATACTCGACCTTTGGCCAGAAACGATACAAGATACTTCAGGAAAGACGATACATGATACTTGATCTGGGACCACGATACACGATCTCTGAAGGACTCGATACACGATACTGGGCCAGAAGTCACGATACACGATATCTTGGTTCTCACGATACTCGATACCTGAGCTAAACGATACTCGATGCTTCAGAAACCACGATACACGATACACAATACTTGGTCCAAAAATCCGATACACGATACCTCACTACACGATACTCGATATCTAGACACAAACGATACTCGATACACGATACTTGGTGAAGTATCGCGATCGATAACCATACGATACTCGATACCTCAGAAATCACGATACACGATACTCCTCCGAAGCGATACACGATATCTGGGTGCACATGATACGCGATACGCGATACACGATAAGTATCGCGATACTCGATACTTCACGGAAAACGATACTCGATAGTTCAGCTCATACGATACTCGATACACGATACTTGGTGAAGTATCACGATCGGGCAACGACGATACACGATCTGAGGGAAGTATCGCGATCGGTCCAAAACATGATACACGATATACGATCTTTGGGAAATATCGCGATACTCAACCACAGGAGATCACGATACTTGTCAGGTATCGCGATACTCGACCGCGGAAGAACACGATACTTGACCCCTATTTCAAATTTTTTGCTAGATTTTTTTGGGTTTTGAATGAATACAGATGTTTTCCAGGTTCTTCTACCCTCTCCTCACTCTCTGTATCACCCAAAACACCCTTTCTACCCCCTGTAAGTCCCTCACGATACCTGTCACAGATCGTTTCACACTGATATCTAATTTTTGAGTGATGAAAATGATTAGCAGACTGAATGGCTCACCTTAAAAGCTCTTTCCCAAATCTCCTCTCACCCTCTCTAGCTCTGCGCAACTCCCAATCGCTTGGCTTATCAGAACGCGATACTCGGCTGGAGACTCCTCACGATACTTGCTCAAAAGACAAGTGATTTACAAATGGCATTTTTTGGGCTTTTATACTTGGAATTTTCCTACTCACAATAATAAATAAAAAAAACTCAACTGAACAAGGACTGAAAACTACTCTAATGACTTGACCTACTCCCTCACTTCTCCTACTCTACTCATTCTACTCACTTCCCTAGACTAACAACTCACTACAGACACTCCAAGAGTGAGAAGTAGTAAGTGCGGCTGAAAGTGACTTACCAAAGAAGAGAAAATCACTACTCCTCCTCTCACTTCAATGCAAAAAGCTACTTACCATCACACGAATGCCTCGGTTTGATTCGACACTCCCCGGCAACGGCGCCAAAAAACGTGTGTACCTAAGAACCAACTTAGGGACTTGTGGAGAAAGAGACTATACCTCAATCCCCCTCAAGTGCATATAGTGGGGATTCACGCTTTAATTATCAATCCGATGAGTATACAAACCTAGCCGAGTGTATGAAGACATGCATTCAAATGATGATCAATGCAAATGAACTACTCAAAGAGTGCAAACAAGGTAAAGACTGATCCAAACAAGCTTCAACTGTCAGTTATGGTGTCACGATACTTAGAACAGCAACCAACAGTAAATTGAGCTTTTCTCTCAGCTCCGAACTCCAAATATAGCGAATAGCATATGTGTTTCGAAGCTCTCGAGAAGACGCATCCAATGGCAGTGGTTTCACTCAATTCTGACACTCCTACATCAAGTTATGAGCAAAATACTGAGTTGTGGGAAAACCTTCCTACACTTCAGCACTTCCTACACTTCAGCACTTCCTACACTTCAGCACTTCCTACACTTCGCACACATCTTAACAACAGCAAACAAACACTTTCGTGGATAGAAAACACTTCCTAACACTCTTTCCAAGCAATACACATGCACGCAAGCTCACAAAGAAAAAGATACAGAGAGGAGAAGACACAAATTCGAATTTCTGTGCTCTTGATTCTCACAATGACAAAAAGTCTTTACAAAGAGTCACAAATTGACTTATATACTTGTGCCTAAAAATGGTCCTTTCACACAAGAGACCGGCACTTTATTCACTAAAGGACTAATTTCCTACTAATTTACATGGGTAAGTTTCTAATCTTCTGTGGGGATGCATCTAGAGGACTCATCTAGTGCATTTACATAGGAAAATATATTACAAGAATGGTTATAATACAAAAATTGGGTGTCCAAATCGGAAAAATTTTGGGGCCCGTCTTTTTATCTGCCTTGTGCTCTCTTTAGCTCTACAACAGAGATCTTAGGTATCTTCTTGGCATTGAAGTTTTCTACAAAGAAAAAGATATTATGTTGATACAAACAAAACATGTCGTAGACCTACTTGAGAGGTTTGGGATGCAACATTGCAAACCGATTTCAAATTCCACAGAAGTTAATGTAAAGTGAAGTTCAACAAATGGAGAACAAATAGAGGATGTAGATTTTTATCAGTCTATTGTAGGCTCTTTGAATTATGCTACAATAGCTAGGCCTGACATAGCTTATGGAGTTGGGATGCTATCACAATTCATGCATAGTCCAAGGACTACACACTTGCAAGCTGCAAAAAGAATGTTAAGATATCTCAAGGATACTATAAACGAAGGATTAATTTACTCATGATGATGATATGTAGGTCAAAGCTTACTCAGAAGTGGATTAGATAGGTTTAAAGGAAGATAGAAAGAGTACAAGTGGTTACCTATTCATAGGTAGAAAGGTCATCTCATGAATCTCAAAAATCAGCGCACAATGGCATTATCTTTCATTGAGACTAAATATGGAGCTTTAGCTCAAGCTACATGTGATCTTATGTGGATTAATAAGTTATCTATGGAGTTGAATTTGTAGGTTGACACAAATCCAATATTTTGTGACAATATGAGCCAGACATATTAAAGTGCACTATCACTTCATGGAAAAAAAATGTGATCTCAAAAGAAGTTTGAGTACATCACATAAGTACCAAGGACCAAGTTGCTAACATGTTTACAAAGGCTTTGGATAAAGTGAAACTTTCAAAGTTCAACCAATGCATTCGTATGAAAGAACTTGGATGAGCTAGGAGAAATGAAGCTTGTGGGGGAGTGTTAAAAATACAACCTTCACATTTTTCCACATGGAAACATGCAAACGGAGGAGGTTATCTCATGATTTAACCAAATTGAATCCACCAAACAATCCTTATCTCTCAACCCATTCCTCCAACTTAGGAGGATGAAAGTTAGGGAAAGCATTCTTAAACTGTACAATCACTTTTTCATTCTTGTATATATACATGCCCCATCACGGATTTTCATGCATCTTGTAGGTTTTCTAGTTCAATTAGAGTGTACAATAACTGCTCGAGTTGAATCAAGCAAGTCCCTTGATTTCTTTTGTTAGCTTTGAGTAGACATATCTATGTGTGTGTGTGCTGACAAGGCTAGAACTATCTACTCTTGAGTTGTTAGCATTGGTTCTTCTTCATTATTCATCCATTTAATGTAATCTTTATGTCATTGGATATATGTATGTATGTTTGTATGTATGTAAGCAAGTAAGTAAGTATGTATGTATCTATGTATGTATGCATGTATATAAGTATGTATGTATGCATGCATGCATGCATGCATGTATGTATGTATGTATGTATTTATGTATGTATGTATGTATGCATGCATGCATGTGTGTGTGTATGTATGTATGTATGTATGTATGTATGTATGTATGTATGTATGTATGTATGTATGTATGTATGTATGTATGTATGTATGTATGTAAGTATATATGTATGTATGCAAGTAAGTAAATAACTAAGAAATTAAGTAAGTAAGTAAGTAAGTAAGTAAGTAAGTAAGTAAGTAAGTAAGTAAGTAAGTAAGTAAGTAAGTAAGTAAGTAATTATGTTTGCATGCATGTATGTATGTAGGTAGGTAAGTAAGTAAGTAATTAAGTAAGTACATAAGTAGAAAGTAACTATGCATGTATGTATGTATGTAATTAATTAGGTAAGTAAGTATGCAAGAAAGTACGTAAATAAGTAAGCAAGTAAGGAAGTAAGTAAGTAAGTATGTATGTATGTGTGTATGTATGTATGTATGTATGTATGTATGTATGTGTGCATGTATGTAAGTAAGTAAGTATGTATGTATGTGTGTATGTATGTATGTATGTACGTATGTATATAAGTATGTATGTATGTATGTATGTATGTATGTATGTATCTATGTATGTATGCATGTATGTATGTATTTATGTATGTATGTAAGTAACTATGTATATAATTATATAATGCCATATGGCAAAAAAAATTGGCAACATCTCCCCTAAATATGGAACAAAAAAAAAGTTGTAAGGCATGCAGGGATATAGTCAAATAGGCATGAAGGTCACAATGAAAGCCATGCAAGCTAAACGGAAAACCACTTGTAATTTTTTCCACTTGCTAAAAATCCAATAAGGTACCTGAAAAAAAACAATCCACCTACAGCAAAACATTGTACTTGCAAAACTAAAAATTATATTCTATGTGTATATGTATGTATGTGCGTGTGTGTTTATGTGTGTATGTGTGTGTATGTTTGTGTATGCCTATATGTGTGTGTATGTGTGTATGTATGCATGTATGTATGTGTATATGTATGTGTGTGTATGCATGTATGTGTATATATGCATGTGGATGTGTCTTTATGTGTGTATGTGTATGTATGTGTGTATGTACGTATGTATGTATGTATGTATGTGTATATGTCTATGTATGTGTGTATGTACATGTGTATGTGTGTGTTTATGTGTGTGTATGTATATTTGTATATATGTACATGTATTTATGTATGTTGTATGTGTATGAGTGTATGTGTGTGTATGTATGTATGTATGTATGTATGTATGTATGTATGTATGTATGTATGTATGTATGTATGTATGTATGTATGTATGAATGAATGTGTGTATGAATGTGTGTAGGTGTATGAGTGTATGTATGTGTGTATGTGGGTATGAATGTGTGTATATATGTGTGTACATGTGCATATGTAAATGCATTTGTTAATTTAGTTTATTTTATTTTATTTGTAAAATAAAATATATAATTAATAAATTTCATAGAAAAAATGAATAAATAAAATAGGAATGCAACTTACTTGGAAGTTTTGTGTAGATATGAAGCTCTTTGTTTGTAAGATAGTAAGATCCAAAAGCTATGTGTGTGAAATGTTGGGAAAGATGGATGGTCACTCCAAGAAATAAGTAGGTACTGCCAATCCCTGCTTTGTACCAGCCTTCTTTTGCTTCATACTTGAGTTGTAGGCCCTCTTAGCTTTCCAATGACACTAAACAAGTGCCTATGTGCTTTGAAAATGATGTGACAAATGATTGAGTCAAAATAGACTACCTCCAAGTTCAAGAATCAATGAAAACCTTCTATTTTTGTTCACACACCTACTGCTTGTTAAGCTCAGCGCTTCCAGTATAGTAGGAATTAGAAAAAATTCCTTTTGGAGATATCAAATTAGCTTAATGATCCGATTATTCCAAGTGGAATCACTTAAAATAATGCACTATACACAGAGCAATCAATTTAGCAATCAAATCATTAGCCCTGATTTTTTAGGACCTCTACAGAGTTTGACCAGTGGGTACTTCGATGCGCTTTTCTCCAAATCGGCTGAATGTATTATCTTTAAAAATTGTGAGCATGTAGAGGACTTAGATTTGATTCCAACAAGCTATAGAAAATTGAAAATGTTCAAGGAATGACTGAGATATGAGCAATACAAAATGACTATTCTGAGTAACTATGATAGAGAGACCATAGATGAAAGTATTGATCTATTGTATTATAAGACAATGTTGTACATGATCATTGGCATGATAATCAATGCCCAATGATAATGAGTAGTGTAGGCTATGAAGTGAGCCTCACTCTCTTACAATGTAATCAACAAGAACTTGGGGTGATGATACTGCAAGTTTCTACACCCATCTTTTATAGATGTTTCATTCAAAATTTGAATTTTGAATTCAACTTTGGCTTTCTCTAGAAAAGTGATCCTCTAATCTAGGAGATATTCTCTCCAAATAAATTCGTGGCTTTTTCATCTAACAAACTCCACGAGTTTAGAGGTAGCTACAAATATTCCTTCAAGTCAAATAGACTTTTACAAATGGTAAAATGTAAAGACTTCATAGCAATGGTTCCCATGGAACTTCAATTATTTTTCATAAGATCTTCTTATGTCTTGCCAAGTGTGTAGGCTTGGCACTTGCACCAACAGCTCCCCCTCAAGCCAAACATCTTGGCTTGTTCTTCTTCTTCAATCTTCTTGAATATCCTGCAATCCAATCATAGACTTAAATCTACAAAGTTTTGTACCATCTAATGCTTTAATCACCTTAATCTCTTTAGACTTCTTCTTGTTTGGTTTTCAACAAGTGCAAGATACTTTTTAAAGCAACTGAATACTTCATCTTTGTGCTTCATAAAATATAAGATAGTCCACCTACTAAAATCATCAATGAAAGATACATAATACCTTGATCCAAAAATTGAGGGATCCTTACTTGGTCCCCATACATGTTTATGGATAAGATCTAGGTAGTCCTCATGCATGTAACCTTTCTTTGAGAAGGATAACCTGTGAGATTTTCCAAACTAACAAGCACCACATTTATAGATCATGTGTTGCTTGAATACATTAGGTATCCCAAGCACACATTGATCTCTACATATTTGCTTTAAAGTTCTCTCATCAATATTCCCTAATCTCTTATGCCAAATTTCAAGCTCTGATAGTGTTTGGTCTTTGTATCTATAAAGTGCAATATTCCTTGTATCCTCAAGTTCAAAAGTGAATAATCTACCTGTCTTTTCTCCTTTGGCAATTCTCTTGAATCCTTGTTGGGGATCCTCCACAAATGCTCCATATTTGTTGAACTTGACCTGCAAACCCTTTTCCACAATCTGTCCAACACTCATCAAATTCTTGGTAATTGTAGGTACATATAGAACCCTGCTCAACATATTCTTTTCCATCAAAGGTTTTAACATTTCCTACCTTGATCACTGAGTGCTTGGTGTCATCACCTATTTATACCTGATGTTTACCCTTTGGTTCCTCAAGATCAGAGAGAAGAGCTACATTGTCTGCCACATGGTTTGAGCATCCTGAGTCAATGTAGAAGAGATGGTCATCATTTATACTTAGTTTTGAAGTCATATTCATAATCAGACGAGAATCCTCTTGCTCCTCTGTATAGTTTTTGTAATCTTTCCTTGATTTATAGCCTCCTTGGTAGTTGTTATTGTAGTTGTTGTTGTTGTTGTAGTTGTTATTGTAGCCCTGATGGTGGTTGAATCTTCCCCTTGATTGTGTATATCCACCTCTTTGAAATCCTCTACCTCTCTGATTCTTGAAGTTCTTGTAACACTCATCTGTAGTGTGATTTGACAATCCACAAATATTACATGGTGAGGAGTTATAAGGTCTCCCCCTACCTTGCTTACCTCCCCTGCCCCTACCTCTTGAGGTTCTACCTCTCCTTGCATAGTTGACTTGGGAGGTAGCTCCTTCATCCTCAATCTTCTTGCTTTTTCCTTTCTCTTTAGACTTACTTTTATCTGTGTATAGGGCAGAAGAGCTATTATCTCTTGATGAATCTCCATTCTTGTTGAGCTTGGCTTCATGGGTAAAGAGTTTCCCCATGAGTGTGGTAAGATCTGGAATCTGCATGTCCATGTACAAGTCCATGGCAGTTGTGAAGCTCTCCCATTTGTCATTTGCTTTAATACCATTGATTACTTGTCTTACAATCTGCTCCTCTTCAATTTCTTCTCCTATGCTTGCCAATTGATGAGCTACATCTTTGACTTTGGTCACATACTCTGAGATGCCTTGCTTGGGTTGCTTTCTTTGAGTGGTAAACTCAATCCACAATTGGTTCTTCCTAGCCCTTGTGCTGGAAGAGAAATAGCAAGACAATGTTTCCCAAGTCTCGGGATGTCTTACAGTTCCTAATGTGTGGAAGAAGAAAATAAAAAATTGAGTTAAGTAAGTATGACCTTGCTAATGCATCCTTGGCACACCATGTATTGAGTCTTTCATGCTCCTCTCTTGTAGGTTGTCCTTTGCTTCTGAATATGGGCATCTCCTCATCTCCTGAGATGTATCCATAGAGGCTCCTTCCTTGCAAGTATGTCTTCATCCTCAAGGACCATGTTTGGTAGTTGTTCCTGTCTAATTTATAAATGAAAGAAGGAAAACCATCTTTCAGTTTTCCTTAGCTTTGCTCTGATACCACTGTTGGGAAAGATAGATGAACACTCCAAGAAATGAGTAGGTACTACCAATCCCTGCTTTGTACCAGCCCTCTTTTGCTTTAGAGTTGATTTGTAGGCCCTCTTAGCTTTCCAATGACACTAAACAAGTGCCTATGTACTTTGAAAATGATGTGAGAAATGATTGAGTCAAACAAACTACCTCCAAGTTCAAGAGTCAATGAAAACCTTCTATTTTTGTTCACACACCTACTGCTTGTTAAGCTCAATGCTTCCAGTACAGTAGGAATTAGAAAAAATTCCTTTAAGAGATATCAAACTAGCTTAATGATCTAATGATTCCAAGTGGAATCACTTAAAATGATGCACTATACATAGAGCAATCAATTTAGCAATCAAATCATTACCCCTGATTTTTTAGGACCTCTACAGAGTTTGACTAGTGGGTACTTTGACGCACTTTTCTCCAAATCGGCTGAATGAATTATCTTCAAAATTTGTGAGCATGTAGAATACTTAGAGTTGATTCCAACAAGCTATAGAACATTGAAAATGGTGAAGGAATAACTGATACATGAACAATAAAAAATGACTGTTTTGAGTAACTATGATAGAGAGACCATAGATGAAAGTATTGATCTATTGTATTATAAGACAATGTTGTACATGATCATTGCCATGATAATCAATGCCCAATGATAATGACTAGTGTAGGCTATGAAGTGAGCCTCACTCTCTTACAATGTAATCAACAAGAACTCAGAATTGGCATGATGATACCGCGAGTTTTTACACCCATCTTTTATAGATGTTTCATTCCAAATTTTTGAATTCAACTTTGGCTTTCTCTAGAAAAGTGATCCTCTTATATAGGAGATATTCTCTCCAAATAAAGTTGTGGCTTTTCCATCTAACAAACTCCACGAGTTTAGAGGTAGCTACAAAGATTCCTTCAAGTCAAATAGAATTTTACAAATGGTAAAAGGTAAAGACTTCATAGCAATGGTTCCCATGGAACTTCACTTATTCTTCATAAGATCTTCTCATGTCTTTCCAAGTGTGTAGGCTTGGAACTTGCACCAACATGAAAAAGCAAGAGACATTGAGAAAATGAAAAAAATGAAGCTCACTTACCTATGCAGCACTGTGCGCTCTCTCAAACTTGAGAATCAAAAAGTGTCATGTGGTGTTGCAGGTTTTGTTTTATATTTTTTTTGCCACTATCGTCATTGCCATAGTGGTCGGGAATTATTTTTATCCATCGATATGTTGATATATTTAGGTAGTGATGTGTCAGAACACACTTAGGACCACTGGGGAACTTTTTTCCCTTGTTCGGAGGTTTTTTTCCCCAGCTTGTATATATGCCAATAACCCTAATGAGTTACTTATCTTTGAGCATTCACTTGGTAATTTATCAAGTGTCATGGTGTGCTCAAGCTTCTTCTTCTTCCTTGTGTTTTTTGTGTGCTTCCACAAACCTCAAACTCCAAAAATTGGTATTAGAGCAGGTCGCCGCTTCATCTAAGGCATCATCAGCACCCCTTCGGTCATAGTCTCAAAATTAGATGAAAATTGGTGTGCATACTTAGGGAGATTAATAGTTCAAAAAAACTTCACTTTCTAGTGTCAAAATTTCAATGTGATATCATTTTGGCCTCTAAACACACTATTGCAACCCTTGTTCAAGCAATTTTGTCCTTTTGTGCCAAACATATATACGAGTTTCGGTTCACCCCTACAAGTGCCTCAAAGTCTACTACAAGTCTAGCAAAGCTCAATAGGGTGGTTCTATTCAACTTTTGAGATACAATCGTTTTTCTACATCATGATATTTTAGTTAGTGGCCATGGTGAAAGCAATGATGTATTTTGTAGGTTGGGTGTTGAGGATCGATTGGGTGGTACTAATTACCCATTGTGGGCATATATGATGTGTCATGTATTGGTAAGAGGACTATGGAATATTGTGAAGGGTGTTGAAAAACGTCCTACTACACCTACAAATACAACTATTGAAGGTGATGCAAATGGTGTTGAAGATGTTGATCTCCATATTACTATTTGTGTTGTAGTTCCTACTGCACCTACTATACGACAACTTTGTTGGGATGGCAAAGATGCTCAGACACATGCATTGATAGCCTTTTTTGTCAAATATGCCATTAACCCTCATTCGCTCTTGCAAGATAGAAAAGCATGCTTGGGATACACTTATAGTCTTATACAAGGCAAGAAATGAGGCTCGTGTTGCTTACCTCCAAAAATAGTTGGAGAGTGAGCATATGAATGAAGGAGATTCCATGGACAATTTTTTGAAAAAAATCAAATATTTGAAGGAATAGTTGATTTCTACTGATGAAGTCTTGCCATATAGTTCACTTGTGCAGGCTGTTCTTAATGGTCTTCTAGATTCATGGGAGAATTTCGCTTCTACTCTTTGATTTATGATGAAAGGCAATCCAAATGAATTAACATTTGAGGAGTTAGTCTCTATTTTATTGCAAGAAGATCAATCTAGGTAGAACAAATCCATTATGCATGTTGTACATCAAGATTTCCTAGCTAGTCAAAAGGGCAAAGGTGAATGGAACCCATCTACTAGTAAGTAGAAATTTGCTAATGCTTCACAGTCAAAGAAGGAAGACAAGATGAGAAGAAAATAGAAAGGTAGAAATAGTTTTGCAAATACTATAAGGGAAATGATCATGTCATAAAGAGTTGTCCAAAATTGGCAGAAGCAAAAGAGGCAAAGAAGAAAGAGGCCGGAATGGTTGTTGCACAGGCCTCTACACCTAAAACAGAGTCTGTTGATCTTGTTCAGAATGAAGCATGGGCATTTACTACTGTTTGCAGCTATGACCCATCTTCTCATGAACAATGTATGTCTGCAGTAGACTTAGATGTTTGGTACTTTGATAGTGGGGCAATCAAGCATATTACCTCGCAATGCAGTTTCTTCACTTCACTTGATCCTACACCTAAAGGGAATATTACACATGCATGACAACTCCTCTTATATTGTAATGGGACTTGGGAAGATTATTATGACTGATGGAGAGTGTTAATCTCCAAAAGAACAAGTTATTACTTGATGTTAGAGCACCTCTATGTCAAGAATAACTCAAAACCTTTACCAATTTGGAGGATCAATACTCAATTATCAAAATCTTGAACAAACTGTGAAGAGAGTTAATACTTAGAAAGTCTGCTGCACATAATTCACTCATTAACTGATAAAATATGTAAAGTTTTTTATAAAGCTTTGCACAAAGTGTTGCCTATAGATTACACACCTTCTCCAATTTAAATCATCTCAAAAGCTTCAATAGATTATGAGAAATGATCCAAACAATCTACCTATGTCTGAAACTGCCTTCTTGTAGAGTTGACTTTGACACCTGCAACTTCTAACACATGGTTCTCCCAAAGTAGAACTCATTTAAGCAAATGCTTTTAGCCATAGATGGATTACCTTTCAACTTAGATTTTGACTCCTCATTTGTGCAAAACTTTACACTGTGCATTGAGAACTGATCAATTCTTTGACCATCGAAATGGCACCTGTTTCAGAAGAGACTCAACACTTTTACATATACAAATGTTCCTACTCATAATTCTCTCAGCCTGTTTACAATTAGACTCTCAAATATTAGCCATAGATGGATTAACTATGGACTTAGATATCTACAAAAGGATTCTTGAAATGATCAAGCACAGAAGGAGAATTCAGAGAGATATCGGGTGCAACTTTTGTTCTATTCCAGAAAATTTACATCTGTTGATGAGAGATATCTACTTCACTTCTCAATCATCTAAATGACTAATACATCAACTTTCATACTCTCTCATATTTGCCCCAAATTCTTACTCTCTCATATAGATGTACAAACTTATAACCATACAAAAGGTATAAGTGAGCTAACTATAAGTTTAATGTACATATGTATATGTCTTCACTTTCTGAATGTGCACTATCTTCAAACTTCATAGACTAATTTTTCCTTCAATCTTTGACTTCAATCCTTCATCCAAAACATCAATTGGTGGTTGACTTGCACCAACAGCTCCCCCTCAATCATCAATTGAGGTTTTCTCCATCTTCTTTATACCTCCCATGTCTTTAAACCTTTGTAGCTTTGGTCCATCCAAGCTTTTGGTTAGCATATCTACAATGTGATCTTTTGTTGAAGTATGAATGACTTCAATCTCCTTATCAATCACCTTCTCTCTTAGAAATTGATACTGAATCTCAATGTGTTTAGTCTTGGCATGAAAAACAGGGTTAGCAACTAGATACAATGAACTCAGTTTATCTCCATGAATAGTGGGTGTACTCTGAATGATGTCAAAACTCTTCATAAGAGTCTTTAGCCATATGACTTCCTTTGCAGCTTCAACCATACCTTTGTACTCTGGCTCTGTAGATGATAAAGCAACTGTGTGTTGCTTCTTAGAGCACCAAGAGATTAGCTTATCTCCCACATAACACAAGTATCCATAAGTTGATATTCTATCATCAGGATTACGTGCCCAAGCTGTATCACTATATGTCTTGATATTTGTATCTGATGTAAAACCATAATACAAACCTTCCTTGAGTGTACCCTTAATATATCTCAACACTCTTTGTCATGCAATCCAATGTTCTTTCCTAGGACAATGCATGAATTGAGATAATACTCCAACTGCATATGACAAATCAGGCCTAGTTAGGGTTGCATAGATTAGACTACCAACCAGACTTTGATATAGCTTCATATCCTTGAATTCTTCTCCTCCATATCTTCTCAATTTGTGTTTCACCTCCATTGGAGTAGGGGCTACCCTGCAATCATCCATTTTAAACTTGATCAACAAGTTCTTCAAATACCTTTCTTGAGTCACATATATTCCATGTTGAGTATATGAAATCTCCATGCCCAAGAAATATGACAAGTCTCCAAAGTCACTAATCTTGAACTTTCTCCATTTGCTTCTTGAGGCTTTGAATTCCCTTCTCATCTGTACCTGTAAGAATTATGTCATCAACATATACGCACATGTAAATGAACCCATCATCACTTGCTTTGACAAGCAAGCTACTATCTGCTTTAGATACTTGAAAACCAAGTTCCTTCATGAACTTTACAAGTCTATAATTCCATGCCCTTGGGGCCTGCTTCAAACCATAAAAAGCTCTCTTGAGCTTGCATACATATTCTGAATACCTTTCATTTCTGAACCCTTGTGGTTGCTCCATGAAAACATCATCTGAAATATAACCATTTAGAAAAGCATTTTTCACATCTAATTGACATAATTTCCAACCTTTACATGCAGCAATGGCTATGAGTGTCCTGGTGGTTGTCATCTTTGCCACAAGTCTATAGGCCTCATCATAATCTATACCATATGTTTGAGCATACCCTTTCACAACAAGTCTAGCTTTATACCTAGACACACTTCCATCTGCATACCTCTTGGTTTTGTAGACCCATTTGCATCCAATGATCTTCAGACTATTTGGTTTAGGGACCAAATCCCAAATCTCATTTTCTATTAATGCATCATACTCTTCCTGCATAGCTTTCTCCCAATTTTCTTTACCTTTTGCCTCTTCATATGTAGAAGGGTCTTCATCTGCTTTCATTATGTAAGCATAGTCTTTAGTAGCCAAAAAAGAAGTATCATAGCTATACCTTGTAGGTTGCCATTTGTGTCTTGATGACCTTCTGAGTTCTCCACTTCTTGAAGTTTCTGGTTCATCACATTCTGGATCAAACCTTGGCACTTCTTCAACTTCAACTTGTACTTCATTGCTTTCTTCTTCATCAAATATCTAAACCTTTGATTTACCTTTCTTCTGATACAAAACTTCTTCATCACCTGCATGAATATTTATTGTACCTACATACCAAGTACCTTGCTCATCAAATGTAACATCCTTAGACACAAGGAATTGTTTTGTGGATGGACTCCACAACCTATATCCCATATGCTTGTCATCATATCCAATAAACACATACTTTTCAGCTTTAGGTTCCAATTTATGCCTCAACTGAGATGGCACATATGCATAAGCCAAACATCCAAATACTTTGCAATGATCTACGATAGGTCTCTTACCCCACCATGCCTCATATGGTGTCATATCCTACAAGGCTTTACATGGTAGCCTATTGACCAAGTATGTAGCTGTATTTACAGCCTCAACCCAGGTAAAAAGTTAGGCTTGTTGCAAAAGGTTATGCTCAAGAGAGAGGCATTGATTTTGATGAGACCTTTCCACCCACATGTCGAATAACTACTATTCATAACATTTGTGCACTTGGAGCTTATAATGGTTGTAATGTACATTAGTTGGACATTAAAATTGCATCTTTGAATGGTGACTTATGTATTTCAACCCCATGGTTTTGTGTAGAAAGGGCATGAAAACCAAGTGTGTAGGTTGAAAAAGGCATTATATGGGTTGAAGCAAGCACAATGTGCTTGGTATGAAAAGATACTTGCCTACTTCATTGCACATGGTTTTGAGAATAGTCCAATTGAGAGCACCTTGTATGTTAAGTGTGCAAATGATGTACTTCTGATCATTGTTATGTATGTTGATGACTTGCTGCCTATTCGTCCTAATGAGAAGCATATTTCTAAATTTAAGGTTGATTTGCATACCTTTTTTGAGATGTCAGATTTGGGGCATTTGCATCATTGTTTGGGCATTCTGTTTATGCAAGTTGATGGGGGAATAGTTTTCTATCAAAAAAAAATAATTTGACACATTATTGCCATGTTTTGGCCTTGAAGATTTCAAACTCCAACACATCACCTAAGATGTGGATAGACTCACCATCTAGGCATAAAGTGACTATTCTTTGTTCACAATCAATCTTGCATAATGTTGAACTAACCAATCCATACCCATAATTGTATCACTCTATTTCATTTCAATTGCATGGAAACTCCAGAAAAACACCTATTAGAAAAATTAAATGCAAGGTTTTCAATGTATCCTTTCGTATAGTGTAGTCTTTTGTTGGTTATCTCCATGGGTCTTGATATAGCATATTTAAGGGTATCACTAAAGTTTGTACCATTTTGAAAGATAGAAAACAATTTGTACTACATGAATCGATCATAAATCTAACTTTATGCATAGAAATCTTACAAAGAACTAATTCTAGAGCCTGAAACGGGGTACTTCAAACATGATTCACAAAATTTTTAGAGAGACACTTTTACTCTCTTATGCGTACTCTACCTTTCTCTCATACAACATTTTTCCTGATTCTTTCATATTCACATTGAAATTTCAAGAAGAAAACATGATATAGATAATGATTAGAAAGATAACATACAAATTGTTATCTCTCAATTTTGTCTATATGCATAAAATGGCCTAATTATTCATTCTAAACATTATCTGCATAATGTATAACGAAAAGTTCAAAATCATTTATTTCATTATTGAAAGGCCTATTACAATACATGCATGGGTGTATCCATTGAAAGTAAAGTTTGAAGTGTTTATGTGCTTCAAACAGTTCTTCATTATGGTTGAAAATATGTCAGCATATAAATTGGGCACCCTCCATTCTAATCGAGGGAGGCGTACATTTCTTTTGATTTTAATGCATTTATGGCTAAGCATGGGATAAAACATAATTGTAAAGTATCATTTACACCTCAACAAAATGGTTTTTGTAAATGAAAGAACATGTCTCTCATGGAAATGGAGAGGTTTATGGTCAAAATTTAGGCTTTACCACACAGCTTTTGGCTTGAGGTTGTTATTTGTGCATCATATGTTCTTAATAGGTGCCCCACCAAAGCACTACAATCGATCACTCCATATGAGGCTTGGCATGGTTGCGAGCCGTATATTGCACATCTACGTGTCTTTGGTTTTCTGGCATATGCATTAGTGCATGAAGAACAACACAAAAGACTTGATGATAAAGTAGTGAAACTTATTTTTGTTGAGTATAGATCAGAAAGCAAAGACTAACATCTATATCATCCATAGACAAAAAACATTCTAGTTAGCTATGATATTGTTTTTGTGAAAGGTGCAATTCAGCCATTACTTCTATGTACCAAGGAGACATTAATTAGCTCCAAGGATGTGTATGACACTTGTTTCCTCTATTCATAGGTGGACGATCAAGTGTTGTTCCAAATGAAGTAGCTTCTTAGCCTTTATAGGTTTCACATGATGATGTAGATCATTCCATTTCTTATGCAGATTTACATGATATACTTGTTGATGAGAGGGCTGACATAGAAAAGGTTAAATCTATGCCTAAATGGCTAGTGCAGTCTTTGAGCGACAAAAAATTAGATGCACCTTTGTCATATCATACTCGTTAAAGATCTCGTAGTGCTTCATTTGCATCTGCGTGCTATGCAATGGATGTCTCTAGTATTTGTGTCAAGAATGATACTATTTCCTTTGATGAAGCACAAAATTCAAGAAATTGGATGGCTACTATGCAATCAAAATATGATGTTATTATGAAGAATGGTACTTGGTCTTTGTGTGATTTGCTTCTAGGAAAAAAGGCCATTGGCAATAAATGGGTAAACAATCCGAAATGTAAGCCTAATGGAACAATTTAGAGGTATAAGGCAAGGCATGTTGCCAAAGGTTATGCTCAAGAGAGAGGCATTGATTTTGAGTCAAAAAATTGGATGGCTACTATGAAGTTAGAATATGATGCTATGATTAAGAATGGTACTTGGTCTTTGTGTGATTTGCTTCTAAGAAAAAAGGCCATTGGCCCTAAATGGGTATACAAGCCAAAATGTAAGCCTCATGAAACAATTTATAGGTATAAGGCAAGGCTTGTTGCCAGAGGTTATGCTCAAGAGAGAGGCATTGATTTTGATGAGACCTTTCTTCCCACATGCTGAATGACCATTGTTCATAGCATTTGCGCACTTGTAGCTCGTCGTGGTTGGAATGTACAATAGTTGTACATTAAAACCGCATTTCTGAATGGTGACTTGTTGAAGAAGTGTATGTATTTCAGCCTCATGTTTTAGTTCAAAAAAGGCATGAAAACAAATTGTGTAGGTTAAAACATGCATTATATGGTTTAAAGCGGGCACCATGTGCTTGGTATGAAAAGATGCATGCCTACTTGCTAGCACATGGTTTTGAGAACAATCCAACTGATAGCACCTTATATATTAAGCATGCAAATGATGTACTTATGATCATTGTTGTATATGTTGATGAGATGTTGCTTATTGGTCCTTATGAGAAGCATATTGTTGAATTTAACGCTGTTTTTGCATGCCTTTTTTGAGATGTCAGATTTGGGGCATTTGAATCAGTATTACGGCATTCAACTTATGCAAGTTGATGGGGCGATAGTTTTCTGTCAAACAAATTATATTGACACATTATTGCAACATTTTGGCCTTGAAGTTTGCAAACCTACTGCCATCCCATGGAAACAAGTTTTTGGTTGAGTCTTCATGATGCTAGAGATGCATTTGATGTTGTTCTCTATCAATAGATTGCTACATGGTTGATTTAATTATGCATAACTTAGCATGATATTCATTTTATTATCTCTCAGATGTGCAGGTTTATGCATTGCCTAGGTGTTAAGCATTGGTAGGCAGTTAAGTGCATCTTTCACTACTTGAGTGGTACCTAGTTAAGCACCATATTTACATACTTCTTTTGACTTAAACAAGGTTGGTTTCTCTGACACTCGTGTGTCCATCAATGGTTTTTTTCTTTATGCTTGATAGTTCATGCATATCTTGCAGGTTGAGCAAGAAGCGGCCTACTATGTCCACTTATAGTTGTGAGGATAACTATAGGGAAAATTTCACAAAGATTGTTGAGTGTGTGTGGCTTAGATGTCTTTTGGTTAATTTGGTTTTGGTCAATCTTCTACCACCACCATCTTCATTGATAGTCAATGGCCATAGCGCATTGGCAGTTGCATGGAACCTTGTGTTCCATGCTTGCACAAAGCACATTGAAGTGCAATATTATTATGTTAGGGAGAGGTTTTGTGTTGGAGAGATTAGTTTGGCTTATGTGCCCACATAGGATAATGTTGCAGACCTTTTCACAAAGGCTCTACCTAGAGAGAATTTTGAAGCTTTTTACAAAGCTTTGGACTTACTTTCTTTTGTGGATTGATATCTTTCCTCATAACTTGGAACTTCCTTATACATGAGTGCCAACTCTTTGTTCACTATATCATTTCCAAGAGGGATTTATTGATATATTTTGGTAGGGATTTGTGTGAACACATTTAGGAATGTTGGGGTACTTTTTTCCCTCTTTAAGAGGTTTTTCCCTTGGCTTGAATATATGCATACAACCCTAATGGGCCACTTATCTTTGTACGTTTGTGTGGTAATAAATAATGTATTGCATTGTGCTCCAAGCTTCTTCTTCTTCCTTGTGCTATTCGTGTGCTTCCCCATACTTCAAACTCCAACACCTTATGATAGTCATAAGAGAGTTCTATATTCTCTATGTATAAACGATCTAAATCATTGAAGTAGAAAAGTGGACCTATTGATTTCTCTCAATGTGAATGATAAAATAAGATACAAGTTGATAAGAGAAACAACCATACGAGACGAAAGCTTGGAGGAGGAAATGATCATAGTATGTTACAAACTAACCAAGAGGAGATCGTGCTGTTGTCGGATGTGGAAAAACTTCTACTACAATGTCATACAAGGTGCAACTTCGCCGATTCAGTTTGACATTCGCTGTCAAACAAAGGACTTTTTTTTTTTTTTTTTAAATGGAGGTTCGGTCGAGGCCTACTCTCCCGGACTTTAACTTTGAAATTGCAACTGTACAAGGAAGGGCATAGTACCCATGGGACCCCCCTTATCCCACAAGAACAGGGGTTTACAAGATTGGATTTAAACGGCGGTCAACACTACCGCAGGGATAGACAAATGGTGGCACTCAGCCACAATGCAATATCATTCCAGATTACATGTCCCTTACATGTTGCTGCCAGGGATTGAACCCTCGCCCCCGCCTCAAGAGGTGAGAGGCCCAACCACTAGGCCAGCGAACTGGAACTTTGATGCGATGAACGGTAACGAGATAAGACAATTGAAGACGATGTACTTAAGTAGTGCTGGTGGTGCCCATTATTCCTTACTGTAGAAAATATACTATATACTCCGTGAAACTATTCCTTTTCACTTCGCGACCAAGATTACCAATACATAACAAATTGTGAGTGCATGTGAGTATGCAAAGTATAGTGAGACTTGTATGTATGCAAATGAGTCGAAAGTGGCGGAGTCTGCATCGATGCTTGTAGTTGTAGTTCTTCTTGTCAACGATAAAAGGCAGAAACTCAACATTAGCCCTCATTCCGTTCGTGTGCAAAACTCGAGAGTATTCATCATCATGATGCTTGTGTGAAGACAAAGGAGGTGAAGTGCATAACCATAACGCAAAAGATCATCATTTTGTCGTGTTGCACAAATTTGACTCCCAATATGCATCACACAAACTTTGCCCCTAACCATATAAAGATCAATCGATATTAGTTCACACTAACTAGCTCGTTGGTAGGTTTTGAACTTTGGACCCTCAATCCAAAGCCGAAAGAGTTACCACTGTACCACGCCACCTTAAGGAATCAAAATGGAGTAAAAATAGAACTAGCTGATCAAAAGTGACAAATTATGAGCATCAAAATAGTAAGAAACAAATAAGAAAGTACGAAAATGTCAGCTCTAGATTGGGATTGTTGGCAGAAAAGTGTGTAATAAGAATCAAATGAAGAAGAGATGAACTAAGGACTTGAATTGGGAAGTTCCGCTTGGAATCTGATTCGCTACCCAGAATGCACCCAAAGTGAAGGAAGCGAAGACTTTAATTGTATTCAAATCCATTTATGCTTCATACTTGTACATACACCATTCACTATAATGCTACATGAAAGCACCTTAGGTTTGAGGTTTTTCTAATCATCGAATTGTGGATACATTATTTATGGATGTAGTTAAAGGCATTGCATGAGCCCTTAGGTATATGCATGCATGCCAATGTCGGAGCTAATATGCATGCATGCAAGTGGAGTTGGTTGAATGATAGGGGAGAAGTGTTGTGAGCTAATATTGATTGGAGTGAAGATCGAACGATGACTATCGATGAAGAGAAGAGCTCATTGTCACTTTCCTTGATGTAAGTTATATGACAAGACAGAAGATAGCATGGGGATGCTTTTATGTGTACACACGGACACGAGGTTGTGTTTGGGACTTCACTACGTACATTATGGTGAGCGAGACAAAAGCCGCATGTATAAAAGAGGGTAAAGATTATGTAAAGGGCTTCGTGACTACTCGCACGCTTATACACACGTGTACTATGTAAACATAAAAACAAATAGAGAAATCTACAAATAATAATAAATGTATAATTTACAATAATTATAATAAGATCACGTTGCGGCATCGTCATGGAAATGACAACATTCCATGCGTGTGTATGGCTACAAGAATCGTTTAATAAGAAGGAGGACGCATGTACGTGGAAGCATAATTATTAGAAAAAATTAGGGTCTCTCGATTACCCAAGGGAGATTCAAACTAAAGATATGCACACACGGAAATACCACCGCTTACATGAGCCGATGTTGAAAGCGGTGGTGGCAAGAGCTTCGAAGACATCCGACATCATGGCCTTTTTTCCACACGACTCCCCCCATACATGGAGATGCTTGTTCTTGGAATTCAGTGGACGAAGACCTTTTCTACGCCATATGTCAACTCCGATGTGGATGCCCTGCTTTTTTAAATCTAAAAAATAATCCAATAATTAAGACTATAAACATTTAGAAAATAACGAGAAGAAAATATAGACACTCTTACAATATGAACACATTACATAAGCTTACTCATACACCCACACTAAGGGTATACCAAAACTATTAATATCATCATCACCTTCTCACCTATTTGTGTATAAACAAACATATAAACATGTGCACACATGTTCAAGCTCCATGTCTTTGAACCTTCATTACTCGTCAAGGAAAAAATATGGATTCATTAGTCAAGACAACATACATAATGGTAACACTTTGGATTCTTTCACTCAAAGTTCAAGCTTCAAGGCGCACCCATGATTTGATATGAACCCTTTGAAAGAAGCAGATAAAAAAGGTCTTCTAAGTGTGTATTGTTCTTTCAAATATATATATATATATATATATATATATATATATATATATATATATATATATATATATATATATATATACACACACACACATATTTGTGTGTGTGTGTGTGTTTTTTTTTTGGGGTCATAGAGTAAACACCGTTGCATTTTCTAACCGTTCCATTTTTGAAAAATTGTATAAATTTAAATTTCTAGGAGCTTTAGTGCACAAAAATTATTCATTGTACATTTTTTTTTCAAAAGGAAGTTCAACAGAAGACTACTCTCCCATGGTTGAAATAATTAAAGAGAAATTATATAATGAATTGGCTTAGTGCCCTTGGGATCCTCTGTATCTGACAAAGCAGAGGTAGGATGGAGACACGATAGCCAAGACGTTCCAAAACCGGTAGGATACTTAAGATTCGATAGTTGATAAGCATTTTACAAAGAGTTTTTGAGAAGTTTAATGTTTTTTTATCACCCTCATGAGCGATCCACTTACTTTTAATCTTGTGTGTTTTTCGAGAGAGTCACCCTATGATGCCTGAAAGACAAAGGTTTTTACAATTACATTTTTTTCCTCATGACATACAAAGGGATGTTTCAATCGACCATTCCTTTAGATGGGCATCAAAGTTGATCGCATATCTTTCTTTCTATATCTTCCAAGAGCACTTCCCCTCTGATGGCATTCCACAAAGGAGATGGGCAGCCAACTATTTCTCCAAGTAACACTCATTCTCAGTTGATTTGTCTTTGTAAGCTCAAAATCTTGGTGAGAGATAACGAGATTGCGTAGCTTCTAGGGGACGAGAAGAACATATGGCCCAAATCCTCTTTGCCTCGAATGCAACACTCACACTAGTGAGGGCTCCCACATATTTTATTAGCTTTAGCATTG
The DNA here is from genome assembly GCA_020310875.1 of Ceratopteris richardii. Classification (NCBI taxonomy): domain Eukaryota; kingdom Viridiplantae; phylum Streptophyta; class Polypodiopsida; order Polypodiales; family Pteridaceae; genus Ceratopteris; species Ceratopteris richardii. The sequence continues at coordinate 145,883,065 of CM035440.1, read as the reverse complement.
GTCCAGATTCCACAATGCAGTATTTGCCACATAAGAATGGATTCTTTATTCTCAATGAGAGGATGCCACAGGTCAGCGCACACAAGTTTCCATATGATGCTTGTTAAACACTAAACGCGAGACTAACTGTCAAAAACACGTTTAAACGTTTATTGGGTTCTTGGGAGTGGTAGGGGTCTGTTAGACAGAGGCCCTATACTTGGTTCCCAAACTAACCATTCCATACAGCATTATACGAATGCGTAGAACTCTATTAAGACTCTGTTATGCTTAGGAGCCTTACAGTTCTCGATCAAATTCCGTCCAAAGTGTACCGAATACACTAAATTGCTACACTGTTCTGCACATAAACTTACTGAAATACAAGAGACAATAGCAGTATTTCAACCTTTATCGAATAGGTACAAACAATCAGACGACACCGAAGAGACAGAGAACTCAATAGTTTTAGATACACAGTACTGCAGATTCAGTACGCAACTTAGGAAGACCCTGACTGTAGCTTAATCTTTGCCGTATGAAGATAGACCTCAACACTGAAGACAACACGATACAGATCAGAATACCAGAAACACTACCACAGCTACACAGGCTTCACCAAACAAATGGCAGAACATTCCAAGAAAGAGTAACACCACGATACGCGTAATTAATACAACAATCGCAATAGAGACTCGCAAGCGACTCACTCAGACAACAGTCCGGCGATCTACTTAATGTCGAGGACCCTCACAATAAACAGGTATCGATAGACAACAGAACAGAATCAGAACCATACACTACAGTATACTCAAAATGGCTTCAACAACACTACAACAACGCTCAATCAATCACCCAGACAGACAGTCTGGTGAATCCCACGAACGTCCCTCTGTGTCTCTTTTTCATTGCTTTATATAAAGATTACAAGGTGTCTGTGTAACAACCTTTCACGCGTGCAAAAAAAAGATTCAGTTATACAAGTTCCAATCGGGCGGCCGATAACACTGGCACGCACGGTGGACTCGAACCCGCAGGTTTTACAAAATTATTGTTCTTCTATAATGCCGTCTAAATACATGTTTCTGGCTAATCTAAAGGTTCGGGCGATTTTCTTTTTCAGAGCTTCTAACATCTGTTTGAGAGTATCCGGTTCTACTAATTGTGCATCTACTCTTACAGAACTTAATGCAATAGCTTCGGTCAGCAAAATTTCTGCTTGTGTTTGCAGAAAAGCCTCTTGTAAGTAGAAATCGTTCGATAAGGCTACATCTCTAGAAATCTTCATCTCTGCAAGTTGTTTACCCATGTTGGCCAATCTTTCTTTCTGATTGTCGAGTTGGTTGTCTTTTCTATTGATCTGCTGATTCTGGAATTGGATGGTTCTAGAGTAAGCATCCCGTTCTCTGCGAAGATCTGATATGACTTTTTGCACTTGAGCTTCTTTGGTCAATTTTTGTTTTAGAATGTTGTTAACGTCTGATAAATCTATTTTACATCTTTGAAGTTCTTCAAGTGTTTTCATAGCCAAATTGTGTTGTTCTTGGCCTCGTTGTACCACTTCATCTAACGTCTGTCTTGTTTTTTCTAGTAGATTCCCTAAGGTGATTCTTGCATCTTCTTTATCCTGTATTTCTTGCTTTAACTGAATGACTTCGGCATTTGCGTCTTTTAATAATTCATCTTTCTGTCTGATCTCTGCCAGTGCTGCATCTCTTTGTGCTATAACTTCTACCTGTTCGACCATTCGGGCTTGTAATTCCTTCAGCTCTTCTAGTAATGATTGATTTTCGGCTTTGGCTACTAACAATTCTTCTTGTAGAGGACTAATGTCGGCCTCAAGTATATCTACTTTATGTTGAAATTCATCGTGCATATTCTCTGTTACTTGCTTCATTTGTTGCGGCAGTTGTTGTGATAAATTGATTACCAGTTGACCCATTGATGGTAACTCAAAAAATACGAGCATGGAGGGGAGTGGAAGATGTTGACGAGGTTGGGATGAGGATGCGGTGAGTAGCTGCTGAGAGTTCGGTGGAGAGTAGTTTGGGGCTGAGGAAGAAGAAGCACTGGGTTCTTCGGGACGAATGGGTGGATCAGGGATAATTGGGTTGATTGGAGGCTCCGGTGGGGGAGTGGGAAGAACGGAGTTAGACTGTGTTACCTTATCTATGGTCTGTTGTGTAGTGTCGACAACTGTGGACTCGACTGCTTTCAATAGCTCTTCGAAAACTTCTTTAATGACCTGTTCTCCTTCCTCTTGTCGTTCGTGCTCAGATTGCTGCTGGGATGCTTCTTGTGACGAGCTTGTGTCAGAGTCGGTGTGATCCTCCTGTTCTTGTTGCCCTTCTGACGAAGACTGTGCTGATGATTCGTGCTGCATAGATGTTGCAGTGTCGTGGAAGGTTTCTTTGTCCTGTTTTTCTTCTTTTTTGTCCTCTTCTTTATTTCCTTTGGTTGAATCTTGTGCTTCACTTTCAGATGAACTGATTCTAATTCTTTTGCGGCAGAAGAGTTGATTGAGTTCCTCTTCGTCTTCTTCATCATCTTCTAATAATTGAGCCGACTCTTCATGGTGCAGGACCGGGCCTCTGGGTGGTGGTTGCGCTGCAAGAATGGCCGAAAAAAGGAAAGATATGATGTGTGGCAGTCTGGACCTTGGCATTCCTCCCTTGTTTACCTGTTTGATGATGAAAACGCATTCTTTGTGAATGCGGTGGAAGAAGTACGATGCAAAATTTATAGGTTCTCGGGTAGCTAAGTCTATGGCGGAGTAGAATGGACGAGATATTCCATATGTACGCTTTTGGAGATTGAGGATGGCTACTAAGAATTATAGCGCGGATCTCTCAGGTTCAGGACGGTAGAGGATGGCGTATTCGTTAGAGGAACTCCTAGGGAACAATCGATTCATGGTGGCAATCGGTAGATTTGGGCCATTTTCCCGACCTTGCCGAGGGAGTCTAAACGCCTCAGCAAAAGCTTGGAAGGTGATTACGGTACGGGATGGTAAGGATGTGATCGCCCAACTTTGCTCGGTGGCAAGTGTGTTAGCAATAGCAGCGATTATCTGGGCAAAGAACGGGTGGGATTCCACTGAATGCCATGGCAGTTCAGCGAAATTGGCCAACCCACGTATGCGCAGGAACTCTCCTACATCGGCAGGGAGTCCGTCACGGAAAGCGGCATAGTTTGCCAGAGCTTCCATGGCGCACACTGAAAACGCAAGCACAAGACACAAGGCACAGGGTTTACATAGTCACACAAATCACGCAAACACAATAGGGATTTTCGGCGAAACGGAGAAGGTTAAGTAGATGCGCTGCAGTGGAGAGCAATCAAAATCACTAATCATCGTGTGACGTTCAGATGATAGCTTCTTAACTTCGGTGTGCATGTATGAGCAGCTGGAAAGGGCAGGGCGGTTGTTGACATAATTAGGTATCAAAATGCGGATATTTACAGACTTATATTATTTTATTAAGCACGCAAAATTAAAAGAAAATAAAAGGAAAGAAAAGGAAACGCAAAAATGCACGGCCAATCCGTGGGACGTTCAGTGTGGATCGGATGCTTGTTGATACGGCCGCAGCTTTGATCCATTTATCACCTTTGGAAGAGGAATTCCGGTCAAAGTAATCAACCGAAAAGTGCCTGGGCCTATCTTTTCAGAAATCCGGTAGGGACCAAACCATCGTAACTTGAATTTGCCAGCAAAGCAATTCGACTTTGCATTGTAGAAGAGTACTAGTTGGCCCACCGTAAAAACTGGAGTCTTTAGATATCGATCATGTGTTTGAGCTTGTCTTATCTGTACTTCCTGAATAGTCAGAAAACTTTGCCATTGGTGCTCATCCAGTTTTCTGAGTGTATCTAGCCAAAATGATAAAGAATCTTCTGGTATCAATTTCTGAGTGAGAGCTACGCGTAGACTTGGCACAACGATCTCCATTGGTGCTATGGCTTCCAATCCATAAGGTAGTTTGAAAGGTGTTAGTCCTGTTGCTACCTTGTAGGTAGTTCGGTATGCCCACAAGACTGTAGGTAACAGTTCGTCCCATCTTTCCGGTGCTTCCAGAATGAGTTTTCGAAGCATATTCAATAGGGTCTTGTTCGTACTCTCAACCAAACCATTTGCACGAGGATAATATGGTGAACTGAATTTATGCGTGATCTGAAAGGAATGTGTAAGTACTTTCATTAAATTGTTGACAAAATGAGTGCCTTGATCTATAACAAGCTCTAGAGGTAATCCAAAACGCGGAAAGACATCTTTCATTAGGCATTTTGCCACCGAAACAGCCGTGGCAGAGCTTAAAGCCCAAGCTTCTGCCCATCTGGTTGCATAGTCTGTACAGGTCAGAATATAACGATTATTACTGAGGATTGCCGGAGGTGTAATAGGTCCAATGAAATCTGGACCCCACTTCTGGAAAGGCTCCAATGGCAAGATAGGTTGTAGAGGGAAAAAATGACGTTGTAAGGGCTGTCCAAACCTCTGAAAATTATCACATTTTTTGACAAACTGCAATACATCCCTGTACATAGTAGGCCACCAAAGCCCACTCTGCAAAATTTTCCGGTGTGTTAAATCTGCAGCAAAATGCCCTCCGGATGGAATTGAATGAGCCAACATAATGACTGAGTTAACTTCATGTGGTGGAATACAACGAAGTAAAACTCTTGTGTAATCCATATAGTATAATTCCCCAGCAATCAATCGAAATTTACGACTGTATACTACAATCTTCCTACGCATTGCAGGAGATGTTGTAGAAGGAGGGTATCCATCAGTCAAAAAAGTTAACAACTGATCATAGTAATTAGTTGTCACAGGAGGATCTACAATTTCATCATTAGTTGGTTCAGTGCTGTAAATCGCTGGTGTGGTGTCATCAACACCGATTGGTGCTTCACCGGAATCTAAATGAGAGAGGAAATCGGCTAAGGCATGTGAATTGCTTGGCCGATGAATCACTTCGTAATCAAATTCTTATAAGAGCAGAACCCATCGCGCTAATCGACCACCTAAATGCTGTTGCCGAACCAGATAGACAAGTGCAGCATGATCTACATGAAAAGTAAATTTGCGGCCAAGTAAATAATGCCTAAATTTCTTGACAGAGTATACTAAACCCAGACATTCTCTTTCAGTTACAGAGTAATTCTTTTCAGCAGGGGCAAGCCTTTGATTTGCATAATAAACAGGCCTGAACCACTTATCTGTTTGTTGCATTAGAACGCTCCCAATTCCTATATCTGAAGCATCAACAAACACATGAAACGGGCGATCCCAGTCAGGAGGCTGTAAGATTGGAACCTGTGTTAGTAATCCCTTTAGACGATCAAAAGCAATTTGACATTCCTGAGTCCACTCAAATTGTCGAGGAGTCTTGGTTATTAACCGGTTCAGTGGTATCGCCAAATGAGCAAGCCATCGTAAGTGCCGACCATGCCATCTTACTTGGCCCATGAAGCGCATTACTTCCTTGGGTGTAGTGGGTACAGGTGCTTCTAACACAGCTGTAATTTTATCTGGATCCACCTGTATACCCTGTGCAGATACAATGTGGCCAAGTAGCCTTCCACATGAAACCGCAAACACAGATTTGTTTGGGTTCAAACAGAGTTTGTATTTTCTGCACTTTTCAAAGCAACACCGTAAATGGAACAAGTGTGCTACCATTTTTCCAAATAACGAAAAATCATCAAGATACACTTGCATAAAAGAGGTAAGGTATGGTGAGAATATTTCCTGCATGCATCTTTGAAAAGTACTAGGGGCATTTCTTAATCCAAACCACATAACAGTACACGCAAAAACACCCCAATTGGTAATAAAAGCGGTCTTTGGTATATCCTGCTCAGCCATTCTAACTTGATTATACCCACTGTATCCATTTAAGAATGAATACATTTCATGTCCTGCTACTCTATCAAGCATCGTATCAAGAAAAGGTAGCGAAAATGGATCAGGCACCGTAGCTGCGTTCAGTTTCCGGTAATCCACACAGATTCGCAATTGCTTATTCTTTTTAGGAACAATAACAATTGGTGAGATCCATTCAGCATGCTCTACTGGTACAATGAATCCGACTTTGAGTAGCCTATCAAGCTCTACCTTTACCTGTGATGCATAGTTCGGATTCATCCGGTAGCTAGGTTGCTTGATTGATTTTGCTTCCGGCTTTAACATGACTCTATGTTGGTATATGCGAGGGTCCAAACCATTCATATCTTTGTAATCCCATGCAAAAAACGTCAGAGAATTCTTGGAGTAGCTGGATTAAGTCTGCTTGAAATAATGCCAGTAAGCTTTCCTTTATCTTGACAGGACGTGGATGGTCCTCATCTCCTAAATTATAAGTGATCAACTGATCTTCTGGAACATAGAATTGTCGGGACTTCTCTGCATCATCAGCTGGCTTAAAAAGTTGTTGTAGATCAGCGTCATCTATAGCAGTGGTATCTTCTTTCTTATCTTCTTCCGTTACAGACATCACCGTACAAACGACGGGATTCCAATTATCTACAACAGATTGTAGATCAACAGTTCCTAGGGAGATCAAGTCAATATTATTTTTAAAAAACTCTTCTTCTTCATCATACGACAGACCATCTAACATATGAATTGGTTATGCAAAATACGGTCTAGCATGCAATTTGTAGGGCTGTATAGCATCTAATTTTACAACATATTTACGATTATTATCTTTGAAAGTGAGTTCCTGTGCAGACCAATCTTATATAACCTTAGCTTGCTTCAGCCAAGGACGACAAAAAAGAAGATTATAATCAAGGGTGGATTCCGGTAATTCTAGGACGACAAAGGTCATTTTAAATATGGTACCTTGTAAAGTTATTGGTACATTTCGTACAAGTCCTACTGGATGGACTCTTGACTGGTCAGCCATTCTGACAAAGAACTGAACTGGTTCGATTTCGGTCCATCCTAACTTCTTACACAGTGCAGCAGTAGCAATGTTGACACCCGATCCTCCATCAATTAGTACCTGTGTAATTTTATGATTTTTATACCATACTGTAATTAAAGGAACCGAATGATCGATCCTAGAATCAGGTTCTGGTTGCACTGTCGCTGTTGCTGGAATGCAAGAAGGTACAGGACTGAACTGTTGTTGGAATTGTTGTCGAACTCCTGGTAATAGTGCAAGTAATTGGCCAAGAGGAAGAGTAATGGATGCTTTAGATAAAATTTCCCAGGCCTTATGTGATTGAATTGTGTTTTCCACAGAGTCTGAAGATGATGCGCCGACTGACGATGATGTATCTGCTGAAGATGATGTGCCTGCTGTTGCATTAGAATATGGTTTTTGTGTTCCTTCCTTGGTTAACCGAGCCTGGGTCACCGAAATAGGATCTGGAAACACCGGGGGTTCTGTGGTAGTCCATTGACTGGCCTTATCATACATCCCTTGTTGTTCACATATGCCTGGTTCAAATACTTCTGCTGCTGGTTGTAGTTGCTTATCGGATCGGGTCTGAATTACTGCAACTTGCGTTTCTACTGGTGTGATTTGTACCATATTGGTCATTGGGTTTTGACGTTCTTTCTTCCTCTGATCATACTCAGCTGCATCCTTACAAAATCTTCTAATGTGACCAAATTCACCACAAAAATAGCAACGCGGTGGTGGCAAATTGGGATTTTCCTGTGCTGGTCCGGCCTGCCAGCGGTTTGCATTGTACTTATTATTTCTCTGTCCTCTGTAATTTCAGTAACCTTGTTGCTGGTTGTTTCTCATTTGCGGAGGTACATAATGATTGGTTGGTTTCCCTGGTTCCTATATAATAGCATTGATAGTTGTTGGTCCCTGTACTTTGGCGTTATATGCACAGTTTTCGGTGGTATGTTCGATCATATTGCAGATAGCGCAAAACAACTGATTAAGTGCACAAGTGGCACTAGTATGGCTTGAATTTTTGCATGTGGTGCAGTACATCTGTCTGGTCGGATCTTCTGCAACATTTTTATTTGCTTTTAACCATTCAAAATCTTCTGTAAATCCTCCAACCTTGTTCTCAAGCTGCAAAGCCATTGCAATCACTGCATCTAGTGTCATAGCCCCTACACAGCGTATGATCATAATTTGTTTAAGTTACGGAGTCAATCCATTGATAAACCATTGCGTGATAACGTCATCCAGCACGTTGGCATGTGCTGGTGGTAATTGCCTCAAATGAGTTCTGAATAGGGTGGCATATTCCTGCACTGTTTGATTTATCTTTTGTCTATTGTTTTGTAGGTAGTCGAAAATTTCGGCTGGATTCTTCTTTAGCCTGAATCTCTGTAAAAATGCATCCCTTACCGCTTCATAGGTGCCAAAGTGGTTAATATCATATTCTGTAAGCCATCTGGTTGCTTCATTAACCAATGTCGACTGGAAGACAATAGCTTTATACGCCGGATCAGGTGGATGGTTGAGCACTGCGTAACTTATCTCAAATGTGCGTACATGAGCATCTGGATCATCTCTTGGAAATCCACCGATTTAGTGTACGTTACTCCTGTTGGAGTCGGCCGGGGTGGGAATAATTGTTGTTGCTGCTGCTTTTGTTGTTGTTGTTGCCCACTCATCGTGCTGGCGATGGTATTGGGACTGTCTTCTGTATCCCGAGGTTGAATATCTGAGCTGTCGGAATCTGTATCGTCAGGCTGTGCACTCTCTGGTTTGATAATCTTGTTCAGTATGTTTTGAATCTCAGTTTCGAACAAGCTACCTTCCTTCTTGATGTCAATTGTGGGGAAGCTTACTCCCAATAGCGACAACTGGACTGAAGATTCACCAAGAAATGGTAAACCGTCACCGAAAAACAGTGAATTCTCAGTAACTTGTACCGAAATAACACCGGAAGGTGTCGATTTTTCACCAACATAAAGTTCTCCTTCTCCTTCACTAGTTTCTTTGGCCAAGACGTTTCTATTCGTAAACAAATTCGAATCTTTACCTAATGGTGTTAAACTAACTTCATGCTGCGTCCCGGTGGATTCTGGAGTTACTATATCTTCGACAGACTGTGACGAACTCGCACCGGAATCTGCCAGAGATGTAGTGCGTTCTACCGGAATATGACCAGAATCACTACTAACGTTCTTCACTTTCTTGACAACTGGTTTAGACCTATATGTGCTTCTACCTCTTGGAGGCGTCCTTAGCAAATTAGGTACCCAAAGCTGTCGGTTCTTCAGATACGTTTCACCGGATCGAGTAACCGGCATGTATCAATTTTTGTACTAATCGCGTACTATTACTGTCAATTTACAATCTATAGTATCGTTGCCACAATCGATTGCAACAATCTGATCTGTTGCCACCTTCCCACAGACGGCGCCAATGTTAAACACTAAACGCGAGACTAACTGTCAGAAACGCGTTTAAATGTTTATTGGGTTCTTGGGAGTGGTAGGGGTCTGTTAGACAGAGGCCCTATACTTGGTTCCCAAACTAACCATTCCATACAGCATTATACGGATGCGCAGAACTCTATTAAGACTCTGTTATGCTTAGGAGCCTTACTGTTCTCGATCAAAATCTGTCCAAAGTGTACCAAATACACTAAATTGCTACACTGTTCTGCACATAAACTTACTGAAATACCAGAGACAATAGCAGTATTTCAACCTTTACCGAATAGGTACAAACAATGAGACGACACCGAAGAGACTGAGAACTCAATAGTTTCAGATACACAGTACTGCAGATTCAGTACGCAACTTAGGAAGACCCTGACTGTAGCTTAATCTTTTCCGTATGAAGATAGACCTCAACATTGAAGACAACACGATATAGATCAGAATACCAGAAACACTACCACAACTACACAGACTTCACCAAACAACTGGCAGAACATTCCAAGAAAGAGTAACACCACGATACGCGTAATAACAATCGCAATAGAGACTCGCAAGCGACTCACTCAGACAACAGTCCGGCGATCTACTGGATGTCGAGGAACCTCACAACAAACAGGTATCGATAGACAACAGAACAGAATCAGAACCATACACTACAGTATACTCAGAATGGCTTCAAGCACACTACAACAACGCTCAGTCAATCACCCAGACAGACAGTCTGGTGAATCCCATGAACGTCCCTCTGCGTCTCTTTTTCATTGCTTTATATAAAGATTACAAGGTGTCTGCGTAACAACCTTTCGTGCGTGCGAAAAAAAGATTCAGTTATACAACTTCCAATCCGGCGGCCGATAACATGCTAGACCAGTTCTGAGCATATCTCATGTTAATGGAGATATGTAGCTCAAGGTGCTAATGGATCCTCTGAGTTTTATTCAATTTATTATTGTTGGTCAATCTTAAGCCTTCAATCCGGGGAGGGGGGTTCATTCTGTAGTAGGAGGCAAGTCTTTGAGTTGTCCCAAGAGTTGATGTTGTGCCTAAGAAGGCACTATTCATGATATTCAACTCCCCTAATGGGACTATGTCCTGAAATCTAATCCAATGACCTCTTTCATGGTTTGAGAGTTGTTCCCACTTACTAAAACCTTTGTTCCATAACTTCTTTCCTCTTTGGATTTTCTCTGATTCAACTTCTTTGATTCACTTAATAGGAAACCAAATAGAATCATTTTGTCTAATCTCCCTGCCCATTTTCAATTCATCGACCTTGATATACGATTTCATCTTGTTCCAACTCTTCCATATGGAGCAAACAAGTTCAAAACCTTTCATCATCATCAAACATTGGGAAAACATCAAGGTGAGCAGATTGAGATCCCTCCACCTAGGGATACCCTTAAGTTCAATAGAGGATTTGTCTCTAAGAATAAGATTTTCCCAAAGAAGCTTCCACATTGCACCACACTTTGAACAAACATTTGGCAACTAATTTATTTGCCATACCACCCACATCGAGAATGCCAATCCACCAAACTCTTTCTGGTCAGCACACAAGGCCCACTTGATTTCGGGCACGCCCCTTCTTTTGGGATGGCAGATCCAGAGGAAATTTCTACAAGTACTTTCAAGGTTCACTAATTCTTTGTCTTTCGGTCTCCAACATGCAAGAAAATAGATAATAGATGAAACTAAGAAGGTGTTGATCACCATATCACACCCCGCCAAGTTGAGCTACATGCCCTTTCAATAAGGTAATTTAATATCCAATTTGACAATAACCAAGGTCCATCCACTTGTCTTTGTCTATATGTTTTGTGTACTAGACATAGCGTTTAATAACATAATTGAACGATAGTTGAATGTTCACGATTCAAATCCCATCGATCAACTTGACGTTAATCTCTAACGTGAGGGATAAAGATGGTCTCTTATGTTCGTTCTTTCAAAATTCTTTAAGCGTCTAAGCATCTAAAGAGAGAGTAGGTAGTAAAGTCGAACTTCTTAAAGAACAAAAAAATAATTAATATCAAAATGCTTTGTACAAAATTTAAAATAAGCTCTTTTTTAAGAACTATTGAAAAAGGAAACTTTACTAAAAACTTAATTCTTTAATGAATTGCTTCCTCACTCGGGAGATCACTTAAAAGCATGCATTCAACGATCAATCCTTGGCAACGGGCTTATATTGATATTCGAACACACTATTATTTACATCTTCAAAGAAAGGATAGAAAACCACATGAAAGCAAGTTAAAGGTCTTGAAGCAAAAAGGGCAAAAGAGAAACCATGTACTCATGCACAACTAAAAGACGATGATCTCCGCCTCACACAACCTAAAGCAAAGAAGATACACTATGGATGAAGAATTCTTGGGCCATACCCCTCACAAAAGCTTCCAAACTTGCGTGAGATGTACATAATAAAAGAGAGGGGGGCATGGCCTACTCATAAGAAAACGTTGGGCAAGCATATAGCAGCTTCCTATGGAACCCTCCTTTCCAAATAAGACCATGATTTATGTCAGCGTCTCCAAATAAGAACATGATGTATGCTGATCGTGTGAGCCTGTCATGTTTCTCCGAGAGGACTCTTTTACGTCTAAAGTCGAGCGAAATCGCATTATTTTATTCTTGATTACATATGCACGAAGGCTACACACTTGGCTTGCCGAGTCCTCGTTCATATGTACCTAGGTATCTATATATAAGTACGCTTCATCTTCACTTTTGAAAATCATAAACCTTTTGAGAGAAAAGAACTTTGAGAAATTTGATGCCATAGGGGTTTTGAACCTTAGACCTCAATTCATGAAAAGCTGCTTATGCAACTAAGATCACTTAGGTTCAGTCCTATTCAGAAGACACTTTTAAGGTAAACATTGGAGGCCACCTACACGAATACCTTTTTTTTGGTCGGGTCATCGTTGAACATTCTCATGGGAAGTGGAAATTAATGAACTTGTGCACGCTCTATTATCATTTCCAAACAGTCTTCAATGTACAAGATTGATATTCCAAGGAGGGTCATCGATGCTTCTCGTCTACTAGGACAAGCATCTCATTCCATGGCACCAACGCCCACGTGCTAGATTGTGCTATGGTATAGGCATGGCTACTCTATTTGCCAATTTAGAGCCCAATTTAAGGGTAGTTTTGAGCAAACTGGTGATCATGGCTCCAATATTTGCTCATTTTGGATCCACTCCCATCTAGATTGCCACTTTCTATTATAGAAAGAGTATTAGCATTGTTACTTTTGTATTGTTGACTCACATAGTACACAAAATATATTTCTTTTACCACACCGTTAGGATATGTACTAGGAGATAGAAAAAGCAAACTCAAGGCTTCGAGCAGCATTCTAGTTGAATTCGGCTTCGAAGAGAACCATTCTTTGGGTTGCAGATCTTGTACTTTAATGCGATCTAATCACATTCTCTCTTTAATACGATACCATCAACATTCAAAATTAAAAAGGGGTAACATCTTTAAACTTCGGAATGAAGGTCCAAGTTCAAGACGAGTAGTGTGGCCTGATATGAATCCCTAAGTGTGGGGGATAAAAGGGATCCCCTGAGTGGGTGTGCTCTTCTTTTGAATTTCATACATAAAACGGTTAGAGTAGGCCTAAAGACTCAACTCCAAAAAAAGTTTGCTAACATGATGGACACAATTGTTGGAGAGAGAATTCTTGCAACGAGAAAGTCTCACGATAGACATCATCATAATTCTCTCATGGCCAATACTTCGGATTTAGTAACTTTTTTTTTTTATTCGTATAGATATTAAAAGAAAACCCACCGCTAGATCGCTCACGAAGGGAGAGGGATACCCCATCTTATGCTATGTGGAACATGGAGGTTCTCAAAGAGAGGAATAACCAGATGGAGCTTGAACCCGGATAGATTACCAAGTTCCATTGTTAGTGAGCTCGCTTTGTCAAAAAATTGTCATAAAACGGTGCATGGATAATTGTAATCGGGATGTATTAGTTCGCTTTGTCAAATTTTCGCAAGAAGGTGCATGGATAGTTGTAATCGGAACATCTTGTGAGTTTGGAAAGGCGGGGACGGACCGTGTGAAGTGGTATTTATATATAAAAGTTTGTGTGGGTAGATACATGAGAGAGAGGATGAAGTGTTGAATGTCGTGCAGAGTCTGGAGGTCCTTGTGTGAATGCAATCTCAAACCGAAACGAAGGTTTGGGGGCGTGGCTCTCCTATATAAAGACGTATTCGCCCCGCCTTCTCTTGTAGTTCTATCGTGAGGAAGGTATATTGTTGCAGTCCTTGCGTTATGCATGCATCGCTTCCACGGATTTTAACGCCTTCATCAAACTTGCAGCGAAGAATTATGATCAACTTTCTTTACATGGCGGCAGGCGGGTGCTCGGTGGTCTGCATGCTTTGTGTCTTCCAGCTTGGTTCAGCACTCTATCAGCCAGTGGTATGCGTGTAGAGCTTTCGGCTGCAGTCAGAAAACGCCTTTTCGCTCAGCAATGACAACTCAAGGGGCTCTTTATTTCAATTCACAGAAGGGTTCTCCCAGGAAGGCTGGATTTGAATTGGCAGGCTTTAGATGAGACTTTTGTCTCAGATTGTTGCGAACAGAAATTTGTATGGTTCGATACTTGCAGTTTTTAGCTTTCATCGATGTCACACTTTGTATGCCCTTCCTGAGGTGACTTTTAGCGAGAAAGCCTTGAAGTACATCCGCGGCACGTGGTACCGGGAGTTTATGAGGTGTCTTTGTGTCTACAGATCTTTGGTGCAGGCGTCCTACCTGCACATTGATGCGATAAAAGTTTCTAGTGAATACCAAGGGTTTCCTAGTTCACGGCTTCGTGTGTGTTACATGGAATTGCAACCAGCGTCAGACATCCAGTCCAGTAAGAGATCGAGTCTGACAGTAGCCAATCATATTTCTGCCACGAGTAGATATGTTGCAGGGTCTATTCTACATCGGGATTCCAAGATTAAGATCATGGTTCTTGTCTTGAGTGAATGATGTGTGGATTTGTCTTATTATTTAGCTATTACATGACAGTCATTGATCTGAATGGAAAGTAAAAGCAGAGTGATGTTTGATTTAAATGAACTTCCTGAGGACGACCTCGAGTCTTCACCTACACGTGAAGCTGAGGTTGAGACCGGAAAGGCCTTTGGGAGTGCTCCTTGTGACTCAGTGCCTAATCCAGTGCCTGAGCTTGAGTCGGCAAAGACACTTGCTAATGTAGGAAGCTTTGAGAGTCTTATGTCTCCTCCACAGACGAGTCAAGTCATTGATCCCACACCTATTCATTTAGGTCATCACCCTCTCTCATGTTTTCGTCCATTTGTAAGAACAGTAGAGAAGACTCCATCAGGAGTTGAACGTCTATATACTGTAAAGGAGTCCCAACAATTTGATGATGCCAAGGGAGCTAGGACCGTTAGAGTCGAGAGTGCAGTTTCAAAGCAACCTGATGTCTTGAATAATGGACATACTGCTGATTCTGATGGTAGGTTACTATTGTTTTGCTTCACTTGAATTTTTCATTTTTGTACAAGCCACTGGAAGATGTTATGCTTGCAGTTCCTAACTGAATGGACGTGTCTTACCTTTTTCCAGATTCGAATGGAAATCAAGGAAAACAGTGTTTATCTCGTGATGCAGAGAACCCTTGTTCAAGTGAAACTGTTGCACCCTCTTCAAATGGAGATGATGGCTTTTTTAGGTTAACTGAACATCCTGCTGATGTAGGATCTGTTAAAGAGGTGATCGAGGACTCTCCTCTGGAGCCCGTCATTGTAGACACTGTATCTAAAGCAGATTTGACTAACAGCTCCCAATTTACAACGGATAATAGGACCTCTTCTTGTGTTGGTAAAAGAGATAGGTCAGATCCAAGAGATGCAAAGCTGGGAAAGAAGCGTGCCAGGCAAACCATGTTTCTGGATGTAAGAGAGGCTGCAAAACAGGCACCACCACCAAAGACACCTACTGTGAAGAAAAATGTGGCGTCCATTGGATTTCGAAATCCTTCAAGAACTGTTCCTGATCAGCGGCACAAGGATGCCAAAATACCTAGCCCATTGAGAGATGGTTTGAGAGGGACTATGATAACCAACTCAATGGAGCCCAAGCCATCTGGGATGTCTTCTCATGAGGGAACGCATGCCATAGCTTCTGATGGATCAACTACAACTCAAATTGGATTCAGGAGCACAGTGCCTGTTGGCGATCATACTTATGAGGGGCAGTCAAAAAATAGGTTAGGAGAGAATGAGACTAAACTGAGAGGTCTGCCGCATACCAAACAGGCTGCTGGTGGCAAATATACATCTGGTGGATTTAGTCATGAAGAAAAACCTCCGTGTCATATGAGACCAACTGCCAAGAAAAATCCTAACGCGCTTAGAAGACCAATTTCTTCAAGCAATGACACTTCGATAGCACGTCTTCACCGCGAAGCTACATGTGAGAAGCTTTGGAAATCATCTGGTGAGATTCCCGTTCTCTGGGATGTTTCTTAGCAGATACATTGGGTTTTGTGACTTGGAATATGGAATAATAGTAGTGCTCATTGGATCTTATTAGCTCTGTCGATTGTGTCGTTTGAGAGCCTAGCATGCAATCAAGTGTCCAAGTGTGCACATAGTCATCTCTATGTATTGCTGGGATAGCGCTTCTGCTGAGCAGTCATTTCTCAGAAGTATGCTTTTTCGTTGCCTGTATCAACTAATGTGAGTCAGTGTGGGACAATCACTTTAATGCTCTTAGGTTAAGCAAAACTCATGTTGCTTTCAAATATTCAAGTATTATTTTGTGTGTTATGGGTTGCTTTTTCGTTGCTTTTATCAACTAATATGAGTCAATGTGGGACAGTCACTTTAATGCTCTTAGGTTAAGCAAAAATCATGTTGCTCTCAAAATATTCAAGTATTATTTTGTCTGTTATGGGTTGGAGTGGCTTGTTTTGGTTGATGTTTGGGTATGGTACTGATTGTTGAACTGTTTCTGTTTCCAATTTGTCATATTTCATGGGTAATAGTGTGGGCTTTGAAAGAAATTGTGATTTTTGTCATCTAAGTAGTCGCAGGTGAAGCTGATCTGCAGTGTGTTCCGGTTAGCTTTGATTCAGTTCAGGATTATGTGAATGTGTTTGAGCCACTCCTATTGGAAGAGTGTAGAGCACAGTTACATAGCACCTGGGAAGAACTATGCGAAGGAGTTGCTCTAAAGGATCCACATGTTCAAGTTTATGTCAAGATGGTTGAGAAACGTGAAAGAGGTGAGCAGCTTCTGTAATCTGGCTTATTTACCTGGCTGAAAAGGTTAACCTAATTATGTGTAATTACTGGGCTGTCTTGTGCTGTTCTCATCTGTGATTTTGCAGGTTGGTATGAGTTAGTGCTGTTTGCAGTTGATGCCCAATCTAGATTGGTGTTCAAAGAGGGTGATGTGGCTGTCTTGTCCACACCAAAACCAGGACAAGGTAATGATTGTGAAGTAATATTTTTGTGAAGTAGATGTACTGGCTTTGTTAATTCTTTGAGGATTTTGGAATGGATATCTGAAAGGGATGCAAAGAACTTTTATCCTATTTATCTATTAGGTGGGCGAATGAGGCGAACCAGTAGTATAAGTGTGATAGAGTCTTCAGAGGAGGATGCGTCAAGTCGCACAGCAGGAATAATTCGCAGGCATGTACCTATTGACACACGTGAACTCCACGGTGCTACTCTGCGCTTCTATGTAGGTGAAAGGTATGTACATCATCTGTCTTTTGAACATATGAATGTGTGTATGTTAATACTCAGATGTCTTGTATTAATTTACTGTTCTAGCTTCATTACTGAAGAAACAGTCAAGAAGAAGTTTCAGTCTAAAGGCACAATGTGGTATTTAACTGTGCTCGGATCTCTTGCAACAACACAGAGGGAATATGTTGCTTTGCATGCTTTCCAGAACCTCCAGCCTCAGGTCGACATCCTGCACCCTCTCACTTTGTACGACTAAGTAGCATGCCTTAGTCTTAATTATTGTGTTCTCTATATCAGATGATTAGGGCTATATTGAATCCTAAGCCTGAACACTTCCCCCGATATGATGAGGAGGCACCTGCCATGCCTGATTGTTTCACCCAACCTTTTGTGCAACATCTCCATAGGAACTTCAATGAACCACAGTTAACTGCAATCAAATGGGCAGCTATGCATACAGCCGCAGGCTCTATCAGTTCCAATGGTTCCAGGAAACGGCAAGAACCATGGCCATTCACACTTGTTCAAGGTCCCCCTGGCACTGGTAAGACGCATACTGTGTGGGGGATGCTCAATGTCATACATCTTGTACAGTACCAGAGGTATTATGCTGCCCTGTTGAAGAAGCTTGCTCCAGGGAGTCTGAAAGCAGATGAACCCAGCATTGAAAATCCTTCTCCTCATGGAGGAGGCCTTGATGATGTTTTGCAGAAGATGGACCAGAATCTTGCAAGA